>OZ010600.1:33241090-33261090 GCA_963932145.1 Acanthosepion lycidas | reverse complement strand
TATAAATATATATATATATATATATATATATATATATATATATATATATATATATATATGTATGTATGTATGTATGTATGTATATATATATATTTATGTATGTGTGTATATACATGCGTGTGTGTGTGTGTGTGTATATATATATATATATATATTCCGAGGTTTTCTAAACGATTACTACTATATATATATATATATATATATATATATACGTATAGAAAAGAAAAAATGCCTACAGAAAAATATAAAAAATCTTACAAAAGAAAAAAAAACCTTTCACACATGAACAAAAGTATGTTTTCTTTTAAATAAGTAAATAGAGAAATAAAAAAGAACATTGTTAAAAATAAATAAATATGCCAATTTTTCTTTTTTTTTTTTTTTTTAGCAGGAAAACAAAAAAAGCTGGTGTGAAAGGTCAAAGGGCAACATCTACAGAGGTTTGGGCTGATTTCGTTTCTCAGCCATCACTTGTTCATATGAAGGTGGAGGAACGGAGAAGTCATTCTTGTCTAACTCATTGTATTGAAAGGTACACGGCTGATTGTATACATAACTACTTTCGGCCTGCGGATATTGCATTGGGTCATTGGTATGTTCATTCACAAGTTGGGAGTGGCATCTTGTACCAGTTGCAGTGACTACATGCATGCCACCAGGAATTCTTCTTGGATTTATCACACGAGGTGGACGTATTCTTGTGGTGATGATAGTATCTGGAATCATTTCCTGGGACATTTGGCGTTTGCGCAAATAACGCCTAACCATAAGAACGACTAGTGCCAAAATTAAGGCAACGAAAATTCCAAGTCCAATCAAAGAAACTGGAAAAGAAAAAAAAAAAATGCATTGGTAATTGCTAACTACAAAAAAATGAATTAGAAATAGTTTATTAAAATGCATTGAAACAAACAGTTTAAATAAAAGAGTTAAAACTACAAGAAATTATTGGCACACCCACAATCACATAGAGAAAGAACAAAAAAGTAAATCTTTTGGGGTCAAGTAACAACAAACTGGACATTGATGATTTCCAGTTGCTGAAAACAGTTGTGGCTTGAATTGAGGTGGTCAGTTCTGTCCATCCTTAGTAGGGAACATATAATAAGGAAAGAGTGTTTGGAGAATTTGACACTTACAAGGCATATTGAAACAGCAACTAACCTACCTAACAAGCTTGTGTAAATGAATGGCAGAACAGGCAGTGGGAGCAATAGTAAAAAGAAAAACATTACTAAGAGCAATAAAAGAAATAGAAAGTTGTGGAGAGTCATGATTGGCTATGTCCTGTAAGAGCACATCACATAAAAAAAAGAAGCTATTATAGATACAGTGTAAAAGTGATTACTGAAAAATGTATTCACTACCGAAACGTTATGAAATAATTATTATACCGATTTATTAGCACTTATTTTCTAGGGAAATGATTTGTTATAAACTATTTTGTAATTTGTTGGAAAAATATATTTTCTGATTTAAAATGAAACTGCACTTCAAATTAAGTTGAAGAATTACTATAAGACCTTTACTACTTCTGTCCTATAACAGTTGGTACATTTACTGCATATTTTGGTATGCAAATGTAACAACTATTATGGGACAGAAGTAGTTTTTTTTTTCTAAAAATCATGTACGGTTAGATTTTGTCTGTGTCCCTACCTAATGACAGTAGAATGAAATGGTCCACACATTGTTAATACATAAACAATCATTATGGTATTACACACACCCATACACACATATCAAGAACTAGAAATAGGAAATGCTTACCAATCTAACATGTTTCACTTTTATTTAAGCTTCATCAGAGAATGAGATATGGACAAAAAGAAATTCTGATATTCTTACTTTTGTGTCAGTTTGAATTACATTGCTTAAACAGGTTTCACGTTTCGACTCTTTAAACCAATGTTAGTATAATTTGTGGGGGTTCTGAATTCAGGGAGAGATGACACACCCGTTGAATTCAGAGCATGACAAAACATACCAATATAGCTTTAGAATGTTGAATGTGCATGAAACCTGATTAACCAATGAAAATCAAACAATGCAAGAGTAAAAACACCAGAATTTCTTTCTTCTTTTTCTCCATATCTCATTCTCTGATGGTGCCTTAATAAACGTGAAGCATGTTAGATTGATAAACATTTTCTATTTGTTCTTTTTCTTATTCTGTCAGATTCTGATCTATGTCTGATCCCACTTCACAGATGAATGGGCAGATGGTAAAACTTTTATAGAATTCTATATACTTGAGGCTGGGCAACTGTTAAGGTGAAACACACCTATTCTATAGTTAACAGACTCTCCCATCTATATATATGTAGGAGCAGTAAGAAAAACGAGGGTCAGTCGATGTCGGACGACAGTAGTTGACAGTTAGTCGAATACGAAAGTAGTCAGCGACCACAACAAGATTACTCTGCATAATACCTATTATATCAAGTTCCTAACGTTTTGTACGTCGAACTATTTAGGACCAATTTAGTACAAATACAAGCCTCCACAACAGCAATGTTAGTTACAATCTTATTTCCTGCCACATTTGTAGTAACAATTGTCATCATCTGACATTTCACATTATCAAGAGTCAATTGAACAGACTCTCCAAAAAAAAAAAAAATTAAAATAATCTAATATATCTGATTAATATTATTATCTTAAAACTGTCAAATTATCCAAACATGTGGAAAAAATACTAAGTTTTCAGAATTCATTTTTATTATTAACACAAAAATTAGAAAATTATTCAAATGTTTCTCTTATTGCTCTATGTAGCTATATCTAGAGCAGGGTTTCCTACACTGAACAAAATCGCATACCAGTTAGCAATTTCAACCGTTGGGTAAGCAATGAGTAACTGAACAGAAAATAATACGTGATTAGAAATTTTGGTGGGCGATATAGGATGTTCAGTATTGAAAAAGTATTTCAAAATATGCTACCTGAAAAAAAGATTCAAAGGCGATATGCAAAGAAGCTGTATAAAAAAACAAACAGGAGGCTAATTGCTAATAAATGGATCACATTCCTAGATAAGATATAAATATCCCTGCTAAGGATCATTAACAAAGTAGTGTATGTCCTTTTTAATTAAGAACAAAAATCATTTAGATTTTGATCAACACTTGCAATGCTAACCCTAACCATAAACCTTCACCATAAAATTAAATTATATATAAAGTTTTCAATGGTTAAGTTAAGTATGTTTTTGTTTGTTCCTTAACAGTAGTAGTAACAGCAAGAACAGCTGCCATATAAGTCAGTGTTATTTGTTACCTCCCTTTGGTATTTTTTTATTAACCCATGAAGTCAGTTTATGATCCAATGAGAAACTTGTATAAAAAAAAAAAAATTTGGTATGCTTTTGAATATTTGCCAAACAAGTGGACGGTAAAAAATTTTTCCATCTGGAAATGGATGATACAGAATAACAGTTGTGAATCTTTGGTCTAGAGTATGAAATTCAAGTGAATTTAGCAAAATGACAAAGAGAATTTTACAAAGTAGATGTCTTACTGAAGATGTTATTTATACAGAAATTTTATACAGATAACTTCTATAACAACTTACTACTTGTCATTTTGCATAAAGCTAACATTTTCTTGGCATCAGATGAAAGCATAGAAATTTTTGAGTATATTTCAGTTGAATTTTTATTTTCCAAAATTATAATTGATAATTATATTAGGTTGGTGCAAAAATAATGTCGGTTTTTGACGTATTTTTTAACATTAGTAGAACAGATAGTTGGCTAATAAAACTAAATAGATTTTTGAGTAAGTTTAAAAATAAACCTTGTTAAAAAACTCTTATTTCCAACAAATTTAACCTCAGAAAGCAAGTTATATTTTGCAGAGTGCATCAGATCAGCCGAAAATAATTTGTTAGAATTCATAGTGGATTTTTTTAGACATTTCAATTTTAATGAAAATAACCAATATACTGACAGAAGAATTACAGTGAAGAATCCAAGCATTAGAAGCATGGTGCCACAGATCCATTCGAGGCATCTTCTACAGTGACCACATTACAAATGATGCAATGTGAGACACCATCAAACAAGAAACAGGACCATTAATATAATTGACTGTTTTAAAAAAATGCCTTAAGAGATATTTTACTACATTTTTGTGAACAATAAAAAAGGCAGACATGGATCTTCATGCCTGCAAAAAAACAGTGTCAAAAGAACAGTTTCTTCATTGACATTTTAACTACCTTCACTACTCAGCAATATTTATTGTTTTAAAAAATGATGATTAGAATTGTAATAAAACCTAAACATATGAAAAAAAAATACTAAACACTAGTTATTTATTGGATTGTTTAATGGAACGGTTGGCAAAACATCAGCTAATTGCCAATTGATTCAAACTTTATAAAATGGAAAATAATAAGGATTTCCTTATTGTTCGTTCACATATTTTAATAATTTTGTAAATATTTATAAATCTATGAATAAAAAATTGTTTTCATATTTATTTCTTTATAAATTGCTTAATAATAAATATTGCATTGTGTTAGTCTTTAGAATGTTGTAAATATAAAATTATATAAACAATAAACATCTTGTAAATAAACGATCTAAGAAATACTGTTTAATATCTTTGTTGTAAATCCTCAAGAATAAAAAAAAAAATGTATAAATTCACTTTCATCATATGTTTAGGTTTTATTATTACAATTCTAATCATCGCTTTTTAAAACAAACATTGCTGAGGAGTGAAGGTAGTTAAAATAATAGTGGTGCGAAGGGAAAAACTGTCCTTTTGACACTCAATTTTATTGTGGGCATGAAGGTCCAAGTTTGCCGAAAATACTTTCTTTGAGTTATTTTCACACTTATCATCCTGGCATCAATTTAAACTGACATTTTCTTCCCCCACCTCATATATCTATATATTAGGTTGGTGCAAAAATAATGTCGGTTTTTGACGTTAAAAAATACGTCAAAAACCGACATTATTTTTGCACCAACCTAATTATCAATTATAATTTTGGAAAATAAAAATTCAACTGAAATATACTCAAAAATTTCTATGCTTTTATCTGATGCCAAGAAAATGTTAGCTTTATGCAAAATGACAATATATATATATATATATATATATATATATATAAAAGTAAGTACCATTTTAACCAACAGAAACTGCTTTCAAGCAAGATGAAAATCAGTAGACTGGAACTTAACTTTTATCACTCTGTATGTCACTACATGCTATACAAAAAGGTTTTATCCTTCCACTGATAATGACTGATCACTGAACAATAGTAAGTTTAAATTTCATAGTTGTGTTGTCATATCCTGCTATGGCAACAGAAAACAACTTTGAGTGAAATTAACAATAAGGATACTGCAATTCAGAGGCCTTGAAAAAGAATGCAGTGGAAATGGAAGTAATAGAGCCAATTCAAATATCTTGGCTCTGTTAGCAGCAAAGAGTGTTTCAGAATAGAAATGATTTTAAGAATAGTACAAATGATGGCAGCCGGTGCAAAACTAAGACAAGAATATCCGCCTGAAATGAAATATTAGGCTAATATGGACATTTGCCCTCTCAGTCTTTCTTTAAACTTATGCATTTTGGATACTGACAGAAGAATTACAGTGAAGAATCCAAGCATTGGAAGCATAGTGCTACAGATCCATTCTAGGCATCTTCTACAGTGACCACATTATAAATGATGCAATGTGAGACACCATCAAACAAGAAACAGGACCATTAGAAAATCTCGTAAAAAGGAAAATTTGAAATGGTTTCACCACGTCATAAATGCCAACAATGTTTCTACTGCCATCCTACAAGGGACCACTTTAGGCAAAAGATGAAGAATCAGGCAGAGGTAAAAAAAAAAAAAAAAAACCCTGACAACATCACCGAATGGACTGGAAGATCATTCACAGAGATTCAGACATATAGAGGGAGCTGGTCAGGTTCTCAACTGTGTAGCAACCTTACAACCACATCCATGGTATGGTCATCTCACAAGAGCCAACAATCTTTCCACCAGCATCATACAAAGTCCCACCTTAGGCAAAAGATGAAGAGGCAGGCAGAGGTAAAACAATATGGGCTAACAACATCACCAAGTCGACTGGAAGCATACGACCGGGATATATATACAAAAGATGCCAGGTCGTCAGCAGTGCAAACCTGTGACCACATCCGGGGATGAGGATGATGATGATTTGGGTGATATATTTATTTGCATTTTTGTATTGTCTGTAATTCTCAGATGATTATCCTATATCCTATTATAACTATTGTCCTCATCTTTGTTGTTTTTATCACTCTGGCCTTCCTCAGGTGTGTATTGATCCAGTGAACCAACAGGAAATTCCAAACCAAACCTTTTATTTAATCTACAGAGGTAGACTGCTCTTGTTCCGCTGTTTAAGAACTAGATGATATCCCTAGACATGAGCAGTGGAATGAGAAGAATCTACCCTCATAGATTAAATAAAGGGCTCAGTTAGGAATTTCCTGTGGGTTACTCAGATAGATATGCACCTGAGGAAGGCCAGACGAGACAATGACTGAAATGCTGTGATAAAAACAACAAAGATGAGGACAATAGTCTGAATATAAATAGTAGGAGCTGATTCAGTCATTAACTTAAGCTCAAATATTCAACAATGCAATAAGAAAAGAATCCAAGCTTTACTACAGAACCATCCTAGGCATGTCCTATATAGACTGCATCAAAAATGCCACAATGCAAGACACCAAAAAACAGTCCAACAAAGACCTCATAACCACCGTCAACAAGAGAAAGTTGAAATGGTATGGGCGTGTCATAAGAGCCAACAATCTTTCCACTGCCATCCTACAGAAGAGGCAGACAAAGGGGAAAATGGGCTGACAACATTACTGAGTGGACTAGAAGATCATTTACAAAGAATCAAACATTGGCATGCAACTGAGACACATGGAGGAAGCTGGTCAGGTGCTCAGCTGTGCAGTGACTTCATGATCACACAAGGCCATCTAATTTATGATGATGACGATGATAAAGCAAAGTTATGTTTTAAAATTTGTGGTTCAAAATTGTCATCTTTTGTCCCAACCTAATATTTCCTTCACTGTTGACAAATTTATTGTTCTAAAGAAACAACTTCACTCTCATACGTACAATTTCTCTCCGAACAGCGTAAATGATCCGTGGTGGGTGCCAAGACTCGTACATTTAGTTCACGGTAATATGTCCGGGCATCTTCTCCACACAAAGCAAAAGCTACGTTTTCTATACACTCCATAGTTTCATGCAAGTACCTGTAATATAGGGGGGGAAAAAAAAAATCAAGAAAAATTCAATCATAGGATTAGCATGTTGCTATAGGAGTACACAACAGATACAGCATCGGAAAATAATTATAAATTAACAAATTTCAATTTCTGTTTGTTGGATTTTGGTTCTATACGGTACTGTTTTTTTAGCTAATACTTAAACTGTAAGAGAGAGATCTTAACTCGAGCAGAATAGAGAGATTAAGATAAACTAGATATCAGGACTCCAAACAAACTTTTTTCACCAGTGTTCTGGAATTCAAATTCTAATTGTTGGATTTTGGTTTAGTTTGTACTGTTTTTTTTTTAGGAAGGCATGAACTGAATTTTACATGATACTATAATAAGGGTGTTATAAGTAACAACAGTAAAGTTTGAACTCCTCATTCAAATCTTACGATTCACAGTCATTGTTACTGAAAGAGAACTTTAATCAATTTTATTTGTTGGTGATTTTTGCTCTTCTCACAACATTTTATTCGATCCATTCTACGGCAATTATACCTTCACTCAGTAAATAATAAAACCGTAAGAAAGAGCTCTAAATAAAAGCAGAATAGAGAGATTAAGATAAACTGGAATTAAGATAAACTGGAACCCTGGTTTCCTGACTAACTTTTTCACCATTGTTCTGGAACTGTCCTGAAAAACTTTAATCATCACCTCCCCACAAAATTTTTTTTAAACCATCCTGAAATCAAGATGTTATTGTTTCGTTTTTTTTATCATTTATCGTTGTTCGTAACATAAGAAAAACATCATTGAAATTTTTAGGAAATATTTATTTTGATCCATGCAATCGTTAAACTAAGATTTCCGTGCTGTGCACCCACTATTTATTTGTTTTTACTGCAATTAGTACAGGCTATAATAAAGATTTAAAAAGTTAAAACATCAACATTTTTTCTAAATGAAAGCAAAAATAAATTAGTAAAAAAAAAAAAAAAAAAAAAAAGTGACTACTTATTGGAATGACTGCTAAAAACCTCCCTAAATTTAGAGAAAAATCTTACAGCTGTATGCTGGGATTTCTTCCGAACCAATAAAAAACAGTTGTGGTACTATAGATACCCATGTAGAAGAGGAAAAGGTGGTTTTTATCTCGATATCAAGTGGTTTTGTTTAATGGACCAGCAAATAGTTCTTTTTGAAGTTTTCTAAGTGGCATCCTCTTTAACCAAAGAGTAATTTGAAAGTAAAGGATATTTTGGTGATCAAGTGACAATAAAACCAGAAATAGGGTATATCTGGGTGTTTGTCCATGCTAACAGTCATGCTTGGGATCAGGGTAGTGCTAGTCCACTGTTGACGTGAGGTGGACTTATTTGTCATGCAGTTCTGAAGCCTCCATTTTGTATTGACACACCACCATGTCAGTATGCGTAGATGTGTGAGAGCTGATATTGCAGAAGTTGTCCCACATAACACCTACTTACCCACCCTGACAAGGAGATGAAGCTCTTAATAAAATGCATACATATGATATGGGAAACAGAGTTCACATTCTTATTTCTCAACATAGCATTCGTCTTTCATTGTGACCTTGTGAAAATGTAGCACACTCTTCCCCAACTTTTGGTGAACAGTGTTGAGGATGAGATTGTAATGCAATGTTGGGTGATCATTGGCTGGTCAGTCATAAGCTTAGATGAAGATTGCATTGTATGTTTAAAGAATGGGAATTGATTTTGTACATTTTGCTTAACCATGAACAATTATTCTATAGGTTATGAGCCCAGACATAGGCTCTGTTTTAACGGCAACAAATTCAATTTTGTTTTACACTATTTTTATTTAAACATTTAAGCCAAAACACCTTGATTAATTTTACAAGGAAATGCTCTTATTAATTAATTTTCATGCACAATGTAACTTTTTATCACAGTTTAAGAATTGTGTTCTATGCATACATTTTCTGTATTATGAATATTAATGCATTTCAACTATTTACAAAATCTTTGTCTTTATCAAAAGATTTTCATTTACAATTTCCTGCCTCATGTGACTAAAATTTCCTTATCTTTTTAAAAATTTTCTCTTGTATTTTGAATTTAGCTTATAAGCAGAAATTATTTAGTTTATAAGCATAAACTTTATGATACTTCATAAGTGTACACTATTTAGCTTATGATAAGCAGAAACTATTTAGAGTCTGTCTATATTTCTGAGATGAGGTATTATGTACAGTATTTACATTATTCGGACTATTGTCCTCATCTTTGTCGCCATATTTATCACAATGTTTCGGCCGTTGTACGCTCCGGCCTTCTTCAGGTGTATGCTTACAACACCGAGCAAAAGTCATAAGTGGTGACCCAGACATGTTAGATAAAGAATTGGTCAGTATAAGTAGTACCCTACAACGTAACAACAACCCTGGGTACATGGCAGCAGGCCCCAAAAACTGGGATAGGTGGGTACAAGAGGAGGAAGAGGACAACAAGACTCAGAAAACAGTCTGCCTACCTTATGTGAAGGGGTTATCAGAGAAAATACAAAGGATCTGCAGTCCATATAACATCAGGACAACCTTCAAAAGCGTGACAACACTTTCCAGATATCGCTCTCGAGTGAGACCCCCCCCATAGAGGAGAACATGACTAAAGACTGTGTGTATGCTATCCCGTGCAGCTGCGGAAAGGAATATAAAGGAGAGACAGGCCACCCCCTCAAGGTAAGGCTTCAAGAACACCAGAAAGCTGTAACGCAAGGGAAAGTAGAAAAATCAGTCGTGGCTGACCACATATGGAGAGAGAAGGGAGATCACCGTCCCCTGTGGGATCATGTTGAGATCATAGACAGGGAACACCATTGGAAAATTCGTAAACTTAAGGAATCAGCACATATGCTAGGCCACAAAAATCTCCTGAGTCGACCAAGCATAGAAATAAATACAATATGGGAACCAGTAATAAGGAGTGCCAGAGAAAAGCAATGATAACAAAGTTGCAATATGAGCTCTGGTAAAAACATGCAATGATAACAGCAAAATTGCAATATGAGCACTGGTAAAAATGGTTGCTGAAAACATTAGGTTTATAATACCCAGAAATTCATAACCAGATGTCCTCAAGGACACATGGATAAAGGCGTTGGTTAGATCCAGTGACAGACCCAAAGAGTGTGAGTTCAATACTCGGTTAAGTGGAGAACTTTCAGAGGGAAAATTAGCAGGATATTCCCATATAACTGATAACTGACATCCATCAAACATGGCACGTGGAATTAGAACAGTGATCGAAATAAAGGGTTCAGTTCGTCCGAAACATTGTGATAAATATGGCGACAAAGATGAGGACAATAGTCTGAATAATGTAAATAGAGAAACTATTTAGCTTATGATAAGCAGAAATTGCAATGCAAAAATATTGTTAATGATTCATTCATGTTTTTTAACTAAAAATTGACAGAAAACATGTTTATTAAAATTAATTCTTACAGCTAGATCTTAATGTTTTTCATGTTTTCAAGATAAACAATACAAATTTAATAGAAGTAGACATGTTTGCCTATTGCCCACTTCACACTCCTTCCCCGTCTCTTGAACAAAAGTAAGGGTTTATTTTTTGATTCTTGTTTAGGTTTCCAGTTCCTTTTAAAGTCTTCTCATTCTCTTCCATTCCCAGCTATCCCTTGCGTCTTAGTTGCTTTATTGCCTTGCTTGGGGTGAAATGATTAAAAAAATATAAATCTAAAATTAAGTCCCTAAACCAGTTTTATTCACCAGTTTAAAAAGAACTGCTGAAGGCATGTGTGTGTTTGTGTGCATGACATTTATTAAAAGCCCATCACTATCAGTGAGAAATAAGAATTTTATTTTTCCTTTTAAGAAATTAGTTGACTTTAGAAGAAACAGGGTTTAATTAAAAAAATTTTTGTGTCATCCAAGCATGGTCCGATAAATCCTAGCCAGTCATCCAAAACTAATATTCTGTCATCAATGGTATGCTAATCTCAAGTCTTGCTGGATATACAAGTTTACTTACCTGCACGCCTTTTCCTTAATCATATAGTTAGTCATCAGCCTCATTTTTGTTTCATTGAATCGGTAAATGGCACTCTCCGAACATTGACCCATTTGTTTCTTGAATTCAGGCTTTTCGGTGCATGGCTTGATTTTCATTAACACTAAAACAGACAAAAGAAAAAATAATCTAAATTGATTGGAAGATATTCAGAGTGCCCTTCATAATGAACGTCAGTCATTCTTTCAAAAAATATTTTTATCGTAAGTTTTCTGAACACCTTAGATGAACCACTGTTCTTATTAATTTTCATTATTTTTTTTCTTTATTTTTGCTACCTTTTATTGAAATGCTCTGTTAAAGCAAACTGTAGGAATTGATAATTTAAAAAAAAAGTCTTTTATAAGCTTGTGGTAAACATGCATCAGTACAAATGCAAAAAGAGTCCGTGGACAACATATCTGTCAATACCTTTTCTAATATTTTTTTCTATTTTCTTTTTATTAATAAATATTAATCTTTCAAATTGCCATTTATTGTAACAAAATTATTGTTATTTTGCCCCTGTCTGATTTTTTTTTATAAATATAAATATTGAAAATTCAAGATAAAAAAAACAATTTTCTGCCAGTAATAGTATTGTATCAAAGAGTTATTTTTCTGAAAACTGCCAAATTACTTTTAAAAAACATGAAATGTAAAAATAAATGTTATAAATTTCCACGTCTAAAATGAAAACTCATTTTTTTTAAGATCAAAACGTTTTAAAATTAATTTCTTGAAAAAAGTAAAAATGATCAAAATATTTAAATGATTGTATAAGCAAATCACACAATTTATACATAAAATAATAAAAGTTGTGCAGGATTAGCTTTGCCCGATATGAATAAGCCTCAGCATCAACTGAGTTGAGATTTGATTTAAAAATTCCACTGATATAAAATCAAAACAGTTTCTATGCAGATTAGAGTTGCTTCCCTTGTATAAGTAAAATGACATCCTCCCTGTTCTATGCGAAATGCTACACACACATACACACAAAATAGTTCTAATCAATATAGTGGGTTGGAACAAAATTTAGTATCATTTTTCAATAGGTGATGATTTAACACATGATTTTATTTCACACGTGAATATTCATATTCTGAAATGTACACTATTATATTGTTTATTGGAATCGTTGACAAAACAGTGGCTAATTTGCAATTGATTCAAACTTTATAAATTGTAAATAAACGTTTCCTTATATTAGGTTGGTGCAAAAATAATATCGTTTTTTGACGTAGTTTTTAACGTCAAAAAACGATATTATTTTTGCACCAACCTAATAGTTGCTTCACATATTTTAATAATTTAGTAAATATGAATAAAAAACGTTTTTCATATTTATTTCTTTATAAATTTGTAAATGATAAATATTGCATTTTATTAGCTTTTAGAATGTTGTAAATATAAAATTATTCTTGTAAATAAACAATCTAATAAAGAAATAGTGTTTAATATTTTTGTTTTAAATTCTCAAGAATAAAAAATTATGTATAACTTCACTTTCATCATATTGCCGTAATACATATTGCTTAAAATAAAAACGGCTCGTCTATTTCAAGCACGAGTATCTACTAAAAGTAACATTTGAAGAAACAAAAAATGTCATATTAAAAATAAATCCATAAATTCTTTAAAAATTACATTGCCGAGGAGTAAAGGTAGTTAGAATAATAGCAGTGTGAAGGCAAAAACTGTCTTTTTGAAACTTTGTTTTTTTTGGGGGAGGGGCATGAAGGTCCAAGTTTACCAAAATCAGTCTTTCGCTTTGTATTATTTTCACACTTATTATCCTGGCATTAATTTAAACAGACATTTTCTCCCTCCCCCATAATTATCTCTATAACTATCAATGATAATTTTGGAAAATGATAATATACTGTAAAATTTCCATGATTTCATCTGATACCAAGAAAATATTCATCATTTTTTAAAACAAACACTGCTAAGGAGTGAAGGTAGTTAAAATAATAGTGGTATGAAGGGAAAAACCATTTTTTGGCACTCTGTTTTGCATGTCCAAGTTTGCCAAAAATGAATTGTTTGCAACAATGTAGAGGGGAAAAAGGTTAATTGAGCCACCATTAACCACTCCAAAAAGCAGTCTGCACCTGGAGACAAGATGCTGTGCATCTGATGTGATTGTAATGGCATTGTCTATTACAAACTCTTCCCACAAGATGTTGAATTCAGACAAGTATTGTTTCCAATTAGACCATTTAAAGGTAGCAATTGATGAAAAGCATCTGGAACTGACTAAAAGGATGTTATCTTCCATCAGAACAACACCAGGCTTTACATAGCTTTGCAGACATGAAAGAAATTGGTTGGTACATTTGATTACACTTACTGTACACACCTGACTCTGCACCATTACCATTTAGATTGATACCTACAAAATTCTCTTATGGAGAAGCACTTAAATTCTCTGGAAGCTTGTAAAAAAAAATCACTAAGACCAGTTTATCACCCAGAAAGATTCTGTTCTGTGAATAATATCAAATTATGAAGCCGCCTTAAAGATGGTGAAAGGTAACAAAACAAAATGGCACAAATGTGGTTGAATAAATCTATGTACAAAAGTCTAAATATAGACTTTGAAAAAAAAAAGGCCACAAATTTTTCTTCCAACCTAATATTTGCAGACAATCACCCAAATTCATGTCTTTGGACCCATGCATCCTATTTGATTTCATTTTTTGCTTGAGCATCATCAGACAAATGATAAATTGGCAGAGAAAATCACTTCCTTCGAAAATGTTTAGAATAAATACTGAAATATTAGCAAAGCTTATTTCTCAATTGTTAATCAAATACTGATGACCGACAATCATATTACAATGCAATGTCTGCTATCAAAACAAATTTTCATGAATATTTAATTTTACAACTCTATCCTGATTACTAATCTGTTACAAATAGTAGAATTTATTGGTTTATTGTTATTGCCCCCATGTTTGCGAAGAGAATATATGGTTGGTTAGTTTTATCACAACCAGCCAATTTAAACAATGCTGAAATAATTTTAACACAGAAAAAATTTGTAAAATGATGACATGTTAGACAAAAACTGTAACATTGTTGTTATTCACTCTAAAAATTGGGGGGGGGGTCTTTTTAAAATGATTAAGTTTATTGCTGTTCTCATGTCTATGAAAAGAAAAATGAATGCTTGAGAATCAGAGAAGCGAACAAGATTGCACAAAAGTGGAATGTCAACAGCCAAAGCACAACAACAGAAAATAAATGTGGCCAGCATCAAGAAAGCACAATTGATAATTGAGATATTTATCAAGTGATGCCTCATGCTTATGAAAAAGAAAAATCCATGAAGCCAGTGGAAGATGAACAACTTGAACAAGATGTATTTTTGTAGCTTTCAAAATCGTCTGGAAAAAAAACATTTCAGTATCTGGACCAATGTTGGAAAGAAAAAAAAAATAGCAACCACTTTCTGTGATCCATGCTGTAAATCTTTCATCAATTTTGTATTGTTGTTGAGATGAAATCCATGAATGGCAACAGAAAAGAAATTAAACTGAAACCAGCATCCTCCCACCATAAAAAAAATTATGATTTTGGATAATTGTACAAAAATGGATTATTTTGGCATGTATTGAAGATGAAAACACTTGCATCCACAAATAAAAATAAAAAAAAATGCTGTTGACAAGAGACAACTAGTACAGAAACATTATGAGCATTATATATATTTTTTTCCTTGCATCAACATCACCAATGCTTGGGTAATATGTAACACCAACATTAAAACGACAACGATGAGAATTGGATCAACAATCCTTCAAGAATTGCAAAGAAGTACAGATGCTGTATATAAAGAAAGTCTGAAACTAACAGCTTATAAAAGAAGCCATCAATGATTTATGCCTTTATCATGGTTGGTTGACATAACATCTCTATGGGTTATTTAATGCTGAAATCTAAATATTTTGAACTCAATTTTATGGCTTCAACTAAACATATTTTGAAAATGTTGACTGGAAAGCAAGAAGCCAGAAGAAAGTTCCACATGTTTGCATAGAACTTGCAGTTCCATCTAGCCATTTCAAATGTAAAATAATGAGATTTAGTTACCAATCTAGTACTGCTATTAAATTCATAAAGTACCAAAGAGAAAAACTCATCTGAACAATTACCAGGAAAACTGTTATAGAAAAAGCACAGAGAAGCTATATTACAGTGATGGGAATGTGACTGAAGTCAAGTTACTAGGTCAGGACCAATAACACTGCAAATTATTCTTTGGATATTATCTAGAATCTTTAAATACATAATAGAAGCATCAGACCAGATGTGATAGCAATATTCAATGTATGGACAAATGGTAGACTTATAAATGTGTAAGATAGATTCTAATGACAAAAATTATCAAGCACAACACAGTGAACCAACTTTCTTAACAGGAGACCTAACAATTGATTCAATATAATCTTTCACTTCAAGTAGAAAATGTTAGCGCAAGAAGTTGCAATGAGTCACTTTCTTGGAGGTTAGCATCAGCCATGCTGATGTAAGGCAAAAGAGATTCTCTTAGATGATTAAAAAAAGAGCAGTTTCATTTTTGGAAGTGTTAAAATTAGCAAGCCATTTCATGACTCAGTTAACAACAGACTGTATGTCATTTTTCAGATCAGCTGCCAAGTTGACCTTATCAAACTGATCTGACTCACCATTAAGACAGGAGTAAATAATTGCGCCATCAGCATAGATACAGAGTGGAGAACTGAGGACATTGAAAAGGCTGTTGATGAAAATTAGAAACAGTGTAGGTCCAAGAACAGAGCCCTGGGGAACACCTGTATTCATGCAAAAAGATCCAGAAGAGTGGCCATTCAAGACAACTTTCATTTCATGATTTGATAAGAAAGGTGTAATCAGATCAAAAATTTGTCTAGAAATACAATAACCTTTTGATTTTTCCAAACCCTGTCAAATGCCTTTGAGATATCCAAAGCAATTTATTTCCATGGAAAATGTTCAGATGAACTACATCTTTTAATTCCACCAGTTCAGACCTTTACAGCTAGGATCAACCATGCCACATATACAGAGAGTTGAATCATACTTATTCCTTTTGTATGAGTGAGAAGGAAGTTCCACTTGAACAGTTTCTCCTCCAAGAACCACTACTTTATATAACACTCCTGAGAGAATGCTTCCCCAGTCATTACAATCTTAATCTATTCTAGTCTAGGGTCAATCATTAACTATCCTATATATCCTCATAAGCTGTGCTTACTTCCTTCTCTTATTTCATGCAAACTCATTCAGTAACTGTTGTAGCATACCTACAGACAATAATGGGTATGTCTCCATGGTCTAGAGTTGGAGATTCATTGTGGAATTCACATGACTCACTTATAGCAGTTGACTACTTCTTCTACGTGCCACTGGCAAATCTTATATGTGCTGTTCTTGTCCTAAGTATTATCATTCATTAACAACCTTCATTTGATTATTCTATTCAGTAACTTTCCTTAGGTTACAACAGTAACCCTCTACCTTGAGCAGCTCTTGGGCCTTGTATTATGTGAACATTTATTCAAAAGAAAACTTTCAAAAGATAAACCATTCATTATTAACAAAATATTTGTGCAAGCAGAGGTAATTTTCAATGTCAAACATATGGATTATGTTGCCTGAGAAATGGACCAAACTTACGTTCAAATCCTTCATGGCAGATGTAATTGAAGGAATGCTCAAATGATTCGAGAATCTTTTTCAGTTCATGTTTGTTGTCGATGCAAGCATATAATTCTTCCTGAATGCAATCTTCGAAATTGCGAAATAACCTGTAATAAAAAAGATGAGAGATAAATATTTTAGAAATATTTTTAGAAAACAGCTGCTTTCTTCATTTTTGTTCTTTCATTGTTCTCACTCCTTAATAAGGTTTTTCTTTTTCTTATATTCTTTCACACTTGGAAAAACCCCTGCATCTTAGTGGCTTTGTTGCCTTGCTCATGGTGAAATGAATAAAAAGAAATTGTTGTGGAAAATCTTTTTTGGACAATGACAATAATGTTATAAAGAGAATCAAATGTTCACATGATTCGTATTTTAGAAAATATTAGACATTTAATTTGTTTTAAATTTAATAAAATTAAAATATTAGCAATGGAAAAAAAAATGAGCTAAAGAGCTCTGTTTCAATATTTTGAATCAACTTATAGAGGAAAATTTTCAAATGAAAACATTGCAGAACCTTTATTTTCAATAAATTTCTGACCATCCTATTTATGATTGCTTTTAAATATTCCATTAAAAAAACCAAAAAAAAAAACCCCAAAAAACAGGTTGATGGATGGCATCAAAGCATAAAGCATAACTTGAATAATTTAGCATCCCAAAAGGGCAAGATTTATTGAGCTAATTAAAAGCAAGAGACAAGATTTGAGCATATTTAAGCTTCAACTAGCATTAATTTTTCACATGCTGATTATCAAAAAGAAGCAAAATTGAAAGTAATTCTTAAAAACTTCAATTTTATTTGAACAGGGAGAACTTGTTTCATGCCTTGAAGACAGTACATGACTGAAACCCAGAAGATTAAAAAAAGTTATTGTATTGTAGTTGGTTCACATATTTTTACAATCTTGTAAATAAACAATCTAACAACTAAATAATGTTTAACATTTTTGATGTTATTGAAATTTTAAACATCGTTTTTTATTAAAAGAATAAACATTGTTGAAGGAGTCATGAGAGTATACAGTAATAATAGTGATGTCAAGAGAAAAAAACATCCTTTTGACACACTGGGTCCAGAGGTTTGACTTTGCCAATAAGTAAAAATTCAATTTAATTCTTTTAAGTAAAACTTTTTGTCACATTATTTTATTCTTTTTGACATCATTTTACTTTTCAAGCAAATGAACGCCAACCGACCTATAGACAAGTTAGTGTTCACTATGTATTACCGCTATCAAATTTATTAATAGGATTCTTGTTTTAATTTTTAACAGTCTATAATATATTATTTAGAAAGCTGCTTCTCCTTCCATTATGCTGATCTTTCAACCACAGCAGCCTAGATATCAGTCAAGGTCACTTTAGCTGTTAGCCGGACATGACAAAATTCAAGCAGTCATCTGCAACAGGAGGACACACATTTTGCCTGTAAAGTGCTAAAGGTTAAAGTGTGAGTAGGTCTCCAAGACGACAGCTGCATCTAAACTGTTGGCTGGAGACAGCTAAAATCCAACATACACGTGCTCGTTGATTTCTGAGGTGGGTATGAAGCTACTTACCCACCTATCAGCCGCAAAACAAGGTCAAATTTAATGTGAGGTTCCTTCCTTAATCCACCCCCACCCATATGCAGGCAGTGCCAAGGACATGATAGGCATTATGAAACTTTGTTAAATTATTACTGGAAAAAGAAAAAAAGTCACTTCAACTGGTATATAACATGTATGAATACCACTCTACACAACAGAGTTACTTGCCCTTAGTTTTTATTTTGCTGCTAATTTTCTCAAAAGCTACTTTTCAATCAGTCATTTATGTGCTATGTTCCTTCAAGACGTGAATGATCATGGCTCTCCACAATTTCCTATTCTTTGTAGCTCTTAGCTAGGTTCGTGTTTTTACTGTTGCTCCCACTTCCTGTTAAGCCATCCATTTACACAAGCTTGTTAGGTTTTTTTAATCATTTCACCCCAAGCAAGGTGTAAATGCCATTGGGTATACAGGGGGGGGGGGTTATGGGGAGTGAAAGTAAAAGAAAAGATGAAGTATAACGAGAATTGGGGAAAAGGATAAAAGATGAAGAGGATTCAAGAAGACAGAAGATGGTGATTGATGTTGCATTTAAATTTTTAAAGATTGTAGTTATCAGGAAAGCAAGTAAACAGAAGAGAGTTCCACAGGTGGGATGTGTGAGAAAAGAAGCTGTTGAGGTAGAAGTGGTGCTTGCATTTAGTTATTTCAGCAGTAGATGGGTGGGACCTAGATGCCCATCTAGTAGCATGCTTAATTTCATGTAGTCAGGGCACCAGGGAAAAAGCTCATCAAAGCAATTGTCATGAAAATATTTGTAGGAAAGACAGAGGGAAGACATGCCATGTCAATGAGAAAGTGACTGAAGTCGAGATGCCAGGTCAGGATCGATTACATTGCAGATCCTTCTTTGGAGTTTGTCAAAAACCTCAAGTTGAATAGCACGTGAACCAGACCAGATATAGCAGCAGTATTCAATGTACAGACAAATCGGTTAGTCAAGGTTTTCTTCTAACTCTCTTCAATATGTTCTGTGTGAGTCAAATTCTCCAAGCCAGAATGTCTGCCAGAAATATCAACTATCTCTTTCAAACCTGTGATGTCCCGGATGGTAGCCAATCTGCATGACTACATCACAACAATCACGGGGTCACTTAACTCAACAGACCTAAATCCCCTTGACTATTAACATAATTCCCCCATGTATAATACACCTTTATCCATAATAAGCACCCCTAAAATTGAGCTGAAAGTGTGGGAAAATGCTTCTACTCACACATAATATACACCTCATGTTTGGTAATCAAACCCTATAAATTGTACCTCTCCGATTTCATTACAGCCAGCATTTCCTAGTCTTATTCAAGCTGTAATTCAAGCTAATACCCTTGGGAAAGGTATGAATCTTCTCCTTCTTCCCCTAGCTGTTGGTTAATATCACGAAAGACAGGGTTCT
>OZ010600.1:33101090-33236090 GCA_963932145.1 Acanthosepion lycidas | reverse complement strand
ATTTAGTCCACTGGAATAGATTGTTCTAGTTCCACTTGCCATGCCTTTTCTGGATATCTCAGTTTCAGTTTAGTAAGTTTTGTTCATTTCTACTGTGGCCATGTATTGAACTCACAACTCTCTGGGTTATGTCTCTGGATTACTTCAACCAACCCCAGGGCCATGTGTTCTTGAGGATAAAAGCGTTATTTCAATGTATATCACCTGAAGGAGGCCAGAGCGTACAACGGCTGATAAAATTGCAAATATGGCAATAAAGATGAGGACAACAGTTTGAACAATGTAAATAGTTACAATACCTCATCTCAGAAATACAGACAGAAGAAAAACTGTACTTTTATACAATTTGATATCAAAGTTTTTCACCCCTCTATTAAAGAGAAATAAATAAAGCATAAAATTTAGCTAAACAATATATATTTCAAAAGCTGAAATACAAATAATAAAGCAGACAATCGATATTTCTCCATAATAAAAAATATATTGATAAAAGGACTGAAAATGAGAACTTTGATGTAACTATAGTCACATATGACAGTAAGAGGGTTTGTGGACTTACTGGAATTTATATAATGAATAAACTTTACAATAATTGACATATATTTTTTAAAGAGAGAAAAAGCCACAAATGTTTTTTATTTTAATGTAGATTTTTTAAAAAGTTTATTCTATATTTTGCAGGTTTCATTGTTGGTCTAAAGGTATATTTTCTGATAGTTCAAAACCCTTATTTATTTGTGGTGTGTGGTATCCTCGTTTTTTAAGAGTTTTATGCAATTCTTTTAGGCCTTTTTTTTTTTTTTCGAAGATGTTTGCTGGCCATTATAGTGCAATTACTACATGCCAGGGAATAGGAGGGGATGTATTTTAGACAGTTTTTTGGTTGATGGCTCTTAAAATGAAGATATTGTTGGATGCCTGTAGGTTTGTGGAAGATGTCTGTCATAATATGGTTATTTCTATTTGATATACTTGAAATAACCATATTATCACACACACACACGCATGCACACACACATATATATATATCACCACTTATGACTTTTGCTCGATGTTGTAAACAGTGGATGATCCCTTTCTTCACACTGTATGGGTGGTGGGAGTTGAAGTTTAGGCATACAGATGTCTTGAACCCATGTTCTGTTCAAGATATTAGTACATCCAGGAATGTCAGTGTCATTTTCTTTCACCATTGTGAACTGTATCAATGATCTTATTGAATTCACATGGTCCAATAGTAGCTGGACCTCTTCCTGGTGTGGCCAGAATATGAAAGTGTCGTCTACGTATATCAGCTACAGGGTTGGCTTTAGCGATGTGGATTCTAATGCCATTTCTTCAAGGTATTCCATGTATATGTTTGCCATTGCTGGTGATAATGGTGAGCCATTGCTAAGCTTTCATCCTATTGATATATGTTTGGTCCCATTCTGAAGTGTGTTGTTTGTGTACAGAAAATCAGCATCTCCATCAGGTTACCTATTGGTATACTGGTCCATTCTCCTAGGGATGAGTCTGAGGCCAGTCTGTCCCTGTCTACCGATAGTGGCTCCTCTGTGCGTACCTTGGTAAACAAACTCACCACATCCAGGCACACCATCTGGTTAGATTGTAAGGGAGCATGTTTGATTATTTCCACAAAGTGGGCAGAGTTTTGGAGGAGGCATGGCACGTAGAACTAGAATGATCTACCCTGGTGGCCGAAATAAAGGATTCAGTTCAAAATTTCAATCACCTGACAAAGGCCAGAGCATACAACGGTTGAAACATCATGAATATGGCAACTAAGATGAGGACAACAGTCCGAACAATGTAAATAGTGTAAATAAATACAATATCTCATCTCAGAAATATAGACAGAACAACTACTAAGAAATTAATTCATGGACTAAAATAAAAAATAAATAGACATAATTTGTCTTAATTATTTAATCAGACATGCTTGATATATATATATATATATATATATATATATATATATATATATATGTGTGTGTGTGTGTGTGTATGTATATACACATATTAGGGAAATTGTATGACAAAGTGGAAAAAGTTTACTTGTGACGTGTTTTGCCCTTCAAAACTTCAGATTAAATTTGTTATCTTGGTGTGACAACACGTGCACACGAACGTGGGGTGCTGAGGATTTGGGAATTTTTTTTTTTTTTATATCTAGTGGAATTCATTTAGAGTCTTTTTCTTTTTCTTTCCACCACTACAATGTAAACATCTTGAGACTGCCTTAATGGCAAGGTCATCTACAGTCAATTTGCACACCTGGCTCTTTCATTTCAACATTCCTGGCAGAACTTCTAATATCACAGTGTGGAATACCTACATACAAAAGCAAAGGAAAGAAAAAGAAAAAGCCTCAAAATGAATTTGGCTAGATAAAAAAAATTCAAATTCTAATGAAAATTCTAAAATCCCTAGCACCCCTCCCCATTCATGCGCATGTGTAACCACACCAACATAACAAATTTAATCCAATGAAGTTCTGCAGGAGGAAACTAGGGACAAGTAAACTTTTTCCACTTTACTATACAATTTGCCCAATATTGTTCTTGATATATACAAATATATTGTTATATATATATATATATATATATATGATCGACTCTCCTGTCGAGATTCGACGTATGAGGGTCAAGTAGATCAGTTTCCAGGAAACCGACAGCCCAACACCGGCACATGAGATTTGATTATAGTGGTGAAGGCCTCGTGCAAGACCATCCACATTTTTTGGAGGGACGAATACAGAGACCTGGTGCACCGAATGCCACAAGGTTCCCAAATGACCCTCCGCAGGTTTTGAATTCAGAGTTGTCCTTCTCCTAGACCAGTTGCCATCCAAGGCTATAGAACCCAGTCTGTCCTGCTATTTTACCCATAGCTGGAAGGAGAAGAAGAGGATTCATACCTTTCCCAAGGGTATTAGCACGTAAGTGAATGTAATGGATTCGACTGGAATTCGAACTCGTCTCTCCGATTCCTCAATCCAAGCCGATATCCATTACTCCACCGTGCCTCCTATGTATATATATGTGTGTGTGTGTGTGTGTGTGTGTGTGTGTGTGTGTGTGTGTGTGTTATTATTCCCAGAGTTGTTTTTCCTGTTTTCTTTTCGAATTTGTACATCTGATGAATTGGATCATATTTATGATTCCAATGGAATAAATTATGACCATGGAATATTAGTGTTTAAGCCTTTTTATTATATCCTTACTCTGTCCTGGACATTGAGTTCTACCTGGATTCTATCCTCTTGGAATTATATTTTTTTATACAAAATATATATGTATGTGTGTATGTATATATATTTATATATTTTGCATATGTATGTGTATATTTACCACTAACATTATATATATATATATATATAGTTATCAGATAGATAAATCAAACTGCTAGATATAAGCAAGGGTATACATAGTGATACTCCCATAAGCCATTTGTTTACTTTTAACAATATAGATTTTGTGCCCGGTGAGCTAGTAATCCAGCAAAACTTTTTAGTTGCCCACCAAAACGTAAGTACACGTATATGTATTAATATATATATATATATATACATATATCAAATCTGTAAGTTGTAAGGATAATTCAAGTAGGTCTTTTTAATAGAAAATATTAAAAAGATGCATGCATGAAGAGAGCTCAATGTATTTATATACAGAGCAATACAATATGCATCAAGAAGAAAAAAAAACTTAACAGATCATTGAAATTTATGTCGAAATAAACTTATTACTGAGTTTTTCGATAATGTGTTAAAATTTTTCCTTCTTGATATATATATAAGATAAAGAAGGGTTTGGTAATCCGTGTGGATAATTCCAAAGAGGATGCAATTTGGAGAGCTCAATGTAAGAACAGAGCAAATATTAATTAAATAATTAAGAAAGTAACAACCTTAAGGTTATATGACTATAATTTATTTCCCCAGAAAATATATTTTTCCTGTTTCATCAGGGCATGTCTCTAGTTACAAAGGAGTTTCTTTTATTTTTAATACAAGTTTTTGAGGGTTAGTCTTAGATTGATATAAGGTGACAGAGTGGGTGAGAGGGGGAGGACTATAAAATGATCTATATTGGAAATGGAAAGTAGGAATAAAGTTGTTTTTTAAACCATCTTTAATAACTTATGTAGGTTCAAGTCAATAGGCCAGACAATTTGACCTCTTAAATAATTTTTAGACAGGAAGAGAAAAGAAAAAAGACAAACTGTAAATCAATATATATATATGATAAAATATAGTTTTAAGATATGCTATATTTCTAGAGGAAAAGTGCTCATTATCTAGGATAGAGCATGTGTAAAAAGTGTGCACTCTGATATCAAAAGGTATGAAAAATGAAATAATAATAATAATCTGAATTTTTTAAAATTTTTAATTAAAACTAATAGAAATTAAAAATTTAAAATAAATAATAAAAAATAAATTAAAAGATAATTATTAATTTTAATTTAAGTAAATAAAATAAATTATAAAAATAAATCATCTTGTTTGCCAAATAATGTAGTAATTTAATAAATAATATAAACATGTGTAAATACGCTAAATATTCTAAGAAATATTTACTATTTCTATTTATCAATTTCTTTCTATAACAAAAGATTTATCACGTCCTGGGTATGACGGTAAACTACATCCGCGTCCTGGGTACGGTGATAAACTGCATCCAACAGCAAGGTCTCAGATAATGTTTTCAGAAAAATGTTGCCAGCTCTAAGTTTTTTGTGTAAAGGAATAATGTTGCCAGCTATACGTTTTTGTGTAAAGGAATAATGTTGCCAGCTATACGTTTTTGTGTAATGGAATAATGTTGCCAGCTATACGTTTTTGTGTAATGGCATAATGTTGCCAGCTATACGTTTTTGTGTAAAGGAATAATGTTGCCAGCTATACGTTTTTGTGTAATGGAATAATGTTGCCAGCTATACGTTTTTGTCTAATGGAATAATGTTGCCAGCTATACGTTTTTGTCTAATGGAATAATGTTGCCAGTTATACATTTTTTTTTTTGAAACAATAATGTTGCCAGCTATACGTTTTTTATTCCATACAAAATAGGCATTTAAAATTCATATAAACTGGATTTGGCATTAAATAACCCACAGTGGTTGATATGCCATAAAACCCAAACTAACAAACAAACAACAAAAATATTTATCTAATACTCATAATTAACAATTTCAGATAAGATGATTTTCCAATCAATGCTATAGAACCCACTCTGTCCTGCTATTCAACTCGTAGCTTAGAAGAGGTGGATTCATACTTTCCCCAGGGGTATTTGCACACAACTGAATGTAATGAATTGGACTGGAATTCAAACTTGGCCATTGTACATTCCACTACACATCCTTATATATTTTAATACAAAATATACATATATAAGTTATACATACACATTTATAGGTATACATATTTACAACATATACACATATCTTCAGTTTTTAATAATCTAATTCTTGACAAAATCTCAAAAAAAAAAAATTAATTTGGTGAGGCATCTGCGGGGAGAAAGCACAGTGACTATTACTGCTAATAACGCAAGACTCTTCCAACAGATTGAGTTCTCTAGGTCACTGGCAAGTTTATGAAAAAATAAATACCCAAAAATTTGCCTTTCTCTGATTAATGCCAAATTGGTCGGTTTTGGTCCTGGCTTGAAGCGATCAGATGTATAGCCACACTGATGAGCTGTGATACAGCAAAACAGTCTGTCTGTGGATGATGATATATTTTAGATATATATTTTATATGCACAATACTTAGTAGAAAATGCTCAATATCAGTGATAGAGCTAACATATTCAGTTGTATGTATATTAGTCTGTGATTTCACATTTTTGTGATCATCAGACAAACTCTGTCACAAACTAATATTCATACAACTGAATATATATATATATATATATATATATATATATATATATATATGAAAATTTCTGATTTAACCAGTAGACAAGACAATATTTATGAATAAAAATGACAATAGGAAAACTGGTAATTGCTGACGAAATGCGTCAGCAATTACCAGTTTTCCTATTGTCATTTTTATTCATATATATATATATATATATATATATATATATATATATATATATATATATATATATATATATATATTAGGTTGGTGCAAAAATAATGTCGTTTTCTCACATATGTTACTATGTGAGAAAACGACATTATTTTTGCACCAACCTAATATTATATATATATATATATATATATATATATATATATATATATATATATAAAAATATTAAGTTATTATCTGGTTCACACTCCATAGGATTCAAAAAAAAAAAAAGGACAACTGACATTCCATTTAAATTTTTGAAGATCGTAACTAGCAGGAGGGATGTGTGGCTGGCATAATGAATATAGGCTTGGAATGAGAACTCAGAAAGCAGAGTTTGAATTCTCGTTGGGTTTATTACATTAACTTGCATACAGATACTCTTGGTAAAGGTATAAATCCATCTTTTCTCCCTTGAGCTATGGGTCAAATAACAGGAAAAACTTGGCCTTATAACCTTGGTTGGAAACTAGTCTACCACAAAATGAAACGGAAATCTACTGTGGGAAAATTTTCTGCCTCGTCAGTCATGAATTGAACACATATTTACACACACATACACACAGCATCAGTGAGTTGTTATCTTTCCTGCACAGCCCCAAGAACTTTACTTCTTGCCTTTTCTAATACAACACCACACAGTAACCCTCTACCTTGAGTGGCTCTTGTTAAAAAAAATAAATAAATGTTACCATATAGACTCATGTACAAAGTGACTTCATGTATAGTGCGACCCCTGAACTTTGATACATCAAGTGTATAATGTGACCCTAGCTTCTGAGCAATACTAGTAGGCTTACTGTAGTCAAATAATGCAGTATTGGACATTATCCTGGACATAGCAAATGAATGATTTTCATTCTCTTTTTGTGCAAAGCTTTACACAAAATGGTGAGAAAAAAAGGAATTATTGTAAAATATCTGATACAATGATTTAGATGCAAACAGAGGAAAGACAAATAGTTGGAAGATGAAATGTTAGCTAAAGGAATGTTAAGGCTGTACCATTAAGGTTGGCCAAAGGTACCCTGAGAATGTAGGTCTGTCAGGTAGATTATGGTCAAATTTTAACCCCTCCAAAAAAAAAAAAAAAAAAAAAAAAAAAATTCCTCTGTTGTGCCACTAGAAATACATAATTTTTAACCTCTTCAAAAAAATTACCTGTGTATAGTGCAAACCCCTATTTTTGCATAAAAAACTGATTCTAAAAACTCGCATTATACACGGATATATACAGTATATGCCAATTGGCAGTGTTTATAATCTATTTTTTATCTACTTTGCCTACAGATATAAGTAATAAAAGATTAGTACATTTAGTGAGTCACTCTACTGAAAACAAACATATGTATTAAGTATTGATTAGTACTTACTAGTTATAACAAATTAAAGATTAGACTTGTACCTAACTTACATATACAGCCCTGGGGTAATTTCAACAGAGGAGTACCAAGTTCATGGTTGTCATGAACTGTTAAAAGTAAATACTAATGCATTATACCTATTATGTCATCATTTTTGCTTTCTATCATTTCACCCCTTAGCAAGGCAATAAAGACACTAAGATGTAAGGTGTTACCGTGAATGAACAAATTGACAAAACATTAATGAAAAGAAAGAATAATAAAAGAGCAAGATTCAAAAAGAGAGATGACAATTGATGTTGCATTTAAATTTTTGAAGATTCTAGTTAGCAGGAGGGATGTGCGGAGGATGTAACGAACATTGACTTGGAAAAGGAAATCAGAGAGCTGAGTTCAAATTTTAGTTGGATTTGTTACATTCAATTATGTGCAGACACTCTTGGTAAAGGTATGAATCCATCTTTCCTCCCTCCAGCTATGGGTTGAATAGCAGGACAGACTTGATCTTGCAACCTTGATTGTAAATCAGTCTACTGCAAAAAGAAACGGCAACCTACTGTAGAAAAATCTTCTGCCAAGTCAGTCATGAATCGAAGGAGAGTATGTACAGTGTAACCCGGATATAAGAGAGTTGTCGGGACCGGATAATAAGTCTCTTATATCCGTGTTTCTCTTATATCCGGGTTTTGGACTATTTTATATGCATCAACACAGGCTCTAATTTGGGACCAGCGAAAATCTTTCTTATATCCGGGTTTATCTTATATCCGGGTCTCTTATATCCGGGTTACACTGTATCACATATGGCATTCAACTGACTGAATTAGCATGAAAGCTTGAAGCTGGAGGAGAGTTCCACATGCAAGAAGTGCAAGAGAAGAAACTATTAGAATAGAACTTATGCTTCTACATAGCAATTTCAATAGTAAAATAATGAGACCTAGCTGGCAATCCAGTCTTCTATGTGCAGTGTATCTTCAGGACATTGGCAATCATGGCTCTCCACAATTTCTTGTTCTTTGTAGCTCTAAATAATTTTTTTTCTTTTTGTTATCTTGCCTAAACTCTTTTGGCATCCATTTACTTAAGCTTGCTAGGTACATTATGCATTGCTTTCCTATGTCCCTTTTGCCTTCAATTGGTCTTGTGAGTATCAAATTTTCCAAGCCCTCTTTCTTCAATTTGCCCTAAAAATTTCAATTGCCTCTTACTGGTGTGTCCTTTTTGTTTCCATTTTCTCTAGAACTTCATTGTTTTCTCATATGTTCAGACCATGGTTTTCTCAGCATACTTCTATAGAATCACATTTCTGTTGTTTCAAGTCTCTTCTTCATCTTTGATGGGACTGTCTAGCATTCACTGCCAGATAAGAAGGCTGATATTACATAACAGTTTAGTACTCTTTTCTTTGTTTCTATTAGAATTTTTGTATTTCATAATACTTAACTTTTGGAAGGCATCTTTTTCCAATCTAGTACTAGCCTTAAATTCATGAAGTTACGTTTGTGGGAAAGTGACTGCAGCTGAGATGCTAAGTCAAGATCAATAACATTGCAGATTCTTCTTCGGATTTTGCCAATAATCTCTAGATTTAAAATTTATACATCTACATTTTCTTGCTTGTTAAAGAAGAGAAAAAACCACCTGCACACTTACTGTCCAAGTTCAAATTAAATATATATGCTCTAATTCGCTGATTGAGCACTATGGAGAAAGGGAATTTTTAACGGCTGCTGCTTCTGCTTAATGCATAACTCTTTGTCAGAATTGAGCACTTTGGCTGCTCATCTAGCATTTATATACATCACGTATATAATACATTAAAAGATTCACTTTCTATGCCATCCATCAATTGCTTAGGAGTAAAGTCTCTGATGCCAAATCAATCAAGCTTTGATCTTGACTTAACTTGAAGCAATTGGATGTCTAGCCACACTGATGAGCCGTGATACAGCAAACCTGTCTGTCTGTGGAATATATAAGTGAACATTGAAGTCAACACTTAGAGGCGACAGGCTGTTTCATGCTACATGCAATCATTGTGTCTAGCATGAAACAGACTGTCGCCTGTAAGTGTTGACTTCTATGTTCACTTTTATATTTACACACGCTCTATCTCTGATATTGATCACTTTATCCCATAAATATAGCACACCTTAAGACTATATTTCTTCATATATCAGTGGAGACTCTAGGCCATCAGTGTTTGTCAAGCTCATTGCAATCTTTCACAAAATATACTACTGGTATAACTTAGATGCTAAAATGATTCCTTTAATTAAAATTATATAATTTTTAAAAATGTCTGTACATGAAATTAAAAAAAAAAACACACACACATTTTGGTATTTTAATATTAATTGCCATAATTCTTCTTAAAAAAAAAATCTTCTTAAAATTCTTGGTTATGATCTTTTATCATTGATTGAAACATCGTATTCGATAGATAGTATTTTGACAACTGATAATTGTATATGATCTCTCATATTTCTGCTTTCAATATTTACTTAAAACATAATTTCGCTCCCTTTTGGTAAAGAAATGAAAGCAGAAGTGGAATGCACTAGCCAGATATTTTTTTTTAAATAATGTGTGTATCCATCTTGAGTGTGCATTTGTATATATATATATATATGTCTATGCATTAGTGTGTTTATGTATCTGTCTATGAATTTTTAGCTTAATTTATTGTACGCTTATGCTGTTGATAGGATATCTTATTTCTTCACTACTCCCCTCATTACACTCCTCACCTCAACCCTTCAGTCAATGAGTTAATTTCTTTGATTTTCGCCGACTTTAAGTCGGGCTAAATTTAATTAGCCTTTTTTTCAATTGATACATTATTCTAAAAAAGTTTACACAGTACAGAATAGATTATTTAAAATGGACGCTTGAAAACAGTAAGTTGAAATAAAAAGGTGTTCATTGAAAAAAAGGGCATACTAGTTACTAGATAATTTTAAAAGATTATTTATAAGATTAAAGCTAGAAATACATTGCCTATTATGTATGTCTCCAGCTTGATAGGGCCCAGATCTACACAGCCTGACTAGCCAAGTTAATTTTATTTCATTCTTTTTTTTGCTTTCTTTCTTCTTTATTATGAACAATATCAATGAAATGTATTTTGGTCAATATTTTAAGGCAAGGAGTCAAAAAAATTTTGAATCCATCTGAAGTCAAAAATGAAAATGATGCACTACAAAAGATTTTTGTTGCTTTGAAATAGATATACTTGAATTTTGACTTACTCAGGCTGAGTCTGACAAGCCCAACTCCCAAAGTTACCACTGATATATATATATATATATATATATATATATATATATATATATACTAGCAGCGTTGCCCGTGCTTGATTCAAAAATCGTACGACTCATACAGCAATTGCTATCACTTGACTTAAAATATTTTTGCCCTTTGCCGTGCTGATGTTGCTACATGCCTTACTTCTTGCCTATCACACACTGCAAATTTTTTCTAAGCTCTATACTAAACATTAAATCTGTTATGAAAAAAGAACTAAACAAAATGAACACAAAACGATCAGCTTTAAAAAAAGGACTCGTAACTGGAAAAACCGAATTAAAAAAAAATGTTAACAACAAATACTTTTTCACACCCAATCCAGTTCTGCGGAATCAGAATCAACGTTGAGTTTAAGCAAGCGAATGAGCCAATTGGAGTATGGTGCCATGCAGAATTAAATTTTTTCCACTTGTGACGAATGCAGCTATTGATTTTTTTTGCATGCTAGCATGCTAGTTAACATTTGTGTCAGTCAGCTGTTGGCTCTCACACTGAGCAATAGAATCTTCCTGCCTATTTGTGGCAGCCAGCTATAGGCTCTCACTTTGGCCAGTAGAAAATGTCTGCAAACTACATGAAAACTGGCATAGAAGCATGAAAAAAATCGATTATTTCCACTACTGATGGGAGTTGTGAAATGCAAAGTTGGTCTTGGCCTTCCCGCTAACTTGGAGCATGTGCATGTAAATTTTGGTGCAAATCCATTGAAAATTGCGGCCATGCATTCATTACACACACATCCTGCCTTGTGTGTGTGTGTATATATATATATATATATATATATATATATATAATTAGAATGGATTTTTTATTAACTGACAGATTTGAGTAAACTTTAAAAGTTTTTTTTTTAGCGGATACTTGTATTTGAGTATGTGTTCCATTTATTTATTAAACAGTATATTTATTTTTTTTCCCCTACCATTCTGGTCTTTAATAAGATTCCTTGAATATTCAGGCTTGTAGGTGAAAATAAATATACTGTTTAATAAATAAATGGAGCACTTACTCAAATACGAGTATCCACTCAGTCAGTGTTTCTCAACTTTTTTAAGTAATGGCACACCTACAGGCAAATAAAAATCTCACGTCACACTTAGCAAATTTTTTAAAAGGTATACATTTAAATGTTATGAAATAAAACCATAGATTTTTTTAAAAAAATACACACACAAATTTATTTCAATGCTCCTATTCAATCAATTTGTTCAGTTTATTTAGTGTGAAACATGTGCCCGGTGTTTTTTTTTCATGATTTCTTCAATGTTTGATTAAACGTGCAATCAGCAGACCCTTATTTCTTCTTCAATTGGGCATAGTTTTTCTCGTTTCTTATTTTTGATGTCATTTAGGGTTGAGAAGCCTAATTCACATAAATAAGTAGGAAATTGCAATAAAACTAATGAAGCCTTTTTAGCTAATGTAGGATATTCCTTTTATATTGAAATCCAAAATGTATCAATGGGTACCATCAAATATTTTATTTTGGGCCATCAATCATTAGAAATGGTGGCCAATTTTTCTTCATAATCAAATAATAGTGAAAAGAATTTTTTGAAAAAAGTTTAATACTTATTCATTTATTCAAATACTAATGCTGTACCATTACTACTTCCATACATGCTGTGACAATATTGCATTGCACACTAGTGTGCTGTGGCAGTTGAGAATCACTGCACTAAGTGACACACACACACACACGTGTGTGTGTGTGTGTGTGTGTGCATGTGTAATGTTATCATTGTGAATGTGCTAGTAGTGTAATAGTTAACGGTTCAGAACAAGAAATCAGCAAGCCAAGTTAGAAGTCCAATCAAACATTCACTTTTCACTTGGGTGAGGTATGAATTAATTTCTTCTCCTGCTAGATGTGGGTTAAACAGCAGGGCAGACTGAGCTCTCTAGCTATGGTTGGCAAACAGTCTAGGAGAACAACAACTCTAAATTCAAACCTCAGCCACCTGGAGTGATATAAAGATGGTTAGACATGTGGTGCCAAAAGATTGTAGGGGTCATGTCAATGTTGCTGCTGTACAGTCTAATAAGGACATGAAACTTTCTTACATGCAAAATTATTGTTTTGTCACTGTTGATGTGATGGTGTGTAGTTCTGGGAGCTTTCTTCAGACGTGGATCTCCTTGTGAAAATGTGAAAGATACTTTGTTTCCCCCCCCCCTCTTGAGTGGGGTGCTTATATATCATACTGTCATCCAGCTGTCCCACATGTGCATATCCTAAGCTCAGTTGGGTCGACCACTTTACATGTTGGAGGCAACCATTGACATCCTGTCAGGTGGCATGAATCTGCAACTGGTGGCTATGAGGACACCTTTCAGGTCAATGCTATGATGCAACTGGCCCTTGTCATGTGACACTGAGTACAAATTGCATACTATATATAAGAAATGACAAGAAAACTATGTTAACATGTTTTGGTCCTTGAGGAACTTTAATTCAAAAAGCTGTCTAGAAATTTTCTTAATAAAGTTTTCTCAAGACACAAAACATAAAAAACTATCCCCTTGTCATTTATTTTATTAATATTGTTTTTACAGATAAATATATTTCTGGATTTTTTTTTTTTTTTTTTTTTTTTTTTATAGATAAATTTATTTTATTTCTGGATGAATCTTTTTGTTTTTACACATACATTAATATCGGAATTTTGACATTATATCCATCAATTATGTTGTAACTTTTTTTAATTTTTAATCACATTCACCCCAAAGCTACTAAGACAAAAGGAGTTACAGGATGTGGAAGAATTAGGAACAGAAACATTACTAATGAGTGAGAACAAAATAATAATCAGGACGACAGTAGATAACAACTGACATTGAATATAAATTTTTGAAAATTAAAGCTGGCTGGAAAACATGGAGCTGAAAAAGAGTTCCTAAAGCGAGAAGTGCGAGAAAAGAAACTGCTAGTATAGAATTTATGAATACATCTAGCCAACTCAAATCTCTAGAGCTTGGTCTACTCTCCTATTTAATGAATAGCAGGGCAGCGGGTAGATGGGTTCATGCCTTTACTAAGAGCATTTGTTTAAAAGTAAATGCAATAAACTAGCTTGGGATCTGAACTCTGGTCTTTGTCAATATATCCATTACACTATTTTTACATAGTGACAGGTTTGGGACAAGGAAAAGGTGCAGAAGTTATAGGGGGGGGGGCACGGTGGAGTAATTGATAGCAGCTCAGATTGAGGAATCTGAGAGCTGAGTTTGAATTCCATTACGTTCACTTACATACTAATACCTTTGGGAAAGATATGAATCCTCTTCTTCTCCCCCCAGCTATGGGTAAATAGCAGGACAGACTGGGTTCTATAGCCTTGGATGTCAACTGGTCTACTGCAGAAAGAAATGGCAACCTACTGCGGGGAAAAAAATTTGCCTCATCAGTCATGTATCAAAAAGATCACCTAAGTGTTTATCACGCATGGCGCATAACTGACTTATACTGTCAAAAATTATGGTATATTTTTAGTCAATATCGTTATTTGTAAGTTTTCATGTGCATGTATTTGAATATTTCTTCCAGTTATTTTTTGTTGTATTCTGTTCTTTCCACCTCCCAGGTCATTGTAGCTTTGAACATCTCAAAAGCTTTTGACAGGGTTTGGGATACATGTCTTCTCTCCAAGCTGAAGAGTTATGGTGTCTCCAGACAAATTTTTGAACTGATCCTGTTTTTTTCTATCAAATCATGAAAGGAAAGTTATCCTGAATGGTTACTCCTCTAGATCCTTTTGTATTAATCCAGTTGTCCTCCTGTCCTGGGTATGACAATAAACTACATCCATGTCCTGGGTAAGACGATAAACTACTAAGAAAAGGAAAATTCTAAACTGTTGAGTAGGCAATGGGGGACCACTCCACTATTTTTCCCAAGAATGCATACTAATTTACAAACAATAAAAAAAGAATATGTGGAGAGTCATGATCAGGTACAAAATAAGCAAATTTTATAAATTAACCAAATACAAATATTCAGCTGAGATTTATAAAAGTTGTTATTATAATTAAAAAAAAAAAAAAAAAAAAAAAAAATTCCAAAATTCATTTCAAACTACATAAAAATAACAATGTTAATTTTATATTATTTTATTTTTATTAAATGATACATTTTCAGCTATTATTAATTTTAACAAATCAAGATGAAAGTACATTAAAATCAAAATGGATTATCAAGAACAGTTTTGAAACATCAATATCTGGACTTAAAATTAAATATGGTGACATACACATGATATTAAATAAGATTTTTATTTGCAGATGCACTATGGATTGCTACTTAAAAGCAATTCTTACCAGAGAAAGCACCATTATACAAAATTATCATTAACCCTTTTCAGAAAATGTTTATAAGATAGGTAGACAGCTAGCTAGATGGACAGACAGACAGATAGCTACCTAGCTAGTTAGCCAGATAGATAGACAGCTAGGTAGATAGACAGACAGATAGTTATCTAGCTAGCTAGGTAGACAAAGCTAGCTAGGTACAAAGACAGCTGGCTATAGACTGATAGATATGTAAATAGACAGACAGGACAGGCAGGTAGGTAGGTAGATAATTAACTGAGATAGTTAACTTAAATTTAAATTCAATTTATAAACTAGCTACACAAGTTCTCTATATAATATATATTCTTGTAGGATGAGGTCCATTCTATATGGTAGAAGTATTTTTTTTTATTAATATCTGGTTCAGGCCATGGGAACAAAATACAATAACATTGCTGAAAAATACAAAATATATTGAAAATAATAATTATATCAAAGAAGAAATTGTTATTAATTTTAACTGTTGCCAGTAGTGTTACAGTCTGAATCATTATGACAACAAAATTCATCTAATCACAGCCACCACTTTCAAACATGCCATCAGAATCAACATTTACTTGCAAAATGTCCCGAACATTCATATGTCCATATGTGGTTGTCAGATCAAAATTCTACACTGTTTTTTTTTCCTTATTTATTAGCATCAGGTAATTTTAGCTGATCTTATTTCATACTTAAAATATGACCCTAATTTCAGTTACAAACTGAGAGGAGGTGGGGCAACATTAAATTGAGAGGCAGGGGTAATCATAGCAGAAAGGTCTTTGTGAGATATCTTAAGGTGATATTACATGTGCTTGGGCAAATCAAATGCATTGATAAGGAAGAGGATAATGTTGAAAAATACATATTTGTTGTATAAAATGAAATCAATTTTGTATCATCGAGCTCTAGACTTATTGATCATATCACATACACTGTTTTTTTTATTTATATACTTTTATTTCTTTATTAGCATCAATGATAGATAGAAAGAAAGAAAGAAAGAAAGAAATATGAGGATGGATCAATAAGTTTGTAGCTTGAGATATAGTTATTTGCTGATTTTTTATTTGAAACTTTTGTGAAACAATGTTCAAGGACACATAGCACAGTGGATAAAGGCGTTGGTTTGATCCAGTGACAGAACCCAAAGAGTGTGAGTTCAATACCTGGTTAAGGCAGTGGAGAACTTTCAGAGGGAAATTAACAGGAGATAACTGACATCCATCAAACATGGCACGTGGAACTAGAACAGTCTACCCTAGTGAGCGAAATAAAAGGTTCAGTTTGACATTCCAACCACCTGAAGAAGGCCGAAGTGTACAACGGCCAAAACGTGATAAATATGGCGACAAAGACGAGGACAATAGTCTGAATAATGTTCAATGTATATGATTAATATTTCGCATTGAACTTAGTGGGTTGACAAGAAAGAGCATAATGTTGAAAAATAGGTATTTGTTGTGTAAAAGGTAATTGATTTTGTATCGTCAGGCTCCAGACTTATTGATGCATGTCCTGTAGACTGTTTATTTTATTTATTTATGAGCCTCAGGTAATTTTAGCTAAACCGGGTCAGGTTTGGCAAATTTAAAGATCTGAACCTTGTTTTCTGTTTAAAATATAACCCTAATGAGAGTTAGAAATTTCAATTATCTTCCATAATTTGAGATGGGGTAACATTAAATAGGGGGTGTGGTGATATCAGTTGTAAGTTTGTCGAGAGGTGATGTTATGGTTAAATTTATTTTGCAATTCTCTTATTTAGCATCAGGTAATTTTATCTGAACTTATTCATACTTAGCACATCATTATTTCAAGCATAAAAAAAAAAGGATTTTATTCTTTTGTAAAATCTGTAACTTTTTCTCTCTTACATTGGCATCTTGGATTATGAGATGTTTACAAAGCTGGAAGGAAAGGCTAGTAACCATGAAAAAGCAGAAGACAACAATAAACATTGGAACAAAAATTTCATATATGCTGTCATACATTTTTTTTTTTACAGCATCAGTAAATTAATTTATATATAAATATGAAAAATGTGAATGTCAACACTCAGTGACAACAGTGTTTCATAGTTGAACACAATCTTCATGCCTGAAGAATTCACTCAAGCATGAAGCAGACTGTCATCACCAGTGTCCACATTTTTATATTTACACACACTATCCTGGATATTAAGCACTTTTACCCTATAAACATAGCATACCATAAAACTATATTTTATCATATCATATATATTATGTATATATATTACAAAATGGACAGAGTCCAACAATTTATTTATTAAAGACATTTTTTTATATATATATATATAGATAGATAGATAGATACACACACACACACACACACACACACACACAAGGTGTGTTCAAAATTATCTGACTATTTTTCCCCACCAAAACTAATGCCGTGTGGGCAAAATCATTTGGACGGGAAGTGACGCCACCTTTCTTGCACATGCATGAAAATTTTTGCAGGGGTTGGCCGTCTCAGTTGCTGGTTATTACACCTAGAGTACAGACATGTAGTGCGCACTTGTCAGATTTTTGTTTTCATCCAAGATAAGCAGAGTTGGCCAGTTTGGCAATTTATGTTTTGGTTTCCGTTTTTTTTACCTTGATACCAGTTCTCAATTTGGTTTTCATTTAGTATTTTCGCTTTCTAAGGAAGCCATTCATTTTCTTGTATAAGGATAGCATTTCCAGTTGATATCTGATTTCATTTGAAATTGATAAATTTGCAACTTAGTCTGTTCAACTCACAATTTCTCATGTATTTCTGGTCCAATCTTAAAAATATTCATATGTCTGGAAAGAAAATAAAATAATCTTTCTAAATATGTAATTTGTATGTGCTTTTATTCATTGAATTTTTTTTTTTTTACAGTGAGTTAAACAGCCAAAAATGCAAAATATGACTCACCCTACTCCCAAGACTAAATTTTTTTTTACACATTACTTTGTTTCACAAAATCAAAGTGAGCAATCTTTATCAATATTCTTGAAATTGTACACTCAATTTGAAGACACCTTAAACTACAACCAGGAAGATGTTCATTTCTCCTCTGACCCATGGAAGCGAATTCCTTTCAAAAACAAAAAAAGCCAGAAAAAAAGCAACTGATAGTAATAACTGTGGTAAAAGATCTTTCAAATTATTGAAACTACTGTCTGACATTGACATACACTTGTTTTCGATTAAAGTTTACTTATTAAACTTATGAATAAAGTGTCAACTATATTGATAACTACCATAACTATTTAACAAATTGGTAAAATACGAAAGAAACCGTTACATAAACTATCTATATTTGTGACTTTGGACAACACATTTTGAGAGAGAAAATGGTATAGGTCTCCAGAAATTAGTTTATGATGTGACTTTTAAAAAGCCAAAAAATGAACCCCACCCCCATGTTTTTAAAAATACAACAATTCTTTTCTGAGATACCAGTCCACTGTTATTGGGATTTTGCAAATAAATTTCTTCTAAGCAAGGAAAATCATTGAGTTATTTTTTCCCCTAAATAAATTTCTGTTTTTATATAGCAAATACACCTAAAATTAAAAATATTAAAAATAATTAAAAGCTTTTAATTTCATTTTTAGAATGTGTACATTTCTAAATCTGTGCAAGTATCACCTGTTCTTTTTTAAATACACATTTTAAAACTGAAATTTAAAAACTATTTTTAACATTTTAATATAATCTTAAGTGTATTCACTAGATAAAGCCATAAAGATATTTGTAAAAATAAAATAAATTAATTTTCCTTGTTTAGAAGAATTTCATAGGCAGAACACCCACTAAACACTAGTGGCTAAAAAAGAACAATTTTTACTTTGGGTTTTAAAAAATGACTTGCAGTTTCAAAAATATACACATATTAAAACTTACTTTTTTTGTTTTAATATCTAATTTTAGGTGTTATTCGCTAGATAAAAACAATTCTATTTGTAGAAAACAATTTTTTTACACTTAGAGACTCACATATCTGGAAATATACACATTTTAAAAGTGAAATTAAGAACTATTTTAATTATTCTTAATATCTACTTTAGGTGCATTCCCTAGATAAAAAAAACAAATTTATTCATAAAAAAAAGATCTTCATTCATTTTTCTTGTTTATAACAACTTTATTTCATGATTGGTGTAGACAATGACTTACTGGAGAAAACAATTACAAAAAAAAAAAAAAAAAAAAAAAAAATAACTTTATAAAATTTAACATTAAGATGAAATTAGCAACTATTTTTACTTGCTATTTTGTTGCTAACTTAATTTTACCACAAAAAGTTTTTTTTTTTTTTTTGAAAACTGAAACAAATAGATTTCAGACATCATGTAGTATTTCATTTTTTTTTCTTCTTCATTTCTTTTGTAAACAAATAGATTTCAAATTTATTTCCTAAAACTAGTCAATTAAACATAATTCTAACATATTTTTGTTCAATCATTTTCTCTTACAATGGTATAAATGTTGATAAAATTTAATTTTATTAACATCTGAAAGTCTTTTTCAATAGTATTTCTTTGGATATGTTCACTCAGTAGTGATAGCACTTAAAAAAATGAACGATTTTGATTTCATAAAAAACTTTGATGCGGCCTCATGGTGTGAAAATGAAAAGTTGTTTTTTCGGTTAAATCGCCCATCTCTAAAACAAAGACATCAAGCAGAAATACTGCACCAAGCTTTACTCATCAAGAACAACACCACTTGATCAACAGACTCCCTACTCTCCTGATTTGGCACTCTGTGACTTCTGACTCTTCTCCAATCTAAAAACCATGTAATTTCCATGCGGAGTTACTTCCGCTGCTCCACAAGCACCTTGGGGACGAATTTCTCCAACATTCTTCACATGCGCAAATTTTATGTTAAAATAGAATCTTCTGCTCTATTCTCACTTTGTGAATAATTTATACAGTTACAATTTACCCAAGGGTTTTCCACTGAGGTGCGGCCATGTTTGAAATGGTTATAGCACTCCTTGATTGGAGTTTTCCCCATGGCATCATCACCAAAGGCCTGCTGAATCTTCTGGATGGTTTGAGCTTGAGTATTCCCAAGCTTTTGGCAAGACTTAATACAATATCTCTGCTCAATTTGTTTGGTCATCTTACATTAAAACAAAAAGCTGACAAGTGTGCACTACATGTCTGTACTCTAGACATAACAGCCAGGAACTGACATGTCCTACCTTCATGAAAAGTTTTGCACATGCACAAGAGGAGGGTAGCATCACCTCCCCTCCAACAGATCTTGCCCACTAGGCATTAGTTTTGGCAGGAAAATATAAAATCAGATAATTTTTGAACACGCCTCATATATATATATATATATATATATACTATTTACATTATTGGGACTATTGTTCTCATCTTTGTCGCCATATTTATCATGTTTCGACTGGTATATGCTCAGGCCTTCTTCAGGTGGTTGAACTGAACAAACTGAACCCTTTATTTCACTCGATGGGGTAGACTGTTCTAGTTCCACATGCCATGTTTAATGGATGTCAGTTATCTCAAGTTAATTCCCCTCTGAAAGTTCTCCACTGCTTTAACCAGGTATTGAACTCACAACTTTTTGGGTCCTGTGACGATCAAACCAACACCTTTATCCACTGTGTTATGTGTCCTTAAGAAGGCCAGAGCGTACAACGGCCGAAAAATTGTCATAAATATGGCAAAAAAGATTAGGATGATAGTCCAAATAATGTAAATAGTATAAATAATACCTTATCTCAGAAATATAGACAGGTACCTCATATATATATAAATATATATATATATATATATATTCACCCTGACATCAATAAGAAAGCACATTATTTTTTTTTTTTTTTTCAACTTAATATAAAAATAATGAAAAGAGAAAACTAACAGATATTTGCTGATATCTCCTGACAAGTGGACTGAACAATTGCACAAAGGTTTGTCCATGAAACTCTGGAGTAGAGCTGCTGAATATAACATCAATTAGCTAAGTGACAAATTTTATATTTGTATTAATATATATAAGTATCAGGTAATTTTAGCTGAGCTGGGTCATGTTAACCTAATTCTCAAGTTTGTGCTTTATTTCATGCTTAAAATATAACACCTTAATAAGAAAAACTTCAGTTACTTCCCATAAGTTGAGAGAGGTAACACTAATGTGTAGTTGAGTGACCACTGTTTAAAGGTCTTTGGGAGGGTATTTTCAGGTGATGTTACAAATGTATGAGCAAAATTTTAAAATCTTGGCTTCTGTTGATAGTTTTGGCAGATATTCTCTTGTAAAAAACCATTTCTAGTTCTTCATCTTTATTTTTTTTAATCAATTCACCCCAAGTAAGGTGATAATGCCACTAAGATGCAAGAGGCTACTGGAAGTGAAAGAAAATGTAAAAGACTTTAGAAGAAACTGGAAATCCAATCCTAAATAGAAAACAAGGGATAAACCTCTACTCCTGTTTAAAAGAGGAGTGTGAACTGAATGATAGGTGAACCTATTTATTCCTATTGAGGAGGAAAAATAATAATATATTAAATTTCAGAGTTTAGGTGGAGATGTTAGAAGTATATAGTTGAAATAGACTTTAGAAGGAACTGGAAATCCAATCCTAAATAGAAAACAAGGGATAAACCTCTACTCCTGTTCAAAGAATCAGGGAGGAGTTATGAACCAGACAATAGGTAAACCTATCTACTCCTATTCAATGTATATATTCAAATTTCAAAGTACAAAGAGCAGAGATTTACTGCAAAAACAAATTTCATTACAAAATTTGAGAAAGTTTAAATTTTTCTTTAAAATAAAGATGCCTCAAAAAATAAATCTATGCTCGACTCCTCTAGAGCCAATTGATATTATTAGATTTAATTATAAACAGCTGCACCAGGAAATACTGTAGCTCTGAATCAAATTTAAAGTCCATCAGGAACTTTTGATCTAAGAGATAATCAGTCATAACCCTCGTATATACTGGGTTCATCCTAAGAGATACCAAAGTAAATTTTATAACCAGTGTCACTTCAGAAAGTCAAAAGACCTTGGAAACCTGAGAGTTGACCTAGATTGGTGAGCAGAGTTCAAATTCTAACCAATGTTGTTGCATTCACTTTTATATAAAAAAAGAACAGGAATGAATCCAACTATTCTCCTCCTCAGCTAAGGGTTAAATAACAGCATAGACTGAGTTCTTTCTAGCACCAAGTGGCAACTTGCATAAGAGAAGAAAAATTCTGAATTCCAAAAAAATGTGCAGAAAGCAAAAGGAAACCACTTTCCTATCTTTCTCAAGAATACATGACAATTAATAGATAATAAAGGAAAAAGGAACTTGTGGAGAGCTATGATTCCCTATGTCCTGAAGGAACATGGTATTAAACAAAAACAAAAAACATTGAAATCTAGCATATAAAACCAGAAAGTATCAAAGCATGACAATGCTTCTTCTCTCTAAAAGACATAAAACCATTTTTTATTTTGTATTTCAATCAAAGAAAGTAACATCTACAGTTATGATTTTATAGCATAAAAAATCCGACATGCTTCCGTCAAGGAATATTCATTTCTGAAGATTGAGCGAGATAGGTTTTGATTGATTTGCTTTTTATGGCTTATCAACCTTTTGCAAATTATTTTATAGCCGGAAAATATTTTTAGATTTTAAGAATTTTTTGGAAATAATGATTTAATTACTGATATAAGTTGGTTGATTTTGTTTAGCAACATATCAATGTGGAGAATGAAAGTAATTCAACCCTGTGAATGGAGTAAGGCAGGTCTTCACTGTAAAGGTTTGAAATGATGCCCTCAACTACTGCTGAAAGAATGAAGTTCATCTGAACATTTTGTTTATTTTTTTTTTTTATTTTTATGAAGACTTCAAAACATCTAAACAATACTATGAATAAGGATAACCATAAATAAAACTCTTTGCTGATGAAAAATATATATTAAATCAGATAACAAAATATTTCATTCTTTTTTGTAAAATGTCTGATATGTTTGCTCCTTGGAATATATAACTGTTTTTAAGAGTGTTGTAACCTATTAGGTTGGTGTAAAAATAATGTCGTTTTTTGACGTTCAACTTCAAAAGAAAAACGACATTATTTTTGCACCAACCTAATAGAAAAGGTTACTTAAAGAGGAATACCCAAAATGGAGGTTGAAAATGAAATGGTAATCATTTTAACATCAACAAAATACAATACTCGCCAGCTGTGTGGAGTAGGTAAACCACTGCTAGTGGTGGACTCCTTAGACAGCATATTACCCCCACTTACAATAGTGTCCAACATATTTATAAGGATTAGTGTTCATAGGTACGGTATGTAACAGAGATAAAATGTTTTTATTATGGATCATTTTTTTATCAAGAAATTAGGGCTGATTTCTCATCATCCTCTCCAAAATAAACGCAAGTTACTAAACTTTGTGTGACGTTACAAATAAATGATGAAGCGGAAAATATTGTATTTGCAGGAAAAAATATAGGTGAAAGGGAAAACATTATTGAATATGATGTTTAAACATACTTTCAAACACACCAGTGATATTTAAAGTCAATTCACATCTTTAGCACATCTATTTATGAGACTTTTGTTTGGTCATCCATATTGACAACATAATTTCATTGAGAAACAGTTTCATAATGTCAACACTACAACACTTGACATTTATCAAAGTAAAATAAATTAATTTGAAAAACACACGATAAAGAATCAATAAATTTAAAACCAACATATCTTTTGATACACATTTTATTTTTATTTTGTTTAGTTTTAAACTTTATACTTTATTTTTATATTGTGTTGCTGTTAGTTGTGACCATGTCATAAAAAAATGGGGGTTGAAGTTGTAGCTAACAAGTCAAGAACAGATATTTAAATGAAAAATGTATTAAATATTTTAACTGCATTCGTTATATTAGAAATTAACTATAAAAAAAAACAAAAAAAAAAAAGAAAAGAAATAAAAAATACAAAACAACTACAGATAGAATATACCGAGTGTAACAGCAAAATTGTCCAAATCATGTAAAAGCAAAATAGTCCATTTGTTCCATTAAGTTTTGAAGTATTGTATCTTAGAAATGATTAAAGTTATTGTTGTGGCCTGTTAGGGGCCAGAAAGATATGGGAAGAAAAAGGTAGGTTAAACAAGTGTATTGAAATAACAGATATATACAAAGTAAGAGAGTGATTAGTCAGCAGATAGAAGTGTCCGTTCAAAGTGTCAGGTTACACAGCGTCTCGACTGCCTCCCCGTAGGAAGTCTCACAGGTTGGTATTTATAAAAGGTGGAAGAGTTCATTACAATGTAGGTAGGTACCATAACAGTTATCTTACTGGATTTCCCCACAGTTTTTTTTAACACTATTGGACTCTACTTTGAGCAATAAGAATGTATAATTATTCTCTAAGCTTAGAAGAATTGTGGTGAAAACGATCAAAAACGAAAATGACATGTTCATCATTAATTAATCATAGCTAATGATCGGAAGCTCATCAAGGATTGAAATTAAGTTAAAATATATATATTTGAACTTTATTTATTAAATATATTAATATATATTATTCCAGAATTATTTTCCAACTTATTCAAGATGATCTTCACCCTCTTTCACCTTCTAACTTTCTGTCCTGGAGTAACAAGGTGCCTCACAGGTTTCACGTACAATTTCATTTTCAAATCTTTCTTCACTATTCTTTGAACAGCCATAGCTAAAACTACTCTCACACATGCCAAACATCTTATGGATTGAGTTGGATCTTTTCTAATTGATCTCTTTTGTTCTAATTTGAAATGATGATCACTCTTCCTGTTGTGACCTCCTAACCCAATTTTCCTCTCTATTGTTCCCTCATTTTTAAACTTATTCACCATTCTCTTGATGGTTCTTGATGGAAGCTAGAGTATGAATGTTGGTACCATTACTGAAGGCCTGAATGATCTTTTTCTCACACTGTTGCTCATTTATAAAGACAGTGTGGCTGACACAAACCGATTTTAACCTGTTCTCTTTCTAGCTGAATAACTCAAAGGGTATTTTCAGTGATTCTTATGACAAATGGTGTCAAGATTGCTAAACATCTTATCTGAAAACCTGAAAAAAAAAAAAAATGAAACTCAAGTAGTTTAGTGGTTTTTTAGATATTAAACATTTTGTGGGATGGACAATTATGCGGTTATATGATTTAAAAATTTTGCTGTTATACCAGTTAAATTGTCAGTACGTTAGTTGCAATAACAAGTGCATTTCAATTTTCCCTTTTTATTTGATGATGGAATTCATTTCTTTTAAAGTTTTTTTTTTTTTTTTTTTTTTGGTAATTAAAAAGTAATTCTATCATTAATGTGGGTAATTTATTTTCCTAAAATTTCCTCCAAAATAGTATGGTAAAAAAAAGAAAAAAGAAAAGAAAAGAAAAAAAAAAGGAAAAAAAAAAAAAAAAGAATTTTACAAAAACAACAGACAGGTTAATTTGGAGTTTGAGTGAAAAATCTCACTCCAACCCACTTAAAAGAAAGTTAACCTGAAATAAATTTATCAAAATAGTATCGGAGAAGTAATAATAATTATTGTTATGGTCCGTTTTTTTGTACCATGGTGATAGTCCAAGGTAGAACCAATAAAGAAGAACTTGAACACTTATATGGAATAACACAGATATATTACAAACAGGAATATATACAGAGAAGTAGAACAATCAGGTTTAGTAGAGAGAACAATGTAGCCTCGACCAGTATCACTATTCCAATGTCTTGCAGTAATTGTCTGAAACGCGACTGTTTCTGACTGCCTCTGACTCGACTCGACTTGAACTACTGACGATATTCAGTCACCCCCCACGAGGGCATCATGTGGCACAAGGCCTTTTTAACGTGGGCTCTCCGAGCCCGTGGGCTTGGCCAAAAATATGCCCATTGAACCCGTATAAACGTGTCCAGGGTCGGCTTACCTCCCCGAAAGAGAGTCCGCCCTTCAGCGTAGCCTCCTTCAGGTTCCTCCCGCCCAAAGGCAGAGAGTTCAACTGGTCAGCCGGTCGACCGAGATCGACTTGAACTACTGACGATATTCTTGAACAACTTGAACTTGAACTACTCGGCCAAAAATATGCCCATTGAACCCGTATAAACGGGTTCTGGGCCGGTCTACCTCCCCGAAGGAGACTCCGCCCTTCGGCGTAGCCTCCTTTGGGTTCCTCCCGTCCGTAGGAAGAGAGTATAACCGAACAGTCAGTCAAAACTTGAACGACTGACAATATTCAGTCACCCCCCCCACGAGGGTGTCATGTGGCACAAGGCCTTTTTAACGTGGGCATTCCGAGCCCATGGGCTCGGGCAAAAAATAGCCCATTGAACCCGCATAAACGGGTTCAGGGCCGGTCTACCTCCCCGAAAGAGACTCCGCCCTTTGGCATAGCCTTCTTCAGGTTCCTCCCGTCCGTAGGATGAGAGTACAACCGAACAGTTGCTCAAGTCAAAACTTGAGCGACTGACTCCTTGCCTACTCCTGAGGCACAGTATTTATTAAGTATAGAATAGTCCATTGTTATTATTATGGCTAAGATCCCATAACAATTATTAATAATAATTTATTCAGATTGCATATCTTTGATGTGAAATTATATTCACTTGAATGTTTGGTCATATTTTGGTGGGTGAAGGGAATGAAAACATGTTGTTTTTGTGCATGTTATTGAACAGCACAACTGAATGGAAATGCTTAATTTGAACCCAAGTCAAATGCTTCTGAACCAGATAAGCTGACAATAAACTATTCTGTTAGAAAGATCAAAAAATAAACAAACAGAAATTCCTACACTGTAATAAAAGCTTTACTTTATAAACCATGTCCTTCAGATAGAATTAAGCAAATACTTTTACTTTTTTTGCCTAATAAATCCCCAGAAAGTAGCAATATTAACGGATAGAGTAGTCATATATATTTTAAGCTTTAAAACGTGTGGGTGACATTTCACTAGCTCTTTCCTTCCCTTAAACAATGACGACATTTCTGTTTTCATTAAGTTTTTTAAAATGAACACATTATTAATTGTCCACCTCATGGCTGAAGTAATTGAGTATTTTTCCCCTCATGTGACAGTGATCAGGTTTTGAGCCACCAATTAAAAGCCAGGATTCCGAGGGGCTGATTTTCAAGGCCACTCCTACCCACATAAAAGATTGACAAAACAATTTTTCAAAATGTGTTCTTTCACTTCTTAACCCAGTTTTATATAAAGCTTAGTAAATAAGTATCTATATAAATAACTAAGTAACTATGTAAATATATTATTTACATAGTTACTTATATTTTGAAAAGAACTATGAGTATCTATATAAATACATGAATTCATTCATTATGAATGCTTGTTTCTTGATTAAAAAAAAATTGAGCTAGTCATTAGAAAACATACATGTTTATGTACACAAGCGAACACAGATAGAAAGATAGAAACAGACTTAAATATGTGGCTAGATAGATAGATAAGGAATAGACTGAGATAGACAGATTATGAACACAGACCAACAGACAGACATAGCTAGCTAGTTAGATAAGAAACAATTTGGAATAAATAGGTAAATAGAAACAGTTGATATACAGTCAAACAATTAGGTAGTAAGTCTATGATAGATAGATAGATAGATAGATAGATAGATAGATATTAGGTTGGTGCAAAAATAATGACGTAATAATGTCGTTTTTGACGTTATGTCAAAAAAACGACATTGTTACGTCATTATTTTTGCACCAACCTAATAGTAAGAATAAAACTCACTCACATGAATCCACACTTAGCGTTTCATGGATTTTTTTTTTATATCTCTAGTGATATGTAAATGATTGCATTCCCAAAATAGGGAAGTGCCAAGAAAGCTTGAGAATTTTGCTGCAGTACTTCTGGTAAACACACTTTAAACTCAACCTCTTGTCACATGGGGTTGTGACATGGGTACACAGCTAATAACCCTTTTTGGTATCGGAAATACACGACTACTAATATGGACGAAATTCCACTTCATAACAATATCCAATCTTTGGTGGATTTAGTAAACTAAATTTATTTTATACTGACTTAGATAGAAACTGACTTAGATAGAAACTGACTTGGATAGAAACTGACTTGGATAGAAACTGACTTGGATAGATATATCTCAGTATGGGAAATAAACAACTACAGCTGGTCTGGTAATATATATATTCCACTTCATAACAATATCCAATCTTTGGTGGATTTAGTGAACTAGGTTTATTTTATACAAATTGTATTTTTTACCATAAATATGGTATCATTTTAAGAATTTAATATTAAATTTTAGCTTCTATACATTACAAGAATTATGTTGAACTGAACCCATTTTAAATTTCATCTTAAACATTAATCTTAAGTCATTTATAGAATTTTTTTTATATTTTTGACAATGATATTCACCCTGAACATGGCCCAAGAGCCACTCTAGGTAGAAGGTTACAGATAATAGGCACAGTTTATGCAGATATGTGGGAATGATAACATTTAACTATAGACTTGAACAGGTTAGGATCGTAGTGATCGGAGAAGCATTCACTTAGGAGTCACTTCCATAAAGCCGTGGTTCATTGCAAGAAGCTGCTTAAGTGGCACTTATATCTTAATGATGGAAGATGAAATAAATGAGTGTTGTTTATGACAATGTGTGTGTGTATGTGTGTGTGTGTGTGGTATGATGGGTCTTAGTTATGAAGGTTAGAACTGGTGGAACTATGAAATATTTGTCTGAAACTTTTCCATGGAAGTAGTGACATAATAGTGGGAGGCTTGCATTTTGTCTGTGAGTACATGGTTATGAGAATTTTTTTTTTATTTTCCAAACATGGTCAGCACATTGTGACCATCTTCATAGTTGATATTATTGAGTGTTGGCTTCTATATTATCAATGCTTACATTATTTTTTAGCTTTTTTTTTTTTAAAAAAAAACATCTAAATGAAGCTATTATAGTTGTATTTTATGTAAATATAACCATAACTCTAAATAATGGCTAAAAGATTAACCGAATATGTTCATATATACAGAATGTTCAGATAATTTTTACACAGTTTATATCCAGAAAAGAAAAAACTTACACGAATACAAGAAAAATTAAATAAAAAGCTTAGCCCCAATACCTTGTCAGTCATCTTTAATGAAACTTGTATAAAAGAGGGATTGCAGCCCAAATACACAACTTTATATATATATATATATATATATATATATATATATATATATATATATATATATATATATATATATATATTTCATTGAATAATACAGACATATTGTGCCTACTTGTTTTTATACTGATCCTTTCCAGTTAAGTTTCTTGATATTAATATGAAATTAATCGAGGAAGGTGTCATAGTTTTTGTTAACCCAAGTACTTTCGATATTTTTCGAGATCATCTTCAAGGGTAAATTACAAAGACAATCTTATTGTAACTGCAATAAAATCTGCATTCTGTTGTGAATCCGGCACCTTCCTTGATGAATTTCATCTTACCATCAAGAAATTGATTAGAGAAATGGAAAGGATCAGTACAAAAATAAGTAAACACAATATGTTTAAATTGTTCAATGAAACATGTTTGAATGAAGATATGCTACCTAAATATACACTATATATATATATATATAGATATATATATATATATATATATATATATATATATATATAGTTTATGAAAAACTAGGTAATCTTTATGGGTAAACCCAAGGAGGATAATATATATATATATATATATATATATATATATATATATATATAGAGAGAGAGAGAGAGAAAGATAGAGAAAGAGTGAGAGTGAGAGAGAGTAACACCTCTCCATCACACTAAAATTTGATATGCTATTTATCATACAATATGGACAGATAATTAAGTGTCATAGAGAGTTTAACAATACTAAACAGTTTATGATATACTTGTAACAACCAGTATTTAGCCACATACCACTTTTTTGCATTTTCTATAGTACTATTGACAACTTCGTTTTTTTCTGCAGTGTATATTCACTTATGTGCAAATACTCTTGGGAGAGGTATGAATCCAACTCTTCTGTCCCCAGCTATGTGTTAATTTGTAAAACTTGTATCACTAAACCATTGTTATCTAAAAAAAAAAAAAAAAAAAAAAAAAAAAAGTTTTACAATCTAAAATTATTTTCTGGCTTTAAATAAACTGTGAATGGTTGATAAGCCATAAAAAATTTATCAATCAATCAAACTAAGTCCTCTTTCCTGATTATATGTCCCAGAAATCTCAAATCTCTCTAATTCTGTTGTTCAGTTCCCATTTTCCTTACAACTTTCTCGTTGCTCACATATGGTATTCTAAGTATCCTTCATAACTTTGTTAGCTTTTCATGTGAGGAAATTGTTCAGCATCTATATAACAGTACTAATATTATGTAGCAATTTAGCACTCTTTTCTTTGTTTCTCATTAAATTTTCCTGTTTCTTAAAACTTTGTTTAGCCTCTGGAAGGCATCCTTCGTCATTTAAATGTGCCTTTGGATTTTTGCATCACATTTTCCGTCATCTGTTACAACACGACTGAAATTAAACCTGCTTGATTTTGATGTCACCAATTTGCAGCTCACATCATTATACAAGTTAAGGCTGAAAAGTTCATTTTCAGCTTATCTCACAGTTAATAGGGAATCTATTCTTTTCCCAGCAAACTTTGATCTTCAAAAATTTAAATGCAATGTCAACTGTTATCTTATCTTGTCTTCTTAACTACTGTTCTCTTATTGTTCTCTCTCCTGAATAATAGTTTTCTTTTTCTCATATTCTCTCATGCTCAGTAACCCCTTGCATCTTAGTGGTTCTATTGCCTTGCTTGGGGTGAAATGATTAAAAAGAAAGAAAAAAAAAAAGATGAACTCTGGCTGTAAAAAGAGCTTGAACCCAAATTTCCCATCAGACAATGAAACAGTTTCGATGACATGCTTACACACTATACCTATGTATGGGAAAAGATGTAACAGTCCAAGACTGAAGTCTAAAAGAATGAATTTTGGCTCCATTTTGAAATCAGAATCTCAATATATATTGCAGAGATGCACCATGATGCATAATCAGGATTGTTAGTCTTGTGTTCATTGATAGTTTCAGATCTTGAAACATCATACTATCTCACCCACCAGGTCCCACCATCTCACCTTCCAGACCCCACAATCTCATCTGCCAGACCCTACCATCACAGATCACATGACAGAACGCATACCAGCAGCAAACTATGTTTAACCTTCAAAGCCTTGCATTAAATCAACCTAGAATAATCGTAAACAATAATGGGTGCCAATTTACAGTAACTGATCAGCACATCGGCCAATAGGAAACATTCCTTCCCATTCATCTTGTCTAGAATATGATACAGCACAAAGCTTCTAATTTTCTTAGAAATATTTTCTGACCCAAGAGTGTACAATAAACATGAACACATTAAACAGCACTTCATATCAGTCAATTTTTGCTTATGCAACAAAAGAATTGTACAAGTGAATTAGTCGGACTAATTACAGTTAAGGATCTTAAACTCAACCATCCCAGTTCAATGATGATTGAGGAAAAAGATATAAAAGGTTCAGTAAACCTGTAACTTCCAAATTTTTAGGACCAAGAATAGTATGAATTTTGTAAACTGCAGACCACATGCAACACTACAGAATCAGTTTACCAGTTTACAATCTCATATTGTATGGAACTTTCTCAATAAATTAAAAAAGCTTTCTAACTGACAAACAAATTCCTATAATGTCACTACTGGAGTCTCCTAAAGATTTTTCAGAAAAGGGTAAGAATAGCTAAGTTTGTAAAATTGTAATTCACTTTCGTATTTACAGCTACACTGAGACACAGGTTCTCATTTGATCACCGAGGTTAAGCAGTGTAGATTTCTTAGTACTTAGACAGTGGACCACTGAGGAACCCCAGGTATATTTGCCTGGCCTTCCCATGAAGGTTGAATGTGATACAAGTTCATTTTAACATGGAGAGCACCATACACATACTTATGAATATGAGCCAAGGACAAAAATTTATTTTTACCCACCCCCACTGTCAGGCTGGCATTGCTATGACACCGATCCAACCTCTTTATTGCAATAAGGAAGGTGCAGCCACAAGGTTGGCATCCCGTCTAAAAGAGTCATAGCTCCACAGGGGACATTAATCAGTAAACCCTCACTGGCTAATGCTTAACTCCTGCGATAGGTTTGGCTTGGTTTGGTTTGGTTTGTTTTATGATATATCAACCTCAATAGGTTATTTAATGGCGACAAAATTTTTTATTTCTGGTAATATTTTTTCTTCAAAAATGGATAGCTGGTAATAATTTTTTTTTTTCCAAGGTATTTCTGGTATTAAAACCTATTTTTACACTTACATAGTGTTTTGACCCCAGTTTAGGGGCTAAATATTTACCAATAGTTGGGACCCTAACAGGTGCTACCACCCTGGGTCAGGGTGTACCTGGGAACACCAGCAATTAAGAGGTGGTTCCACGCCTCCTGATCAGAGGCCTTGCTGTTGGACGTAGTTTATCGTCTTACCCAGGACGCAAATGTAGTTTATTGTCATACCCAGGATGGCTGTGACAGGTACCCTAAGTGACGTCCTGCACCCTGAAATGTTTGGGCTTTAAATAGCCCTCAAATCTGTACGAAACACATCCATTGTATTTACAGAATGGGATCAAATTTAGACTCTCTGCAGTTCTATAGTAATGAATTTACCAAAAAATATTTCAGTAAAAAACAAATACGCCAGGCAAAAATACATCAGAAATGGCAAGTAATTTTTTGGGGATAAAATTTGAAAATAAAACTGTACATTACATTAAACATATTGATTCCTGTTTTTGTTTACATTATTTACAGTCAGACTAATGTCTTCATCTTTGTTGTTACAATCACAGTGTTTCAGCCAATGTACCCTCCTGCCTTCTTCAGGTATCTGTCAATGTAGATATACCAGAAATAAGATTAGTCCAACTGTAAATTATATAAATGAGGAAAACAACTCATCCCAGAAATTCAGACAATTTATGATCATTGGCTTGTTTAAAAAATTTCATATGCATCACTGCAATGCTTTACCATTTCTGCTCCCCATGAATAAAGCTGTACTTTTTATAACAAAATGTTGTGGCACTAGTTATTCACACTTTTAACATACCCAGGATGAAATAAATTAGATACTTTTTTTTATATTTCCTATCAAATAGGACACAACAGAAATAATTCAAAACTTCAGTTTAAAACAAAAAAGGGCAAAAAATGTGAAAAAGAAAAAGTGTAAAAGGAAAGATAGAAAAGAAAAAAGTGAAAAAATGAAAGCGAGAAAATGGAAAAGAAAAAGTGCGAAGGAAAAAAAAGAAAAGGAAAAAAGTGAAAAGGAAAAAAGTGAAAAGGAAAAAAGGGAAAAGGAAAAAAGGGAAAAGGAAAAAAAGAAAAAAGGAAAAAAGAAAAAAGGAAAAAAAGAAAAAAGGAAAAAAGAAAAAAGGAAAAAGTGAAAAAAGGAAAAAGTGAAAAAAGGAAAAAAGTGAAAAGGAAAAAAGTGAAAAGGAAAAAGGAAAAAAGTGAAAAGGAAAAGAAAAAAGTGAAAAGGAAAAAAAGAAGGGAAAAAGGAAAAAGTGAAAAGGAAAAAAGAAAAAAAGGAAAAAAGTGAAAAGAAAAAAAGGAAAAAAGTGAAAAGGAAAAAAAGAAAAAAAGAAAAAAGTGAAAAGAAAAAAGGTGAAAAGTGAAAAGGAAAAGAGTGAAAAGTGAAAAGGAAAAAAGGAGAGTGAAAAGGAAAAAAGTGAAAAGGAAAAAGGAAAAATGTGAAAAGGAAAAAAGAAGTGGAAAATAAAAAAGAAAAAAAAAAACTGGAAAATAAAAAAGAAAAAACAAAAAAAAACTGAAAAACAAAAAAACTGGAAAAAAAAAAAAAAGAAAAAAGAAAAAACCGGAAAAAGAATTTTAAACTTTATGCAAGATCTGTCTTATTATCATCAATTCCATTACTAAGCATGGTCCCAGGGGTTGTGGTATAGCTGTGCACTAAACCAGTTCCCTCTACATGTCTAGGTTGAAAGCCAGAGAGGTAGTCATTTATGCATAATTGTGTCTTGGGCAAGCAGACCTGGCGGAACCCATTCTTCTCCAGGTCAAACCACAGTACAGCCAATATCCTCTAACTTGGACATCAACTCTTCTGCCCAGAAGTACCTGTCTCCTAACAGTTTAGAAAAAAGCTTCTTTGCTTTGGTACTTCTGAAATCAGATTTCAAAAGCCAAACTTTTAAAGTGACTATTTTTTAGCTCCTGACACTTACTTTTGTCCAATGATATTTATAATCCAATAGATATCCTGAATCAATAGAAGCCATCATTTAAAAATAAATAAAATGGGCAGATGGTTGATTTTGTTTAGTGGAATATTAACATCTCTACAGCTTATTTAATGGCAAAACCTAATTATTTTGTATGCAATTTAATGGCAAAACCTAATTATTTTGTATGCAATTTAATGGCAAAACCTAATTATTTTGTATGCAATTTAATGGCAAAACCTAAATATTTTGTACATAATTTTATGCCTTCAACTACAGATATTTTGTACATAATTTTATACTTTCACAGTAAAGTTATGTTTTTTAGATATATAATTTGTAGATTATAACATGTATTGTTGGTAATTTTTTTTTTCTAAAGTATTGTTGGTAATTTCACTACAAAAATGTATTATTGGTAATTTTTTTATAAAATCTATCGATGGTAATTTTACTATACAAATGTATTTTTATACATCTATAGTATTTATCTTTTGTATTGTTGGTCATTTTATTATAAAAATGTACTGCTGGTAATTTTGCTATAAAAATTTATTGTTGGTAATTTTATAAAAATGTACTGTTGATTTGGAGGGTTCACTATTTGCCCATAGTTGGGACCCTAACAGGTGCAACTAAGCTGGGTCAGGATGGACCTGGGAATAACAGTAAGTAAGAAGTGGTTCCACATTCCTCAAAAACTTCAATCTCCCAATCAAAGGCCATGTTGCCGGATGTAGTTTATCATCATAACCAGGGCGGCCATGCAAATGGAATTCTGATTAAGATGAAGATCCCAAATTAAGATTGCTTAAGTATGATAGATTGACTAGCTGACAAAAGAAGCCATTAGTCACAATACTGTTTAATATACAGAGTGGAATGTGCCAAGTTTGATTCCAAGTACAAGAGAGTTTTATCAATACAATAACATCCTATGCTGGATACGTTTTTACTGAGAATGAGGTCAGATTAGACTCACTCCTTGAGAAGCTAACCCTTGACGCTATGCTGACCATGTTGAGCACAGCAAGGGGCCTATCAAACAAGTCTATGAAGTGATGGTTGAAGGCAACAGTGGAAGAGGACAGCCTAAGTTGACTTAGGAGGAAGTTTTATGGAAGGACAGGGAAAAATTGTGCCTAGAACTAGCTGATGCTAATGACAGGTGTACATGGGGAGGTAAACTGAGGTCCCCTGTCAAGCAGGGCCCACTTTGCTTTGTGCAAGACTAATCATGGTCCTGTCTCAACAAAAAAAAAAAAAAAAAAAACAATAAACCCACCTATGATGATGATATCCTCAAATAAGTTTAATATATATATATATATATATATATATATATATAGTCATCCACTGACAGACTGTTTCGCTGTATCACAGCTCTTCAGTGTGGACAGACGTCCGATTGCTCCAAGCCGGGATTGAAACTCAATCAATTTGGCTTCAGTCAGAGATCCTACCCCTAAGCCGCTGGCGCACGACAGAGAGAAAGGGAAATTTTAGCATTTTCTATATGAAATATGCCAGCAGCTAAGAGAACTCAATTCATACTTGAAGCGTAATGCACTTATAGCTGTTTTATTAAATGTTTTCTAGAGAGCTCTATAAAAGTGTCTAAATTAATCAATTCACCCCAAGCAAAGTAATAATACTACTAAGACACAAGGGCCTACTGGGAGTGAAAGAGAATGAAAAGACTTTGAGAAACCAGAAACTCAATATTAATCAGGGAACAAGGGATAAACTGCTACTCCTGTTCAAAAGGACTCTGTGTGTGTGTGTGTGTGTGTGTGTGTGTGTGTCTTGGGGTTAATCATTATTTTTAGATGCCAAATTTTAAAAACATTAATGCTGGTCAACACTTGTTACTGGTTCGAAAGCCTCATGAGAAAAATATTATTTAATTAATCTCTCTACAATTTCTTTTAGAATTCTGTACACTTTCTTGCTAGCGTCTTTGTTTCATTTCAATCTATTTAAATATTCAGCATCTATCTACTTCAATCAATAGACAGAGAAAGTCACTTGTGTTCATTATATTCTGAACAGAAAAATATTCATGAAATTCTTCAGGACATTTATTTACTAATAAAAATATAACATTTTCTTATATAAAAATAAAAAGAATATATGGAAAAAAAATTATGTTCTAATAATATATATTTATATATATATATATATAATTATTTATATATTATATGCGCGGTACTTATTAGAAAGCGCTCAATATCAGAGATAGAGCTAACATATTTGGTTGGATTGATGTGAGTTTGTGACCCTGTGTTTCATGCTTTTGCGATCGTCAGACAAAGCGTGAACTGCAGAGTCACAAGCTCACATCAATCCAACCAAATATATATATATATATATATATATATATATATATATATATATTTAAAAAAATTTTTTTTTTTTGTTTGAAAGCAAAATGAACAAGCCAACATACAAATTACAGATTGGCGGTACCAAAACCAAACAGGTGCAACAATTTAGATATCTGGGAATCATATTAACAGAGGACAGTATTAACAGTGCAACATGGAAATCCAAAGATATATTGATATAGCAAAAAATAGCTTCCAGAAATATTAAGAAACAGAAAATTATTGCTAGAAACAAAGAAAAGAGTATTGAACTGTTATGTAGTATTAGTCCTCCTATATGGCAGTAAATGCTGAACAATCTCCTGGCACTTGTAACAACCAAAATGTGGTTCCACAGAAGGATGCTGAGAATAACATGGACCTAACACCTGAGTAACAACAAAGTACTAGAGATAGCAGCAATAAAAAGGACATGTATACTTAACATCAGGAAGAGACAGCTGAGATTTCTGGTGCATATGGGGGAAAGAGGGCTAGGAAAATTTGATACTCAAAGGACAGAGTGAAATTAAGAGGGTTAGAGGAAAGCAATGTAAAACCTACCTGTTGAGCTTGAACAAATGGATGACAAAGTAGGTTTTGGAAGAGATGGCAAAAAGACAAAAATTATCAAGAGTTGCAAAAAACAGGAAATTGTGGAGAGCCATGATCGTCAACATCCAAGCGGACACAGCATATAGAAGAAGAGGAAGCAAATCATGAGAAAGTCATTTTCTTTGGTCAATCAGAATTTAGTCATATGATAAGAATGAAACCTGATGGAGTGTTAAAAACACAAGACAACAATAACACTAAAATGGCAACAACTATGGGACAAAAATACCAACAATAAACTACCAAATAGCACCAATTCTAAAGGAAAGGCAACTGAATCTTAAAACAAGAAAAGAACAAACCACCACTGTTCAACTACGCATTGGACACAAGACTGACTCACTCTTTCGTGCTAAAACAAGAATCTCCTCCTAAATGTTCCTATGGAAAATAATACACTGTAAAACATATACTAATAGAATGTACAAACCTCACACATATCCGTAGAAAATTCTATAACATGAAGAAATTATTTGCAAAAACTAAACCAAAAAATATATTGGATTTTCTAAAAAGAATTGGTCTCTTATCAAATATATAGACTGATGTATAAACAACATATCCTACCTTTTATCATTTTGCAAATGAATTGTCCTTATCAAATGGAAATTCTTGACTTAAACAAAAATACCTAGGATTACTTTGCAGTGTACAAGCAAATAAGCTCTAGCTTGCTAAAAATGTTCCATACAAAATAGGCATTTAAAATTCATATAAACTGGATTTGGCATTAAATAACCCACAGTGGTTGATATGCCATAAAACCCAAACAAACAAACAAAAAAATACAAAAAAAAAACAAAGTATATAAAATGCTTTAAATAAAATGATGGGTTCTTCTGTTTGAAATGAAATCCAGTTTTGGTAGAAGAAATGGACATGAACAGGAATAATAATGTTTTGGGATGATTTTCTATGAATGCACAAATGGTTTGGAATTTCAGAAAATTCATTGTCAATATTTTGAATTAGTTTAAGAAGAAAAATTGATATCAAGAAATGAGATAGTCTTACAAAGCTAATGAGTTCAATTCTCACTGGGGGTACCACATTTAAAACTTTTTTGCCAGAACAAGCTAAAACATGATATTCGCACACACATGTATATAAATACACACTGACAGACATACATCTTGAATCAAGTGGGGACTTTCTGTGCAAACATTAAAAAAGCACATCAACTGATTTTCATATAAAATCAATTCATTAAAAATTGTTCTAAAATATATATATTAGAGCGATTTCTGGAGGGTCCATCTATGAAACTCTGGAGTCGAGATGCTGAAGGTAACATCACTCGGCTAAGTGACACTTTTAACTTGTATTAATTCTATTTGGGGAAAAATGTATCACAAAGTAGAAAAAGTTTTCTTGTGATGTATTTCATCCTTTGAGACTTTATTAGTCTGATGAAGTCCTTAAGGAAGAAATGCGTCGCAAGAAAACTTTTTCCACTGTGCCATATATTTTTCCTCAATATTGTTCCTGATATATAAATATATATATATATATATATATATATATATATATATATATATATATTTATTGTGGAAATACAATTAGTCGGGTGAATAAACTAAGATTTTAAATATTTCTTTATGTCCTAGATAAATGTTTATTACAATAATAGTTATATTTAGTCCTGAAACTATTTACTTAAAAAATTAAACATTTAAGTTAATAACAAAATTTTTTTCAGACATCGAATTTTCTATCAAACATTGTAAACTATCTTTTATAATTTTGTTAAAACAAAATTATAACAACTCCATCTCTCTTTCCCCCTCCCCCCTATCTCTCTCTTTACCGTAAGACTCACTTGTATATATTTTCTACAATTCATTTCCGTTTTATTAACCATCTAAAGAGGTCAAATTTTCTGTCACTCCTCCTACTCCAATATAAAACATACTTAAGAGAGATATAAAATTAACCCCTCCCTATACTTTATATTGTCTGGTTAACTACCACTCTCAACCCCCTCTATTAAATTACAAAAATTACACTACCCACCAATTTCTAATCTCATTTTTTTTTCTCAATTCGTTGTTGGAAGATTTACCTGATGATCCTGAATCCTTAAAAAAGGATTTAGGTGAAATAAATTATCGTAATGGTACATTAAAGTGGTTTGTTTTTCATTACATTTATTATATATATATAGTATAGTTATCTCATTTTTGGTTTTTAATGTTTGTTTGTTTTTTTAAAAGAATATTCTTTGAAGTAAGCAAATCATAAGTCATTTTACTTGGTCAATAAGAATTTGATTACGTGACAGGAATGAAACCTGAGGACTAATAAATTAATGTCGATAATTACTAGTTCAAAAGTGTCAAGAGAAAAACATTATTGAATTATTAATCTAACACCAGTAACACCATTTTTACACATTGTTTTATTATTATTCTGTCCACTGTCTGTCATTTTTGTTCATTTTTATTTATTTATACCAGAAATATCTCTGAAAATTTCACGGTTTTCTTATTTGAATTTCTGTTAAATTAAAGATTTAATTATTAAATCTTTAATTAAATTTTAATAACTTCATTGTGAGTTTTATGACAATAAACTATCAATAGAAATTCCCCCTTTCACATCATTATATATTTGAGCTTAACTTTAACAAAATATTGCAATAAGAATCATAAATAACGTAGTATAAATGAAAAAATTTGAAATTGACTCTTTCCTTCTTCCTTTCTTGCACTGAAATCAAGTAGCTTTTCTGATGTCGTTTCTGTCTTGCCATGTGATCAAAACAGAATATTCCATTATTTGTGAGGTATTATTGGCAGAGTGTAACGATTGTGCTAATTAAGGGAGAGACAAGCAGAATTATAATAAGATAAAATGTTTTTTTATATAAAAATAAATGAAAAAAATTTTTTCTAATAGAAAAATATATAAATTATATATATATATATATATATATATATATATATATAGATAGATAGATAATTTTTTTTTTTTTGAAAAGTGTGGATGGTCCTGCACGAGGCCTTCACTACTATAATCAAATCTCATGTGCCGGTGTCGGGCTGTCGGTTTCCTGGAAACTGATCTGCTTGACCCTCATACGTCGAATCTTCGACGGGAGAGTTGACTATATATATATATATTTTGTTTTTTTTTAAATTATTTTTTTTTTTGAGAATAATTTTCTTTGAAGTAAGCAAATCATAATAAAGTCATTTTCCTTGGTCAATAAGAAATTGGTTATATGGCAAGAATGAAACCTATCTGAAGACTAATAAATTAATGTTAAAAATGACTAGTTCAAAAGTTTCAAGAGAAAAACATTATTCAATTAATCTAACACCACTCACTCACCATACTTTGTTTTAAAATTCTTTTGTCTTACTGTCATCTTTGTTCATTTCAATATATTCTTGTTTGGCATCTATTTACATGAATAAATAAACAGAGGAAGTCCCTTGCATTCATAACATTCAGAAGATGATGTGAACAACAAAGAAATATTTACAAAATGGTCATCACTTGTTTATGAATTAAATATCATCTACAACTGCAATTTTTAAGTAAATAATTTTTTTTTTAATAAATAAAAGGACAACTGATTTCTAACCTATTAAATTAAAGAATGTTTATTTAAATACCAATATAAAAGCATGGTATTAAACAAAGAGAATTTGATTATGAAATATGGGTTGCAACTTCTAGGTGCCACATCCTTTAGAACATGGGCGATCATGGCTCTCCACATCTTTCTATCTGTATGCCTATTCTTCTTCTTCAATGTGCCATGACCAATCAGGACACAGGCGATCATGGCTCTCCACATATTTGTATTTCATGTGGTTCTTGGTAGTTTCTATGCCTTTGCTGAGGCTCTCGACCTTGTCCTGCCATTCATTCACAATGCCTTCTCCTACCTCTCTTGCCTTCAATATGCCCTGTAAGGGCTAAGTTTTCAAAGCCCTCTTTCCTCATTACATGTCCAAGAAATTTTAGCTATCACTAGAATAAAATTTTTTTGTTGCTAACTTGCTCCATCCCTAAAAATCTCAGTATGCACCTGTAGAACCAGAAAATCAATTAAATTTAATTTTTCAATTTCAATTAAATTTTCAATTAAATTTTAAATTTCTGCAAACTGATTTTCTATTCTAAAAGTCTGCTCCAATAAACAAAGTTTACAAATTGAAAATCATAGCAAATAAAATGTAGTGTTTTTTTTTTTTCAGAATAGATACTGCTTCAACATTGTAAAAATCAAACAGAATCTACTTTGGTCAAATGTTTGCAAAGGTTTATCATCTAGAAATCAAGACTTCCTAACACAGAGAGAATATATGAACGATCCATGGATGTTATCAATGATAATGTCCATCCTCACCATATATCAGTGTAATTTCTTTGGGTGTATATTGGTCTTGTGTAATGATTAAAACAAAATGCACAGCATGTTGAAAAATACAAAATAAATCTTTATATGACACAATATAATAATACAGAAGGTTAGGGTGAAATTTGAAGTTTCAAGAGTTCAATTGCAAATGTCCTGGCATATACAAGGGAGGGAGAGAGAGAGAGAAGGAGTCTGGATAGAAGTAATTATATGCATATGTATCCAAATGTAATAGCCGCCTACTTAACCTTTATCTAGCTAGAGGTGAAAATTGTTGCCAAAGAATTCTCTCCCTTTGCAGCTGTAGGTGCATTCTGTCACCTTGAGAGGACTGCTATAAATAAACACTTGTCAACTGTTATTTTAAGCTGGAAATAGCCTGCTACTGCTTTGGAACAAGGCTAAACTTCCATTTTCCAACGACATTTTGAATTCTCCTACACCCTACATCAGGTATAACATCGATTAAACCCACATTTTATTGTGATTTTTGGTAAACAAAAATGGCCGCATCAACATCCACCAAAGCTTTTATTCAGGAGTTTTTCTTTGATTCGGACTCCACTGATGGTTTTGAAGACTTTACTCGAGCGGACATTCACAGTGAAGTGATCAGATTGAGATAACCATGCTAGTGATGGGGAGGAAAGCTATGATGACCACTAGTTGCCAAGTGGCTACTATCATTCATACTTGACTAATTTTATTGAAGCTACTGGCCCCATCGATGTACCTGATAGTCTTTCTGAAGGGGAATTATTTCATCTATTCATAAACGACAAAATAATAACTTTATTTGTCAACAAGACAAATAAATATGCTAGTCAGGTGAAGGAAAGAGCAAAGAAATACTGGTGTTTACTTGTATGTAAACACATGGAAGGACATTACTTTTGATGAAATGAAAGCCTTAGCAATAAGAAGCAAAATGCTTCTTATTGCACCCCATAACTCCACAAGGAGTAATAAAAATTAAAGTATGTTAAATTGCTAATGTATTTGGTTTTTGTGTTTTCAACATCAAAACATAATGGATTACATCAAAATATTAGTCATCCATTCTTTTATTAGTATACAAAAACTAAAATCTATAGACAATACAAAGAAAGTTATAACAATTGTAAAACAGTAGGTGTTTATGTTTTTGTGCCCTTAAAAAATGTAGTGGCATTAGCAGGGGGAAACAATTCTAGAAGAAATTTGGTGGGGTAAAAGTTAACAATATGGGTGAAAGAAGATATATACGTTTTTAAATGTAGCAGTACAATTAACCATTTAAATTCACCAGCAATTTGTGTAAAATGTCATATTTCAGCTCTAGGTATGTTATTACAATAACTGTATCAAAATTAATACATTGACTCTGGTTATGGTTGATTTTCTATCTAGTTATATAAATTTCAAGAGATCCACTTTGAAAGTGCTGCTTTAATTCTCATTGGCTCACGGCCTTATATCCTGACTGTGAAAGCTTTCTAATTGGTTGGTTGAACTATGGCTTTGCAGTCCAACAATTCTGAATATACATCTATTTTTAGAGGAATCACTTCTTTTGGCTGTACCAGAGCAACATGTTTGCTTGCAACAGACATCCCTTTATCTCTGCTCATAACAAGTGCAATCATGTCCTCAATATAGTTTCTGTTCAATATAGTTTCTGTTTGCTGACAGAATGAAACAACATATAGCATATTGCAAGTTCATTTCTAGAGATTATTGGTGGGACTGCAAGAGTGTGCTGAACAACAGCAAATCCTCAATCCCTGCTCTATTCAATCAATTCAGTCCTGACATCTACAGCCGATAGGGTTGAATGCTTCGCTCGGAAATTTTTTTCCAACTCAACTCATTTGGATTACCCACATCCAATTTCCCCCCTAGAACTGAGGCTCTACTGAGTGATATGCATATAACCCCATCACTGGTCTCGCCCATCCTTTGTAAGTTAGACTCCCATGTGGCAAGCGGAGGTGACAGGATCTCAGCCATCATCCTAAAGAAATGCCCTCCTGAGTTTCTCTCTAAACTCTACAACTATTGCCTCACTGCTTCCTGCTTGTTGGAAGCCCGCCTCTGCAGTTCCTGTTTTTAAAAATAAAGAACCTTCTGGCCCCTCTATCACCCTATTAGTCCCCTTACTGCCTTTTGGCAAAGTATTACCTCTCATGACACACTCTCTGACAAATAATATGGATACTGTTTTGCCTAGTCTAGTGCTGATGTGCTTATGGCCATCACTGAATATGTATATCAAGCTCTTCATAATAACGGCGAAACCCAAGCTATGACTATATATCTCAACGGTCTTTGACAGGGTTTGTCCACCAACAATATGGCTGATGCTAGACTCCAGGAAAGTGTCACACTGCGCCTTCTTGGCCTCACGTTGAAGTTGAATGACTACATCAAATCAAATAACTATATCCATTGCAAAGAAGTTTGGTTCATTGCTTCGTGCCAGAAGGTCTTTCTCATCAGAGTCCATCTTGCACATTTACAAATCTACAGACAGTGCAACACACTTCCGTTTACTTGCTTCCCTGAAAAGTACAATCTTCAAAAATTTAAATGCGAGGTCAATTGCCATCTTCTGCATCTTGAACCCTGTTCATTTTGCATCCTTCCCTCACTCCCCCTACATCCAGTTTTTTCTTTCACTTTCTGTAACCCCCTGCGTACTGGTGGCATTCCCATCTTGCTTGAGGTGAAGTGATTTTTAGAAAAAAAAAAAAAAAAAAAAAAAAATGGTGAAATTTTAGTCTCCTTGTTATTTATTTATTTTTCTATCACTACAAGTACAAGTTATGACAAACATGGATTCTCTTCAGAAATACACTTGTCTTTCAAATAGAGCAGGTGGTTAGAATAAAAGAGCTCAAATTTTTGTTTGTAATTATTTTTATAATTTTCAGTCATGAAACACTTTCTCATAGAACACTCTACATTAAGAGGTGGGAAGGAGGAAATTCTGAATCTTACTTATTATAAAAACCAGGTTGTGTGTGTGCGTGTGTGTGTGTGTGTGTGTGTTACGTTTATATATTAGATCGGATTTCCTACATTTTTCAACCGATTTCAACAAAACTTTACAGGACTACGTAAAATTACCCTGCGGTGGTTCTGAAAGCGCCAAAAATTGGAAAAACAATTGTTTTTGCACCAAATCAATTTGAAAACACAATTAAGAGGCATCACTGTCGAGAATGAAAGGGGGACAACTCATATCGAGTTATACTTATTATAAAACCCAGGTTGTTTGTGAGCGTGTGTCTGTGTTCGTTTATATATGGGATCAGATTTCCTACATTTTTCAACCGATTTCAACAAAACTTCACTTTTTTTTTGGCAGGTAGTGTTTCTTATTGTCTTGCACACTTTTTTTTCTTTATTTTTACATTCAGAATGCTTTAAAAGTTCCATTTACAAGACAATTATTTATAATAAAATTCTATTCAATCAATAGACTCATAACGATTGAAAACAATGTTTTTGTTTCAGTTTGGGTTTGAACAATTCGTAAAAAAAAAAAATAACTAATTAAGACATGCGTGTCCGTCAACCTTAAACAATAATCTTTGTCAATTTTAGTTTTCAGTCTTTATGATGGTCGATACTTGATCTATCTATTACTGTTACATCCCCGGGCAATGCCAGGCTTTACTGCTAGTATTTAATAAAATGGGGTGGTTTGAATAAGGATCTCCAGGGTGGTTTTAAAAATAAAAATCGTCTCAACCTATTTGGAACTCAAAGGTTCACCAAATTTAGATAAAAATATTTACTACAAAGATCTTTTTAAATGCCATTTTTATGTGCGGTGTTCCCTAGAGACATAAGTGATCATGGCTCTCCACAATTTCCTGTCCTTTCTAGCTCTTAATAAACTTTGTCTTTCTGTTATTTCTCCTAAGCTCTGTTCCGCCATCCATTTACTCAAGCTCATTAGATATGTTATGCATTGTTTTCCTCTGTCCTTCTTGCCCTGTATCTGTCCTGTGAATATCAAATTTTCCAAGCCCACCTTCCTCATTATATGCCCCAGAAACCTCAACTGTCTCTTCCTGATGCAAAGCATTAGTTTCCTTTTTGTTTCCAAACTTCATCGTTGCTCACATTTAGTCTACAGTATCCTCAGCATCCTTCTGTAGAGGAGATGTCCAGCACTGACTGCCATATAGGAAGGCAGATATCTCGTAACAATTTAGCACTCTTTTCTTTGTATCTAATGAAATCTTCCTGTTTCTTGATACTTTGCTTAGCTTTTGGAATACATCTTTGGCTATCCCAATCCACCTTTGGATTTCAGTGATGCACTTTCCATCCTATTAAAACACTTCCAGATACTTAAATTTATGCACTTGTTTGATTTTGGTATCTTCGATTTGGAATTTACACTTTGGGCTCATCCATTTGGTAGCAGACATGCATTCTGTCATCTTGCATTTGATGTTTAATCCTTTCTTTTCACTTCCCTTCACTACTTTTTATAGGAGTTTTTGTAGATTTCTTTCCCCATCTGCTATCAACCAGCTTTTTCTATAAGAAGTTCGAAATACGTTTCTTTAAAAACTGGAAAATATTTGTTACATTTCCACAGTAAAAATAAAAATGAACCATTGTGAATTTATATAAGGTGACACTTATTTCATTTAAAGGAATGTTTTTTAAACTTTAAAACTGTCTATATTTCCAAGATAAGGTATTGTAACTATTTACATTGTTCAGACTCTTGTCCTAATCTTTGCTGTCATATTCACAACATTTTGGCCCCATACGCGCCTGCATTCTTCAGTGATATACGTTGAAATTTCAAACCGAACCCTAGGACACATGGCCCAGTGAATAAAAACATTGGTTGAAATAATCCAGTGACTTAACCCAAAGTGTTGTGAGTTCAATACCTGGCTACAGCAGAGATGAACAAAAACTTGGAGAGTTGAGTTTTAGTAACTCAATAACTGAAATTGAGACATCCAGAAAACGTATGGCATGTGGAACTAGAACAATCTACCCCAGTAGACTAAAAGGGTACAGTTTGAAATTCCAATGTATATCACCTGAAGAAGGCCAGAGCATACAACGGCTGAAACGCTGTGAATATGACAACAAAGATGACACATTAGTCCAAACAATGTAAGTAGTGTAAATACTTTAACATTGGTTTCATATATTCATTTGTTTAACTATAACAATCTGTATATAAGAAACAAAACAGAAAATATTTGATTTGTTTAAAATATTGCTCAGTTTATTGTTTTTAAATAAAAATAAGGAATTAGAATTTCTATTTCAAAGACATCAAAAAAAAAAAAAAAAAAAACATTTTAGGTGAATTTTAAAGAAAACGAATTATTCAGTGAAGAAAAAACTGATCTGAAAATGTAAACAATTTAAAAATTGCCTTACTTGCTTCATATCAAAATAGTTTATCAATCAAACTTCAAGAAATGCTAAGTGTTTATTCTTTTTGTTTACATCCATGAGTGACCTTGAAAGGCCACATTTCAATTTATCCTATGTTGTGACTTTTAAATTAAATTTTATGTTTGTTTAAATTTTAGAATAAGAAATAGGACATTGTGCAAATTTCTTATGCTCCAGGCTTTATATACACTTTGGGGATCAAAAAAAAAAAAAAAAATTGCTTAATTTCAGTTCTCTGCAAGTTCAAGTTGATGAATTAACAAAACAAAGGTTACAAAATGAAGAGAGAGAGAGAGAAAAGAAAAAAAAAAAAAAAAAAAGAATCATATGCTATGGATAAAACAAGCTTGCAAATTTCAGTTTAAAGCTTTGGATCATCACATTCTTAAATTTAGCTTATGATTCAGTCATAGTTGGTTGATTTTGTTTAGCAGCATATCAACCTCTAGGAGTTATTTAATGCTGAAATCTACATATTTTGAGCACAATTTTATGGCTTCAGCTAAATATTTTGACTAACTGTATGCCTTCAGCTACAGATAAAATGGAGTGTTAGTAATTCTATGATAAAATGTATTGCTGGTCATTTTACTATAAATATGGATTGTTGGTAATATTTTTGTAAAAATGTGTTGCTGGTATTTTTACTATAAATATGTATTTTTTTTACTTTCATAGCGTTTGTTTTTGTTTGAGGATTCACTATTTTCCCATAGCTGGGACCCTAACAGGTGCTACCAGCCAAAGCCAGGGTGGACCTGGGAACAACAGTAATTAAGAGGTGATTCCACTCCTCAAAAACCCCAATAGGCCTGGCTGCTGGGTGTAGTTTATAGTCAGATTCATTCACGGGTATAGGTAAGTTTAATGGATTACAGTGTAACCCAGATATAAGAGACCCGGATATAAGAGAGATTCTATCTGGTCCCAAATTAGAGCCTGTGTTAATGTAAACAAAATAGACCAAACCCGGATATAAGATAAAGCCGGATATAAGAGACTTCTTCTCCGGTCCCGACAACTCTCTTATATCCAGGTTACACTGTATAAAATAGGAATCATATTAAAATTCTTTTTCTTGGAATAGAAACATTTCCCTGCATGTTGAAATGATAACAAGAACCTTTGAATATCTGCAGACTCTGTATAAAAATGCCTCAATTTATCCAAATTTATTCAAAGTCTTTAAAAGTGTTTGCTGAGTAAATTTAAACATTTTATTGAAGTTGGTTTCAATTTTCAAAAATGTTTGGTCAGTCTACAATAAAGTGAAAGCAACAATAAATGCAAACAATAAAAATCATCTGATACAAATTTGTCTCCTCAGCATTTCAAAACCTGCCAAAATATTTATTGGTGACAATTTACGTGCACTTCCCACTAATTATAGCATAAATCCATCGCTTCTCTTTGACCCCATCAATAAGTAAAATAATAATCTTCCATTTTCTTGAAGCCTGTTTCCTTTTTGCCCTTTCCTCAATGCTCCCCATTTTCAAACTTTTCATTCACTTTCACACTCTGTAACTTCTACGTTCCAGTAGCATTGTCACCTTGCTTGGGGTGAAATGATTAAAAAAAATATATATAAATACTTTTCTGTATTTCAAAATAAATTTAAATTGTCTGGAAAGAGTTTGTTTTCAAATCAATAACATTCACTGATTTTAGCACCATATTTTTAAACCATTTGACATGACAATGTAATTCTCTGTATTAGAAAATCTTTCAAAAGTAAAAAATACATCTCTGAAATTTTATTTGAGGAATATTTGCTGATTTAAATTTTAAATAATCTAATCTGAAATAAATGTTACTTTAAGTTTAAAAGATTGCAGAAATGCATTTTTATTTTAGGTGTTGGCAGCTTGAACGACGGACAAAAGTTTATCGAATGTTTTTATACAGTGGACACATAAAATTTACTTGAAGAATATAACGTGAGCACCTTTTTTACATAATTTTTAACTGCCCAATAATCTTAAAAATTTAGGAAAATATTCTCTGTAATCTAATGTTTTATAGAATTTTAGGTACTTTGGATGTAAATTTACTTCAGTCACTATTTTCTAATGTGTATGGGCATCCATAATGCAACACGATACAGACACAAAAAAAAAAATTTCAAAATTCTTTTTATTGGGCATCGATGAATTGTACTAAAAGCTTTTACATTTAATAATAATATAGTTTTTATATCACCTTACCTCTACAAAGATAGAATTTTAAAATATTTAAAACTTTATATTAATCAAAATTTTTAAAAATCAAAACAATTCTTGTAAAAAATCATTATTTGTCGATTTTTTTTCTTATTCATAAAAGCAATTAAATTTTTTTCTAATGTCTTGATGGCATTTATTTTTACGATTTAGAGCAGGTTTTCGGTAACTGTAGGTTCGTGTTTTACAAAAAGAAATTGACGTTCTACAAGGAGTTTTGCTTTAAAGCACTACAAAAAATTTAATTTCTCGAACTTTCATACAATTAAATAAGTGGCGACGAAGTTGTTAACAGATGTATAAAAAAAAAAAGAAAAAAAAAAGAAGATATATTTTTTTATCAATATTTTCCAAAGATCACAATTCATTTATGAATAAGTCCTGAAAGTTTCATTTAAAATCCGAAAATTATCTGAATTTGATTTTTACAAGAATTTCCATATCAGGGGGCTGTTTTTCATTGCAAAAAAGACGTTAAATTTTCTATATTAAATTAATCTTGGTCCTTCTGCTGTCCTAAGAAAAACAAAAATTCTTTTTTTAACCAATATTTGGCACGTTCTAAAAAGGATCAAAATAATAATAATAATAATAAACTTCTTTCGTCTTTCATCTTTTTAGTGACTAAAAAGATGAAAGACGAAAGGAGTTTATTATTATTTAAAATTTAGTCTTACTCTTCTTAACAAAGATTTTTAAAACTTAGTTTTTTAAGTTTTGTTTAAGTTTTTAGTAAGTTTGGAGTATTTTTCATCAATGGTATTGGTAAGCTATTTTATTTTTATTTGTTTGCGAATCAGTGGTGGTATATACAAAAAAAAACAAAAAAAAAAACAAAAAAAAAACGGACACATAAACAGAAACTAAACAGAAAGAGACAATTGAAATATCTAGCTAGGGTAGATAATGAGGAAAGAGAGCTTGGATAATTTACAGGTCATAACGGAAGGCAAAAGGGACAGGAGGATATATAGCAGTAGTAACTAACTAACCTACCTAACGAGCTGGTTAACAGAACAGGGATTAGGAGAGACAACCAAAATGACAAACATTGCTAAGAAGTACGTGCTGAAGAGACACGGCACATGGATGTCAAACAAACAAAAATAAATAAAAAGAGGCAGCTGTTTTTGTTCATCCCACCCTTCTTTAAAATAATGTTTTCTTGATTTAAGGTTGAAGGAAAGACAATGCTTGATAGAAGGCGTTATTTAACCTTTCTAATTTAAAAACTATTTGTGTTTATAGGAATCGATTTTTGCGTTTTATTTTTAGAGATTGAATTGAATCATTTTTTTTTGTTTTCTTTTTTTCATTTTTTTTTTTTTTGGATTTAAACTTCTTTTTCCCGCGTTAATTTTAAAATTTAAATTCAATTCCAATTTTAAAAATCTTTTCATTTTTTGTTTTTATTTTAACTCTAGCCAAAATTTTGTAAATAAAATAGAAAATATGTAAGCTTAAAAATAATTTCTTACTCAATAATTAGCGAAGAAAAATATTAGGTTGGTGCAAAAATAATTTCGTTTTCTAACATATTTTACTATGTGAGAAAACGAAATTATTTTTGCACCAACCTAATACTAATTAATAATTGAATTATTATTGCATCATGATCCCTATTTTCATTTTGATTGTGGGTAAGAAGATTGAACATGTGGAAACAAAGAAATTGGAAAGGACACACTGAATTAAATTGGAAAGTTACCTTTTAAAAAAGAGACAACAACAGTTTGACTCGAAACTTAGAGTAATTAAAAACCAACAAAAAATAAAAGTAAAAATACATTTAATAATTTTTTACCTCATTAACAACAGGATCAATCTCCTTAAATTAAAATTAAGGATTCTTTAATTCATTTTTTTTTTTATTTCTTTCAGATTTTTTTAAATTAGAAAATTGTTAAAAACAAAAAGAAAACAAATCCTTAGATTTCTTAATCCATGAAAAATTTTGAAAAAAATCGTTTTAGCAACAAGAATTGCTTTATTTGCCGTCAATCATTAGGAAAACATTTCAAATAGATGTTTTAAATATCAAATAACACATTTTAATAATTATTGAATAATAATAATCTTGTCGAATTACAGATAAAAAAAACTTTAAAAGCTAGCTTTTTTTTAAATCCCAAATTTTCTTTAACATTTTTTTAATGTTTTTGTCAATAAAATTTCCCCACCTCTAGCTATTTCATTTAGATCTTGACCTGAAAATCTCAAATTGCTTTAAAGAAAAAAGCTTTTAAGGTACATTCCCAATATGAGACAAGGTAAAAAAAACAAGTCATTTTTTTTTTTTACGATTCCTCTCTGCAAATGGAGGAAAAGTAACAATGAGATCATAAATAAATCTAAGCTCGTTTGACCTTTGATTACTACAACATGCTTCTTAGATGGATTTTTGTTTAACGAATGAATAAGCTATAAGCTCCGTTAAATAAACAAAAAACGAAATTAAAAAATTGCAGAACAAGAGAGGCTTACATAAGAAAAAGACAATCAAATTTCAAATAATTATTATTATTAATTAACAATGCCATGATTATTTTTAGCAACTTAGTTTTTGCTTTTTTAATTATTATCTTAAAAAGACGTCTTTTTTCGGCAGCATTGACAATAATTGCCCATGTGATGATGTTTAGTTTTTACTGAAAATAAACTAGAAATTATAAGATTTTATTTTTATGAAAAAGAAAATCGCTTTTTAACGTTACACACCTTTTTTTTTTAGTCTTAATTGGAAAAGAAAAAAAAAAGACTATTATTTCACAAAATAAAAATAATTATCAGATCAGCAAAAATAAAATAAAATAATGATTAACAAAAAAAAAAGTCAAGAAGATCCACTGCACTGTTGCAGCGAAATGAATTTTAAAAAATAAAATAAAAACATGTTTAATTTTATAAGAAAATTAAATTGAATTTTTTAAAATGATATCTTAAAGAAAAAATAATAAATAATTAAAAATACATTCGGTGTTTATTTATTTTTTCTGAAATCATTGATGATGTGTTGGGAAAAGATTATCAAATATTTCTCTCTAGTTACTAGTCTATCATAAAAAAAAGGGAGATTTGCTTAAAAGAAGCGAAAAACATGTAACTTATTGTTGCAATTAGTGTCTGTAATTATTATTAAAAACAAAAAATACAGAGAATAAAAAAAAAGAGAAAAGATCATCATCAGTAAATGATTCAATCCTCACATTTTCCCTCCAACTTACCAACAACAAATAATGATGCAATTCCTGCGAAGATTGAAAGAAGTTGTAAGATGACCATGTTGTTGATGAAGATGCTAGTGACCAGGTAGGGGACATGTGAATTTGCTTAGCCAGCTTGATTTTGGCTAAGAATTTCTCGCTTAAAAATATGGTTTGTTTTTGACAACAGCACCAAGAAGAAGCAGTAGCAATCTGTTAACGTTAAGCTCTTGATAGTAATGCAACCAGCCTCCGTCCAAGTTCAATATATACGGAGGCCTGCTGGTGACACAATTGTTTCTACATTGAACTGCTTGAACAAAACGACTAGTTTTTTCGGGAGAGATCCAGCAACGACGCCTTTTCCCTTCTTCAATTTGTTACTCTCTAATCGCAAGGGATGAAAACCTCCGGTTTAACAGATTAATTGGAAACAATTTATTTCTGGGGTTTTTTTTTCGGCGGTGGGGGGGGATTTTTTTTTTACCAAAGCAAAAGAATTAATTAAGGATCTAGTTTTTGATCACCATAAAAGTAAATTATCGACTTTTTTAGGCTTTAACGGAAAAATATACGACTAAAAAAATAAATATCTATTTATTTTTAATTTTATCGATTGTTTCTCTTTTTATTATCGATGGCAAATTTACTGCTTTTAAAATTTGGTTTTCTTGGATCCACAAGATCTGGTAGAGTGGAAGAAACCTTTTTTTTTTTTTTTTTGGCAGTTTAACAAAAAACAAGATAGTCTATTGATAACCTGAGTGGAAAAAAAATTAGTGTAAACAGCTATTTGGTCACAACACGGCCTTCTAAGTATTTTTTTTTTTTTTTTAAAGAAGATACATTTTTTTTTTAAAAAAAAAGATAGATTTTTTTTTTTTTTTACACTGGAATTCGAGTTTTCTCGTAAAGTTTCCTTTAAATCACGCAGAGGTGACATTGATGTAGTTTTTTTTTTTGCTTTACAGGAGAGCGTTATCAGTTGCAAACAGATTAGGTAGAGAAGACTTTTAAAAAAAGAAAAGAAATTAATTCACAATATGGAAGATTATTTATTTTAATTTGAGGAGACCAACTTGATCCGGGGTAGGCAGGTTCGATCCTTGACGAGCAACACATTTTCTTAAGATTTCTCGATATACGTGATACACACTGTTTAATGAATAAAAAATGAGACGTCTATATTTTAAATACGAAGTATCCACTTTAATAAGGATAGGCATTCGAGAAAAAAAAAAAAAAGCTAAGACTAAGTGAAGAAGGGGTATGTAACGCACGCCTGGTTCGATCTCTGCTGGGAACAGTTTTTTTTTTACTAAGATTTCTCGAACGTGCAAGCCGATTGACGTAATTACATAATGCTTAAATAAAAATGGGTCGTTTATTTCAAATACGAAGTGTCCACTAACGTTTAAACTTTAAAGTTTAAAGTAAATTAATAATTTGGGATTAAAAATAAATCCATTAATTTCCTAGAAATATGAAAAGTAATGACACCAAAGGATTATTGCTGTTATCCCGAAAATAATTGGCTGCTCGCTGCCCTCCTTGGAAGACATTTCTTTCTTATTCTCATTGATGCAGCAGGACAGAAGACATAGTGAAGGACAGCATACATTCCGGGTACCACTTGTTTGACCTGTTACCCTCAGGACGACGTTTTAGAGTTCTATTATTAGTTATAGGACAAAGTGCTTGAGGGACAGTTAATAATATTCTTGGGCCCAGCGTAAGATAAACGCTGCTGCAAACATAATGTCTGTTAGAGACATACACACAGACACAGATGCGCGTGTCTCCTCACACATGAATATACTATACATTATCATCTGAATCCCATATAGACAAACCAGAATTACACTTACATACATAAAACAATATTTATGGTTTTTCAGTTAGGCTTTGAATCCGTTAATTTCTTGAAACTAGATGAACGCGTCGTCTCTCCTTGAGCGTTAGTTTAAAAAGTCGAATGAATCCGTTCATTTCTTGGAAATTCGAAGCGATGTGTCGTCTCTCCTTCAATTCAGAACGTCATAGATTATACTAACATTTGTTTAGCAAGTCGAATGCATGTGAAACCTGATTAGCCAATGAAATTCAAACACTACAAAAATAAAAATACTAGAATTTCTTTCTTCTTTTTCTCCATATCTCATTCTCTGATGAAGCTTTAATAAAAGGGAAATATGTTAAACAGTTAGATTGATAAACTTTATATATATATATATATATATATATATATATATATATATATATATATATATATATATTACAGGAAAAAGCCAGATTACCTCACATGGGTATAGTCTATTTCAACTTGGTTTGACACCAGTCGTCTTCAGCCCTTAAGTGTCTGTCTGGAATCGGGGTTTTGAATTTATTTTCGATATCAGTCCTCCGCTGAGAGACGCCTTGTTTTTTTATAAGGGGCTTGTGTCGCTGGCTGGGGGAGGGCATAAGGTATATCATTACAGGGAGGTGGAAATATATATTCACTGTTATAATAAATACAATGAGTTCTCTGTGGATCACTTTTAATATTTGATATTACTAGGATCCACCTGGATTATATACCAACAGATCTATTACCTGTACTATATATATATGAAATTAAACCCTCCCCAAACTCTACCATGTCTCTTTAACTACCCCTTTTACACTTTCTGTTAAATTACAAAAACTTACACTACCCATCAATTTTAATTTCATTTTTCGTTTCATTTCATTTTTTGGAAGTGCTATCTAATGATCCGGCGTCCTTTAAAAGGGCTCCGGTGAAATAAATTATTATAATGGTACCTTAAAGTGGTCTGTTTTTCTTTAATATATATATATATATATATATATATATATATATATATAACAAAATAGTTCTAAAAATGGAAATTATATTAATGTGTTTATCTGTAGTGTGTGTGTGCGAGAGAGAATGGGTGCTGTACGTGGTTTGATTGAAATTCAGTAGTCAGCTTGCTCGGGCGAGAAAAGTTGACTTGGTATAATAAAAGTCTGGTTCTGCTACTACTACTATTTATTTTATTAAAGAAGGAAAAAGAAAGTAGAAGAAAGACCAACCCATAAAAATCTATGAGAATTATCTTTACTAGATCTTCTTTTCTAAACCTGCGAAAGTTTATCTCATATTTAAGAATGCATGTTCCAAGCATCTGAACATTTTGTCTAAAGAACCCAGAATACTATATTCGCCCGAGTTAGGTCAACCTTTTCTCATCCCTTTCGACTTACAACCTTTGAACCAACGACATCTTGAATTGTGAACGTTTTGATGAAAGTAAATTTCTTTTGATGCTAATGAATTGGGAAGTGTTGCTCTAAAGGGTAGTTGTTAAAATTCTTTTGCTGTTAAGAGAGACATTTGTTTTACATGAACTGTTGTTTTCTAAGAGAAAAAAAAGCATTTGTATTTTGAAAGAACTGTTACTCTACATTGATAGTTTGGGGAACCCAAGGGAAATTTTGTGCTGGGACTATGTCGTGTTTTGTACAAATTGTATATTGTAAAATAGATTTTTTATCGTTAATAAATGTTTATTTCTACTCAAATTTTACTCGGTGTATGAGTCTACTTGTATTTTTCGTATCTTGCGCCTTTAAAAAAGAGAAGTTTAAGAGATTTGAAATCTTCTATCATCTCCCCCTTTTTCTTTTTAAAGTCAACAGTTGTTTATTATTTGGGAAGTCTGTTTAAATTAACCGGGAGGCCCTTAACTGGTATCATTAAAGGTTTTTCAATCAATGCATGATAGACAGAATAGAATAATTATTTTATTGAGAGAACTCTTTCCGTCTTCTTCCATCAACATGGTTTCTCGGGGTGATGTTTTCCGCTGACATGAAGTGGAAAGATTATATTGCATCAATTGCTAAGTCTGCTGCAAGGAAAGTTGGTTCATTGTGCTGTGCGAGACAATTTTTCTCACCCGACTCTATCTTACATATTTATGTCATGTTTTGAATACCTGACACATATGGTCTGGTATTGCTGCTATATATTTAGACATCCTTGATAAAATCCAAAGAAGAAACTGCAATGTTATTGGTTCTGACCTGGCATCTCAGCTTCAGTCACTTTCCCACCGCCAAAACGTAGCCTCCCTGTACCTTTTCTGTAAATACTTTCATGATAATTGTCCTGATAAACTTTCCTCTATAGTATATTTGGACCCTTTTATTTCTATACCTATTTTCTTTAGTTTAATTCCCCATCCCTTCCCTCGTTAGGTGGTCAGTGATATCAGTTCTCTGGTGGATGCGGGGCGACTTTCGTTTCGAGTGTGTTTTTTGTATTTGTTGTACCTGTTTGAGTGTATGTTTCTGTGAGTGATTAGGATAAATGAATGTTTTATATTATTATAGTCCCATGTTGATTTCGTCCAGTTAACTGATGTTTCTACCAAATTTAAGGATTGTGGGGGGTGTATTACTAACATTATTTTGTTTAGATTCTTGTAAATAGATTGTATTCATACTGTAAATACACATTGGGGCTAGTTTTTAATTGTTGTTGTTATTCCCTCTACTCCACAGACAATGAATTGTACATATGGAGACGAGTTAAGATTTTCATAGAGACAATGAGGTATTATGGTGCATGTAGTAAGAAAGGTAAGTAGGAATGTGTTGTTTTGGTGTTAGGAATACTGTTTATATTTTTGGGTTAGCATTTGTGGCGAGCTAAGTTTAATATTAAGACAGAAGAAGACAAGTCCTTTTCCCCAATCCTCATTTTTGGCCTTATGCCACATTGTCTGTATTAATATGGAAATAAATATCACTTTCCTCTATAGCACGTAAACTTTATGAATTTAAGCGCAGTACTAGATTGGCAACTAGGTCTCATCATTTTACAGTTGAAATGGCTAGATGTAACCGCAAGTTCTATGCTAGCATTTTCTTCTATCGCATTTCTCGTTTGTGGAACTCTCTTCCAGTTTCATGCTTCTTAATCAACTTTGATCTCCAAAAATTTAAATGCAATGTCAATCGTTATCGTCTGTCTTCTTAGTTCCTGTTCTTTTGTTGTTCTCGCTCCTTGATATTATTTTTTCTTATATTCTTTCACGCTCAGCAACCGCCCTAGTGGCTTAGTGGCTTTACTGCCTTGCTTGGGGAAAATTATTTTTAAAATAGTAGGATTCAAACAAAAGAAACGTTATAAAAAACAGAAATTTAAATTGGAACAATATAAAGTGGGTTGATAAATAAAATTGCTGTGTAGAAATTTGAAGTTGGTGGTTAAAGAAACGTTTTGTGTGTAAATGTTTCTTTCTGATGTCTGAGTTTAAATAAAAGCCACTATGTAAATGCGTAAAAACAGAGAGGGGCTTAACATACAGAGAAAGAGAGAATATTTACATACACAATGCGCGTGAAGAGTTCGTTGAATTTGGCTATGACTTTTGTCGGTGGAAACGGGATAGGCGATTGAAGCTGGTCCTTTGAAGTTGCCGGTAGCTGAAAACGAAGCTCTGTTGAAGGGGAGTGCGTAGACACCTGTTTATATTGCCTTGAAATAGCTCAAAGCTTACGACTTTTCAACACTACAATTGAACTATTTGATTGGTCTATTCAGTTTTTCAACACTACAATTGAACTATTTGATTGGTCTATTCAGTTTTTCTCTCTATCTCCGGGTATGTTCTGTGCTACGTCAGCAAAGAAAAACAAAAACAAAAAAAGATTCAATGAAACTCATTTTGTAATTTCAAAATGAAAGATGCGAGTGTTATTTCCTGTTTCTTAATACTTTGCTTAATTTTCGAAAGGCATCTTTTGCTATTCTAATCCGCCTTCGGATTTCGGTATCGCACTTTTCATCGACTGTTAAAGCCCTTTCCCAGATATCTAAATTTTTGTATTTATTTGATTTTGACATCTCCAATTTGTAATTCTCATGTTGGGTTATCCCTTTTGCTAATAGCCATACATTCTGTCTTCTTGCAGTTGATGTTTAATCCATTCTTCTCGTATTTCTTTGCTACATTCTTGTCTTGTAGGCTGTATTGAAATAAAAGTGTTTTTAATGTTGGACTCACAGTTGAAGGACCTTTTCGATTTCGTGTAACTTAAACTATGGCATATATATTTAAGTGGTTGTTTTTTTGATCGAACAATAATCATCATCCATTGATGTATCAAGGGCTGTTTTATCCTTATCGACAATGTGAAACTTGTGAATGGACACAGGTTTGCGTTCTTTTTATTGGGAGACATATCTTAGTTAACATACACCTCCCCGTTTTTTTTGTTTTGTTTTGTTTTTTTTCAACAGGAGTAAATGTTTATCTCTTGTTTCCTGTTTAGGATTGGGTTTCCGGTTCCTTTAACTCTGTACATCTGACGTCTTCGCCTGAAATCTGAAATTTTAGTTATTATTTTTTCCTCTACCAATAGGAGTACATAATTTTACTTATCGTCCGGTTCACATTCCTCCTCACACTTTTGAACAGGAGTAGAGGTTTATACATTGTTTCCTGTTTAGGATTGGGCTTCCGTTTCCTTCTAAAGTCTACTTCAAATCTATACTTCTAAAGTATCCGTCTGCGCTAATTAAATCTTGACCGCATCAAGTCTAGAATTAGCTGTCTATATATCTTTCCTGTTAACTTGCCCTTTCTTGCGATGATACAACTCCACACAGTAATCTTCTACCTTGAGCGGCATTTGGGCTTTCTATTCGGTGAACATTAGTAAAAAAAAAAAAACTTTACATGCGATCTAAGGGACATAAATCAGTGTTTAGTATGTAGAAATCATTTGAAACGTTGAATTGGACGATACCTGGCATTTATATCTGTCATTTATCGGTAATTCATTACGTATACATTGACGACAATTTAACAATAGCTTACATTATAATGTCAATCACGACTTTAAACATACGTTAAAATTGAATAGGCCAAATGTTTGGTAACCCGTTTTTAGAGAAAAAAAATGTACATATATATCCAGAAATTTTTACTAATATGAGTGTGTTATTTGAACCCCTGTTAAAATGCAATATTTTCGTACATGTTCGAACTGAATGGAGAGGGATGAGTACATGTGGTGATTGTGTCAACTATTAGAATGAATGGGTCTAGAATCGAACTAACTAGGAGTAGGATACTAAATGGCGACCAGCCTTTTCCCACTTCCGTCTTCGGGCTTGTACAAAGGGCAAGTGTATTTTTACTAAGTAAACACATTTTTTAGAGAAGGACTTACCCAATATTTAAAAAAACACCATTAGCCAGCATGGTAGATTAGACAGAGCTAAAATTTAGAGTAAACTTTATGCTGGGTTAATTTCGTTATTATTATTGAATTTTGCTCGGATTGAAGAATCGGAGAGCCGAGTTCGAATTCCAGTCGAATCCATTACATTCACTTACATTCACTAATACCCTTGGGAAAGGTAAGAACCGTCTTATTCTCCCCTAGCTATTGGTAAACAGGAGGACAAACCGGGTTCTATAGCCTTGGATGGCAAACTGGTCTGCGGGAAAAAAAAGTCAGCAATGAAAGATACATGATAGCCTAAGCGTGTGACACATAAATGACTGACATCAAACAAAGCGGGAATGCCACTGGTATGCAGGGGTTACAGAAAGTGTAGATGGGAGAAAATACTGGGTATAGTGGGGACTGAGGAAATGATAAAACCTGAATGGTGTTCAAGAAGATAGAAGATGGCGACTGATGTTGCATTTAAATTTTTGAAAATTGTAGTTTTCAAGGAAGCAAGGAAACGGAAGAGAGTTCCACAGACGAGAAGTGCAGGAAAAGAAACTGTTGGAGTAGAAGTGGCGGTTACATTTAACTAATTCAACAGAAAAAGGGTAGAACCTAGATGCTAATCTTGTAGCACACTTAAACACACGTAGTTCGGGTACCAGGTGAAAAAAAAGCTCGTTAGAGTAGTTGCCATGAAAATATTTGTAGAAAAGACAGAAGGAAGCCATGTCACATCGGTGAGAAAGTGACTAAAGTCGAAATGCCGAATGAGGGTCGATGACATTTCAGATCCTTCTTTGAATTTTCTCAAGAACATCGAGATGAGTAGCAGGAGCACCAAACCAGATATGACATGGACGAATGGTAGATTTGTAAATGTGCAAGATGGATTCTGACGAGTAAAAAACCTTCTAGCGCGACACAGTGACCCAACATTCCTTGCAGTAGACGCGGCTATTGATTCAATGTAGTCGTTAAGCTTCAAGTCAGTTGCAAACGTGAGGCTAGAAGGCGCAGTGTGTTGCTCTCCACGAGTCTTATATCAGCCATGCTGATGGCAGACAGGAAAGTTTCCCTATGATGGTTAAATAAGACCAGTTGCCTTTTGGGGGTATTAAAATTTACAAGCTATTTCCTGCTCCATTAAACTACAGATTGGAGGTCCTTTTCAACAGCGGCGGCCAGGTTAACTTTGTCAGCTCTGACCGATTTACTATTGAGACAGGAATAAATGGTAATGTCATCAACATAAATGCCTATTTGGGAACTGATAATATCAGGAAGATCATTGATGAAGATCGGAAATAGCGTAGAACCTAGGATAGAGCTTTGGCGGACACCCGCGTTCGTATGAAAGGATCTGGAAGCAAGCCCAATCAAAACGACCTTCCCTTCATGATTTGAAAGGAATGATTGGATTAAATCAAACAATCGACCTGTAATACCGTAGCCCTGAAGCTTACGTAGAAGACCTGCATGCCAAAACATGTCAAGCTCATCTTGAGTTATCTAGAGCTACAGATCGAGCTTCGTCGTTATTATGAAGAGCTTAATATATATTCAGTTATGGCCGTTAGCAAATCAGCGGTAGATCTGGCAAAACAAGCAATATTGTTTGTCAGAGGGTGTCGTGAGTGGTAAGATGCTTAACTACTTCAGCATTAATTAAAGCCTCGAATACTTTGCCGAAAAGCGGTAAGAGACTAATAGGGTGATTGTTATTATAGTGGATACTTCGTATTTGAAACCGATAGACGTAATACACCGTTTAAAAAAAATAGGGCGTTTTTTCAAATATGATGTATCCACTAGAATAACTGTTCAAGTCACACACCGTCCTGAGTATGACGATAAACTACATCCGCGTCCTGGGTAAGACGATAAACTACGTCCAACAGCAAGACCTCTGATCAGGAGGTTTTGAGGAGCGTGGAACCACCTCTTAATTGCTGGTGTTCCCAGGTCCACTCTGACCTGGATGGTAGCACATTTTAGAGCTCCAACTATGGGTAAATAATTAGCCCCCAAACTGGGGTTAATACACTATGTAAGTGCAAAAATAGGTTTTAATACCATAAATACTTTGTAAAAAATATTTATTACCAGCAATACATTTTTGAAAAAAAAAAAAAGATATTACCAGCTTATATATTTTTAAAGAAAAAATATTACCAGAAATAAATATTGTCGGCATTAAATAACCCATTGAGGTTGATATGCCGTAAAACAAATCAAACCAAACCAAATCAAATTAAACCAAACCAAGTCACACACACACACACACACACATATATATATATATATATATATATATATGTGTGTGTGTGTGTGTGTGTGTCAATGTATAGACAGAGAGAGAGAGAATGGAATACACTGAACACAGGAAGATGTCTTAATGACTTCGACTCGGACTGTATATCTGGCTGCTACTCAGACTATCACGCGGACTCTCACTCACTTATCTTGCTAATTGATATGTTGTTTTTATTTATACAATCGCGTTCGCATAATAATAGAGCAGAAAAGCGCGCGAATATTTATTTGATAAATGCTTGGCCAAATTTTAATGTGTGTTAAAATTATAACATTTCTAATAATTTAATACACTTGCTTAAACGAAATTGTACAGATTAACAATTTGATATATGCCTTATCATTCTTCATAAGTTAATTAAATTTTGTTAAGTTGGTATTCACTCGTATCTTATCGTATCTTATTAATAGTCTTCAACAGAAAAGATACTTTTATTTTGTCTGAAACAGTTTAATAGAATACGTTCTAATATCGTGTGCCATATAATGCTATAATTTGTTTTGTTTACAAAATCTTAATTTCTATGAATATTTAAATTATTCTTCACAAATATGTTCTGCTGAACATAAATTAGCATCAATTCGAATCTCACTATGGCCAATTTGTCAGGAAGGTGATATTATCAGTCTGGAGTAGACGATCCCAGCGTGCGGCACCTTTGAAAACCATGAGTGAAATTGAGTAGACGAAACCCTTGGGGGCAGTCGATGGCTGTGTTAGAACGAAGTCACAAGTCATCGTGACCGAGGGTTTGAGTGTGCTGAACTTGTTCAGATTGTTGATCACGCTAGATAACACGCTTCTCACCCAGAGACTGTAACTAAGGTCTGCTCAGCGTAGTTGCAGTATTTTATTATTGTTGTCTATAATATTGAAATTAGTTTTAACACACAATTTAAAATCAGCACCACGAGAACGCGAAATTCATAACAGTCAGCGAGTATTCTTCACCTGAAGATTGCGTATCCGCATGAAACTCCGAGACGTGGTATCGACGACGGATATTATGTATATTCATTAATACAGTGTAACCCGGATATAAGAGAGTTGTCGGGACCGGATAAGAAGTCTCTTGTATCCGGGTTTCTCTTATATCCGGGTATCACTTATATCCGAGTTTGGTCTATTTTATATACATTAACACAGGCTCTAATTTGGTACCAGAGAAAATCTCTCTTATATCCGGGTTTCTCTTATATATGGGTCTCTTATATCCGGGTTACACTGTATATGCTTAATAATATATTATATAGCATTGACCACTGTTTTGATAACACATAAGAAAAAATATATATGTACGTGCAAGTTATATGTGCGTATACGTATGTTTTTATCATACCTATATTTTTCTCTCTCTCTGCGCGTGCGTGTAAATATTCTCAGATTGAGTGCATCTGTAGAAGAGACAAAATGAATAAAAAGGGGCAAGAACTTGTCTCTTATATATATATATATATATATATATATATATATATATATATATATATATATATATAATGCCAGTCCATATGCTTAGCGTGAGGGTTAAGGTTACGTCGTTGTTATTAGTGTTTTTGTTTTGTTTTTGTCTTTCCTTTATGTCTTTCTATGCCATTTTTTTACGATTGATAATGGATACACAGTGGCTTCGTACGCACGCTAAGAATTACCGGGCGTATCACGGCTTATTTTGTATATCAGCCGATTAATTAACAATCTCCTGTAAAGTAAATAATCCTGTAATCACTTTATATGCGTGTGTGTGTGTGTGTGTGTGTGTGTGTGTGTGTGTGTGTGTGTGTGTGTGTGTGTGTGTGTGTGTGTGTGACTGCTTTTCAAACACAAAGTATCATCAGGCTTTCCCGACGGCAAACCAACACGTTTCGATAAAACAGACAAACAAACAAATAAAAACAGCCGAAATATGAAACGTTAATTTTATCGTAATTACCTTTTTGTTGCATTTAAGAATGATTGGAGAATTTTTTTATACAAGAATTGCGTTCAATAGAAAATAGAAAACATTTGATTTCGTCATATATAACCGGATATTTTGCCTTTGAAATGTCTATGTATTACACACAACTATAAGTCTATGCACACAGTACACACAACTATACCAGATTGAGGAATCGGAGAGCCGAGTTCGAATCCATTCCATTCGAATCCATTACATTCACTTCCGTACAGATATTAAATGATGGACAAGAAAAACAAAACGAAAACTTGACAAAAAAATATATTGCTTATGTTTATTTTCGTTAAAGGAATACATTGAGAAAAATATTAGGTTGGTGCAAAAATAATGACGTAATAATGTCGTTTTTTGACGTTAAAAAATATGTCAAAAAAACGACATTATTATGTCATTATTTTTGCACCAACCTGATATGTTTACATGCACTAGCAAAGAATATACACTAATTGCAATTAATTATTAGGTTGGTGCAAAAATAATATCGTTTTTTGACGTATTTTTTAACGTCAAAAAACGATATTATTTTTGCACCAACCTAATAAAAAAGTCAGCAAATATATGATCTTGCCTTATCTAATGTTATTTCGTCTGAAGAATTATTTTAAATGTTACAAATCCTGCTCAAAACTATAGAAAATACCAAAATATTTACTGTTTGCTCGGGGGGGGGGTTATTTATATCTTGGTTAGGAATATGACTCAGTTTTCCCCTTTTAACTTCATGTTTGTTTTATACAGATTCTTTGTATATATTTGAATATTTTTCGGGTAGCATATGTTGCAATACGTTTTTAATGCTCAAAATCCTGTATCACCCACCAAAATCGTCCACTATTTTCTGTTCACTAGCACATCACCCAACCAACAGTTGAAATCGCCCACTAGTGGGCGATATCGCCCAGTTTGGGAAACCCTGATGAAGAGGGTGGGAAGAACGTTGTCTTGAGAGGGGCAGTTTTGCGGCCGCTGAGAATTGTTGTTCTGAAAAGGACGGTTTAGTAGTCGTTGAAAGATGTTGTCCTGAAAAGGACACTTTATTGCATATCGTTGCTGCTGGTGAGTTTGACGGGCTGGAGGCCTACTGAACTGGAGGCCTGCTGGAGCCAGTGATGATGGTTGGTACTAGAGCTACTGATGACTGACTGGAGCGGCAGGCCGGCTGGCTGCTGCTACTACTGGAGCAGATACTACACTTTGCTTGTCCTGGAAGGTAAAGTTTCTTCGTTTTTTTTTTGTTTGTTTTTTTTTTTTAATATTAAAATGTCGACAGGATACGACACTAACTTCAGGATTCCGCTTTGGTTACAGCGATTTCAAAGAAACTGTTTTCAATCATCTAACCACTTGCACCGACAAACTTACGCCCAAGGCCACAACGGAAATTTTAATGGATACTTCTGTGTGTGTGTGTGTCTAAATCATCTCTCTCCATCACGTTTATTCATACATACCTTTTCAACTCAAAGATATGAAAGGATGTTTCTGATAACTAAAAGGTTTGGAGTGAAAATGAATAGAATAAAAATTAAATTACATAAACTTAGAGGTTTTTTCTATCTCACTTGTATTTTTTACCATGTATCTTTTTTCTTTTTTTTTTTTTTCAATCAACTCACCCCAAGGAAGACGATAATGTAAGATGTACTCCGTTGGGAGTAAACGTGGATGAAAAAACTTTAGAAGGAACCGGAAAGTCAATTCAAAATAGGAAAACAAGGGATAAAGCTCTATTATGGTTCAAAAGCCCGGAGAGGAGTGTGTTACTAGGGTGGGGAGACAGAATAAATTTCTGTCTCCCCACCAAGACGAGTTGTAACACAAGGTCTTTTTTTTAAGGTGAGAACCCGAGCGTCTACAGGAGTATGTTACTAATTCTGTACAGTTCACAAGTTATCGGTTAGTCATTTTCAAACTTGTTTAACTTAGAGCGATATTTATACAACTCTTATGAACATTTTTATTTCCTTTCAAATTATCAGCTTTCTTTAAAATGACTACAGAATTTGCATTGTCACCAGCCGATTTTTAATTTTGTTCTATCAGGACTACTCCTACTGTTGATACATATGGCGTTTAGCCGATTGTAAGGTTGCGTGTATTTTAGGTGAAGGCGCGTGTTCAATTATATATCTATGAGTCTACTATTCGTCCATGCTTAAAATATTGCTGCCACATATGGTTTAGTGTCCCTGCTATTTACCTTGAGCACCTTGATAAGATCCAAAGAAGAATCTGCAATATTATTCGTCCTGATCTGGCGGCTCTGCTTCAGTCACTTCCCCACCGCCGTAGTTGCCTCTCTGTGTCTTTTCTATAAATACTTTCATGGTAGTTGTTTGGATTAGCTCTTCGCTATGATAACTGGACTTTATGTATTTAAGCGCAGTATTAGACTGGCAACAAGTTCCCATCAATTTACATTTGAGCTGGCTAGATGTAGCCGTGAGTTCTATGCTAACAGTTTCTTTTCTCGCACTTCTCGCTCGTGGAACTCTCTTCCGGCTCCATGCTTTCCAGCCAATTTTTATCTGCAAAACTTTAAATGCAATGTCAATCGCTATCTACTGGACTTCTGATTACTCTTTCCTCTTTCTATTCATCTATATATTAGGTTGGTGCAAAAATAATGACGTAATAATGTCGTTTTTTTAACGTATTTTTTTACGTAAGAAACGACATTATTACGTCATTATTTTTGCACCAACCTAATAATAAATGCTAATGTCAGTGTGTCATTGTGTCGCACTTTTTCAACGTTACTCCGAGAGGCCGTATCCAAACATACCATACCATTTTGGAACCAGGCCGATTCCGTGAGCAAATTAAGAACATTCTGTGCCGGATCCGGACGCACAATTCTTAAATTTTGGATTCCCATATTTTCATTACTGCCCTTGTTTTCGAATATATTTTTTATTTTATTTTTTTTTTTTTTTACGCGATTTTTTTTGCGACCAATTTTTTTGTACGATAGCAATTTTTATAAATTGGTAGTAAATTTGGGAATCATCGAAATTAATTGCGAAATCCAGCGAAAAACCTCCATGAAATAGAAATAATTGTTTGTACGGAAAGTAAAGACCTACATATATTAAATTGTCTTTACATAAAGTGGCGGCAGAAGAATTATTGAAGGTAAGCTGAAATATTACGAAACTACTAAATGTAGCCGTCTCTTCTACTCCGATAGCTTCATGTCTCGCACCTCTCGCCTGTGGAACTCCCTTCCCTATTCCTGTTTCCCTGTGAGCAAAAATAATGACGTTTTCTAACATGTTACTATGTGAGAAAACGTCATTATTTTTGCACCAACCTAATATAACCTCCAGCTATTCAAGTGTAATATCAATCGACATCTCTAGTTGCCTTGATCTATCCACTACCCTCCTCCTCATCCTTTCTTCTATCACTCCTATCTGATCTTGCTGTAAATTTTCTGTAACCCCTTGCGTTCTAGTGGCTTCCCGCCTTGCTTGGGGTGAAATGCTTAAAAAAAAAATAAATAAAAAAATACTTAAATGCAGCGATTAATTTTGATAGGGTGGCTTTTAAGGTAGTTATTAATGCTTCTGTTCCTAATTTGTTCACAACCTGTAACCCATTGTGCCTTAGAGGCTTTACTGCCTTGCATGGGGTGATACCGATTGAAAAAAAATGTACATCTTCTATCTTCATTTTGCTTCTTCTTTCTTTAAAAAAAAAAGTAGTTTTTAAAGCTTCCATAGAAGTCTTATACGTGGAAAAAGTCTATGGGTCTCATTACAGAAAATAAGTAAAAAAAAAAAAGTGCATTTAAATTAAAAACATAATTTTTTTAAATAAGATAATAGAATCGGGATATGTGTCGTGTCCCCGCAGGACGTTTAGCGATCATAGCTCTCCACAACTTCCTGCATTTTGTAGATCTTAATAAATTTTGTCTTTTTGTAATTTCTCCTAAATCCTGTTCTGCCATCCATTTACTCAAGCTCATTCTTCTACTTCTGTGTGCCGTGTCCATTCAGGACGTAGGTGATCATGGCTCTCCACAATATCTCGTCTTTGCACAGGAGTTAATTATCCCCTGTGCTGTATGCGTAGCTATGATTCTCCTCATTTATATGGGAGAAATTGCTCAGCCTGGGGGATTTCAACCCTGCAACAGCACCTTCCTCATTGTACTAAAGGGGTTGAATCGTTGTAATACCAATACCAGCGCGGGGTTGGGCAAAAACCACAATGTTTGTCCTTGTTATAAGTATGCTGAAAGCGCTCCCCATGTTAAAACGACTTTGTGTCACATCCAGCCTTGATGGGGGATGGGTAAGTAAACCGCATACAGGAGTTAACCACTGCCAATGAGAGCTACTGAGGCGTGGTTATCGCTCCTGTGCTGTAAGTGGATCTATGTTTCCCCTTATTTTAGATGGGAGAAGTTGCCCAGCCGCGGAATTTCAACACTATACGTCCCTCATTGCACTAAAGAGGTTGGGTCGGTGTTATACTGATGCGAGGTTGCAGGGTCTGGCAAACCCCACAATTTTTGTCCCTGCCCCATACGCATAAGTATACGTATGGCGCTCCCCACATTAAAACGATCTTGTGCCACATCCAGCCTTGGTAGGGAGGCCGGGTAAATATACCTGTAACTGATTTTCCAAGTCCTCTTTCCTCATTATGTACCCTAGAAATTTCAACTGTCTATTCCTGATGTTAAGCATAAGTTTCTTTTTTGTTTCCATTTTCTCTAAAACTTCGTCGTTGCTCACATGTTCAGTCCATGGTATCCTCAGTATCCTTCTGTAGAAACACATCTCTATTGCTTCAATTCTTTTCTCCATCTTTTAGGAGATTGTCCAGAATTCACTGCCGTATAGGAGGACAGATATCAGATATTCTTTTCTTTGTTTCAAACGAAGCTTTCTGTTTCTCAATACTCTGCTTAGCTTTTGGGCGTCCTGGGTATGGCGATAAACTACATCCGCGTCCTGGGTATGACGATAAACTACATCCGTGTCCTGGGTAAGGCGATAAACTACATCCGTGTCCTGGGTATGACGGTAAACTACATCCGCGTCCTGGGTATGGCGATAAACTACATCCGCGTCCTGGGTATGACGATAAACTACATCCGTGTCCTGGGTAAGGCGATAAACTACATCCGCGTCCTGGGTATGACGATAAACTACATCCGTATCCTGGGTAAGGCGATAAACTACATCCGCGTCCTGGGTAAGATGATAAACTACATCCAACAGCAAGGCCTCTGATCAGGAGGTTTTGAGGAGCGTGGAACCACCTCTTAATTGCTGGTGTTCCCAGGTCCACCCTGACTCGGGGTGATAGCATCAGTTAGGGTCCCGGGTATGGGCAAATAGTTAACCCCCAAAACACCATGAAAGTGTAAAAATAGGTTTTAATACCAGCAATACATTTTTGTAAAAAATTATTACCAGCAATGATTTTGCCAACAATAGATTATTATCAGTAATACATTTTTGAAAAAAAATGCATATTACCAACAATATATTAAAAAAAAAAATATCGCTAGCAATACATTTTTGAAAAAAATATTACCAGCAATACATTTTTGAAGAAAAATATTATCAGCAGTGGCGATTCTAGAACTCTGAAAGTGGTAGTGATGGTAGTGGTGGTGGCGGGGCACTTGGGGGGCCGGGATTTTACTACGGAGGAGTGGGGAGGTGGCTGGGGCAAATTCAAGCAGCGTCTTTATTTTCATACTACACCAGTATCGTATACATAACTTAGAAATGAGTTTTAGTATAAGTATGTTACTTGACTAAATTAAACGGAATAACTTTTCATTCATAGTAGTGGAGTTCTAATCTATTCTTGTCCTCTTTTCCCCCTCTCAAGCTGTTGGACCATAAAAGAGGGGTTAACTTCAAAACAAAATCAAAGGGTCAATACTAACGTCAATACTAGCAGAACAGTCTAATTTATTTGTCTGCTTTGAGTTTTTCCTCTACAAAACTTAGAAAAGTGGGGGGTGCAACCGAAGGGGCCAATCAAATTTAGAAGGGGAGGGGCTTCTTCTACCCCCCCCCCCCGGTAGAATCGCCACTGATTATCAGCAATACATTTTTTTGAACAAAAATATTATCCAGCAAAAAAAATCTTGTCGACATTAAATAACTCTTTGATATGCCGTAAAACAAACCAAACCAAACCAATTAGCTTTTAGAATCCATCTTTCGCTATCCCCAATGTGCCTTCGGATTTTAATGTCGCACTGTCCGTCCTCTGTCAAAACCCTTCTTAGATATTTAAATGTTTGTACTTGTTTGATTTTAGTAGCCACAATTTGTAATTTTTGGGCCATCCTTACTAAATCATGCATTCTGTCTTCCTGGGGTTGATATTTAAACCTTTCTTCTCACTTCCCTTCAATGCCTTCTGTAGGAGTTTTTGTAGTTTTCTTTCCGTGTCCGCTATCAACGCTGTGCCATCGGCATATTTTACGCCAATAATAAATCCTGTATGAATAATGAATTTAGAAAATTCAATCCGAAAATAAGATTAATCAAACATAAAATAAAACAAGAACACTGAATGGCTAAAGAAATGATGAATCACTGCTCCTGTAAAGATCACGTGACATTGGTACCAAATTCAAAGACACATTATCTTTTTTTTTTTTTTTCCTTCCATGACGTTATTCAGGCAGCACAAAGCAAAGTTGTTTCTTTTGCCACTGGCTCTAGATTGTGGTATTAGATTACGGAAGAATGAAACTTGCAACCTGAGAAAAAAAAAAAAAAAAAAAAAAAAACACTCTCTAAAGAAGCTAACCGTGGACTGAAAGGAACCTCTTCTCCAGCAAGAACTGTTTTACGCTGACACCTTTTCTCCTAGACTACGTGCGCATATGCACATTGTCTGTTCGGTCAATGAATGCCGTTGTGCTTCCTTATAAGGAAAGATTTAATCTCCTTTTCCAATTACTTTCGGGACAGAAAGAAAATATTATATGCAAACCAAACAGACTATATGTAAGAGACAGACAATTACTACATTAGCTTGTAGTGGACCGTGTCGGCGATGTTGAGTAGAAGTAGAAAAACACACGCGGGTTAAAATTTTCCTGTTAGCCGATCTAACTACATGAGAAAGTTGGACTTTAATTAAGTCCAAAGAAAACAAGGAAAAACAAACACAAGACTGATAAATATATGTAAACAAATATATGTGTTAATAACAAGAAAGGTTACAAGTTACATGGACAGAGTGCGTGTGGTGAATATTATGTGTGTGTGTTGTGGTGAGTGTTCGTACGTATGTGTATTGTTCTTAGCGTCTTCCCAGTATTTGGGAAACGCTGTATCTGTGAGCCTTCACATTTGCGAGTTGGTATAAGGCCGAAGGCCTGAGGAAAAAGAGATTTACCTCAATTTACCTCAATTTGGCGGCCCAAAGGCCTGAGGGAAAAAGAGGTCGAGGCGAAGGGTCAGCGAGTATTTATAGCCAGGGGAGAGAGACCCCTGTTGAACGGTAAGGAGCTAAGGTGGAGCTAACTCCGTCAAGCTCTTATACTATTAACTTAAACTGACCTTCACAAAACAAACACGCTAACATACATTTGCACGTCCTCACTTGAATTAAGGTCGCATTATACTAGGACTATTTTCTGTCACGGATTTGTAAAGAGCCCAACCCAGCTCAATAATACATATAGGATCAAGCACTTATGAAAATTAACAAAGGTTGCGTGCGGGTATGTACGTTAGGTGAAGGTGCAATATTTAAGCAAAGAAGATAGAAGCATACAAAAACTTGAGTTTCTACTACGGACGTTTATTCTTTTTACGGTGACTATGGTGAAACAAAGTTCTCTGTGTCTTTTGGTTATGTCCGTTCTCTTTCTGGTCCAGAAGTTAGGATAGGGAAGTATAAGTATCGTATTCATGACCGAGCTCAAGTCAGCCTTGCGCAGAGTTGGAACAATCAAAGGAAAGTTTCTACTTACTTTGTCACGGGGAGATTTAAACATGATCATGAGATGTTCGTTTTCTTTGTCTTGGTCCAGAAGTTAAGATAAGTCAGTATACGCATCTTTACTATGGTTGCGCTCAATTCAGCCTTGCACTGAGTTGGAACGACTAGAGAGAAAGCTTGACTTACGTCATGGGTTGAGGTTTGGGGGAAAAAATTGTGAGCGTTGCAAAGTGGGAAGAGATTTCAGTTGTCAGTGGATCAAGGAAACTAACACTGACCAGTGATAACCTAATTAACACGTGGTTCATATATTGGAGCAAAGAGAAGAAAGATGATGATGCAAGGAATGTTTGCTTTTATATAGGCTTCAACAATGGAGTTTAGAGAAACCAAATGGAGTAATTTCCGATTCCTTTACTGTTAGCATCATATATATATATATATATATATATATATATATATATATATATATATATATATATATATATATATGTGTGTGTGTGTGTGTGTGTGTTTTATTACTTGTTATTATTTATCAATTTTATTTAATTTTCACACACACTTTCATATCATATCGTCCTTGTAGGTGACAATTATTTTCAACTCTACAACTCCTCTCTCACAGATGGGATGTAGCAATCCTCGTCACTTCCATGAAAAGTTCTCAGACGAACTAAATTCCTTAGTTCCACCAGTTCTAATCTTCACGGCTAACACCCGCAATGCCACTTACATAGCAACAAACCACCTTCATTCCCTTTGTATTCCATTACTAAGAAGTTCCACTCGAGCAGCTTCTTCCCACGAACCACTGCTCTGTGGAATCGACTCCCAAGGGGATGTTTCCCCGATCACTACAATCTTAACCTGTTCAAGTCTAGGGTCAACCGTTACCTTCTCCTATCAGCATAAACTGTTCCTCTTGTTACTAACCTTCTACCTTCAAGTAGCCCCCTGTCCTTATACAGAATGAACCTCCAACATCTGTCTATATTTCTGAGATGAGGTATTGTAACTACACTATTTACATTATCCGGAGTGTTGTCCTCATCTTTGTTGTCATATTCAAGACGTTTCTGCCGTTGTACGCTCCGGTCTTCTTCAGGTGATTGGAATTTCGAACCAATAGACTAGAGGAATGTTAATTCCGTTTATCTGTCATTTATCCCCCTTAGTTTTTCGATCTAGTTGCCTGAATTTTTTTAGCATGTTTGGTCTATTAAAATAAAATGAAAAGGCAAATAATTATCGGATTCGAGCAGACATTTCCCCAATGCCAACAGTGGAGTGGATGGATTTTTCAATTTAGGCAAACACTACCAATTGAGCTATTTCAGTTGATAAGGAATTGTAGATATAAACAGAATAAGATAGATGTGTTGCGAGTTAGAGTGTGTGTAAAACATCATCACATGGCTGACGCAAACAGATTTTTTTTTGTGAAAGATTCACTTGACATTTTCTCCTCCAGATTAATGAGAATGTCAAAGTTAAGAAAAACAATATAGAATGTCAGGATTTTGAATGACTGGTCTGAAAACGAGTACTTTACTCCTCTCTTCATTTTAAAAAAAAATCCTTGTTACGGGACATATCACAGTTTCTGTGGTACAATACATTTTTTTTAAGCATTACGCCCCGAGCAAGGGGTGAAGCCACTAGGATGCAGGGGTTTGCAGAAGATTTGGCATCAAGAGCAGGAGTGATAGAAGAAAGGATGAAGAGAAGGATAGTGGGTAGATCAAGGCAACTGGAGATGTTGATTGACATTACATTTGAATAGTTGGAGATTATAGCTTTCAAGGAAACAGTAATTGGGAAGGGTGTTCCACAGGCGAGAGGTGCAAGGTCTATTGGAGCAGAAGAGACGACTACATTTAAAAGTTTATACAGTGTAAGGGTGGGCGCTTGAATTCATGGAGTCTGGGAACCAGTGAAAGCAGCTCATCGGAGCAATTACCATGAAAGTATTTGTAGAAAAGACAGAGAGAGGCGACGGCGCGTCTGTGAGATAGTGACTGCAGACGAGACGCCAGATCAGGGCCAATTACATTACATATCCGTCTCTGGACGCCATAATTGAAACTAGAAACAATTTTTTTTTTTTTTTCATTTTTTATGGTGATGCTGAAACTGAAAGAGTTATTTCAACTTTATTTCTGTTTTATTAATTTATTAACCTCATAGTTTTCAATTTCAAGTCTTTTTAAAAAATTCTTACAACTTTCTATGCGGGACGTCGGTGAATCCAAAGTCCAAACACAACAAAAAATCCTCTGAAATAAATTTATATTAAAAATCTTTTAAGTTTTAAAGACGCTTTTTTGTTTTATTTGTTTTTATGGTGAAACTGAAAAGAAAATTCAATACTTTTTTTTCTGTCCCTGAGGAGGTAGAACCGATTTTTTTTTCATTATTTCCGTTTTGCAAATTCTAAGTATATCATCAGTAATTACAATTAATTACATTCATTTACAATTTTTCAAAAAGTCCAATTTAATTTTTTATTCATAAAAAAATATAAAATATCGGAATATGAAGCTAGGTAAAGTTACCTGAAAGGAAAGATAATTAAATTAATTCAGTTGGTATGTGAAAAACAAAAAGCGTTTCCGACGCTAAACTTTGAAATATCTTAAAAATTCTTGTCACCTCTTAGTTGATGAATTCAAAAAACGAGAAAAGTCAAACAAAATGAGACAAACAAACAAACAATACAATGGTGTTTAAATTGTTCCATTTAAAATACAAACACGGGAGTCACGAACGCAAACGAAAGAATGACATTAAACAAATATACCGACAATATTAAAATTTAAAAATTAATAAAAATAAAAAACCTTTAAGTTGTGTGTGAATCAAAATCGAATAGCTCAACACCATATTGTGGTTGTTTTACTGAAACTTAGTTTTGTTTTTGTTTTGCAAAAACATTTCCAGCGTTTCTGAATGAAGAAAGAATATCGAAATAAAACGTTGTTTGCATGACAGTTAAATTCTCAAGACGATAAAAAGTAGAAAAAAAACGAAAATACGAACAAAAAACTATAATTAATTTAATAATAATACGTAAATTACTAAAAAGAAAATGCTAGCATATGAAATATTTACTTTTACTAAAAATAAAAGCAATACTAATTTGAAGTTAAGTAAAAGAAAAGTTTTGAATAAATATATTTTCAAATGCTGTCAAATGCGTATCCCAAGTGGTCTAGTGGTTAGGATTCCGCGCTCTCACCGCGGCGGCCGGGGTTCGATTCCCCGCTTGGGAAACAATTTTTTTCTATCGGGAGCACAAAGTATAATCAATTCAACTGTCGAAATAGATGAGATTTTGTTTCAAATGAAAACGTGCGATGATTTATTCATTGCTTTTCTTCTTGAACAATTTTTTTTTTAATAGCCTCAATTTCTTAGCCATCGGAGAAGTAAAAAATTCATATTGGTTAATTTTTAATTTTTTCTTGGGAAAAAAGTTTAAATAAATAAATTATTTCGCTGTTTGTCAATTATTATTTTCAAAGGCAGGAGTCCTAGAGTAGCATGTCATTGTCTTCTACATTAGCGAATTTTTCGTAATTAATTGAATTAAAAACAGTTCAATAATACGTAAATAATTTGGAAATTGTTTTAATTTAATTTTTTAGCTAACGCAGCGCAGTGGTAAGAAGCATAAGAGTTCGTTTTTAATTTTAACAATAAAAATGATTATATAGTCTTTCTTTCTTTACTTTTTAAAAAAAAAATAAACAATCCCTTCAAATCAAAGGGGAAAAACACTGCGACCGGAAATAATCGTTTTTCCCTTCATAGAGATTATTGTACTCTAGATCACAACAAGAAATCATTACATTTCCAATTTCCATAAAAGTTAATAATACAGTTAATTAATACTAATAGCATTATTGGCAATTGGCCCAGACCCCCTCTCCCCGGAGGCCAAAACAGAACGTGATTTCTTAAAAATGTAGTAAAAAAAAAATTGATATTCGAAATCTGGAGTGCTTATCGATAGTAAGTAAGTAGTCAGTCAGTCAGTACTAATATGAAAAAGAACTCTTGGTTACGTTACGAATTTTTAAAAAACTGCGTTTTTGAAAATAATCACGTAGTATGAAAATGTTTTGCTTTGACTTCCATCGAGAAATCAATTTTGTTTGAATTAATTTTTAAAACCTTAAAAATGTATTTTCATTTGGAATTCTTTGGCAGTTTTAGCTTCTGCTTATGAAAAAGAAATTAAAAGAAAAGAATAGATTATTTCTGATTGCAGTGCCTATACAATCCCACCAAATAATTAACGTTTTTTTATTATTTATGAATAAAACGTAAAAAAAATAAATATTTCCAAAATGTAACTTTTTTTTAAAAATGAATCTCTCTATTAAAAAAAATATTGGCATTGCTTATTTGGTTCACTGTACATTGCTTATCTGCCTTTTTTACTTCAAATCAAAGTTTTTAAAAGAATAATTTTTATGAATTAAAAAACGGTAACTATTCAGTTAAAAACTGAAAAAAACATTTACTTGAAAGAAAAATTAAATTTCATTGTTTTTTGTCAAAGAATTTTTGTAATAAAATATATTTTTTATTTTACTTTTCGACAGCGCCGAAAAAAAACTAATTTGGCTTTTTATTTTTTTTATTAATTTGGACAAGACAAATACGTATTATTTTTTTTTTGTCACAAAAGCAAAGGAAATTATTTTGATCTGTGCTTTTTCATTTTATTTGCTTTTTGTACTTATTTGTAAAATTTAAAAAAAAGAAATAGAATGCCCTCCCCGGCGGGGAATCGAACCCCGGTCTCCCGCGTGACAGGCGGGGATACTTACCACTATACTACCGAGGATAAGTCGGGCACTTCTCCCATGTGCTTCACTAAATATTTGTTTTGAGAGCGTTTATTTTGCATGACAAATTTCAATGATTAATTAATATTAGCAATTATTTATGATCATTTTTTTTTTTTTTTTTTTTAATTAAGTTTTAAATTCATGCTAATCTTAACAACTATATTTCTTTCAAAATTAAACAATTTTTTGTTTTTTACATTTCCTGTCAAAATTTAAAACGGTAAAAACCGAAACTACAGGAACAAAATTTTAATTTTGCATTATAATAATATACTTTTAGCTTTAAATTATTTTTTTTTTCTTAGATTAACTTGACAAATGCTGATTAAATTAGTTAATAAAGAGAATAAACTTTTAAAATGCGGGTTAGAGTGAGGATAACGAAACACTTAAAAAAAACAAACCAGCCGACAAGATTTCACCAGCATCTTAAAAACTGGGCAAACAAAACCACAGTGTCATAAATAAATTGAAAATTCAAGGAAATTTATATTCAAATTTTAATAACAAATTGAGACATAAAAATAAAAATCATTAATGAGTTATGTACAGTATAAGAAAGATTTTTTTCGTGTACTTCTATCAATTTATGGTTTTTTTTTGCTCTGTTTGCTACAGAAATTCATAAATCGATCCAACCTCTAAAAACGTTTTCTTGTCCTGGTTATGACAATAAACAACAAGGCCTCTCTGATCAGTAGGTTTTGATGAGGAGCGTGGGTCTTCTTAAATAATTGCTGTTGTTCCCAGGTCCACCCCGACCTGTTAGGCTCCCAGCTATGGGCAAACAGTTAAAACTCCCAAACTGGGGTCAAAGTAAAAAAAATACATTTAAAAATCATTATTACCGTCTGGAAAAGAAATATTACCAGCAATCTGCAATAGATTTGTTGACTCTCGACAAAAGTTGACAAAACCTCTTTTTATGTAAAAAAAAAAAATACATCAGTGAAAATGAAAATCCTATCTCCTAACAAACTGATGAAGAATTATATTCTAATTCTATTCATACGAACCAATCCTAAAAAATGATCTTGCCAGCATTAACTCATTGAGGTTGATGACGTAAAAACAAAATAAACCAAACCAAACGTAAAAAACGTTTTTACTTTTTTTTTTAGTCTAACAATGTTTTGGTGACATATTTGATATTTCATAGTTAGGAAGTATCCCATAAGACCCGACTTTATGTGAAGAAAGTCTCAATTTGACATTAAAATTTGAATTAAAAGTTCCTAAATTTTCACTTTAATTTAATTTAATTTTGTTCACTTTGGTTGGGGATAAAAGAAGCTGTTTTTTTGTCCGGTTACCGAAAAACTGATCAGTTTCATTTTTACGCCTGTCTTTTATCGAATGATAAAAATAAAAAATGGAAAATATCTCCTGCATAAATAAATAAATTTATAATCGTTTTAGAATTAAAAAACGTTACGTAGGATTTTTTTTTGTCATTACAACAAATGATTTACATTTTTAGTCGGATTTTATCAGATTATCTCACAAATCACAATTTTCCATCTCTCTTTCTTTGTCTCTAGGGTTAGAAAATGAATTATTAGATTTATTTAAATAAATGTGATACATATATAAATATTTTTATTTTTATCTAAGTACTAAATGAAAAAAAACGACGTTACGACAACGTGGGTTATTAAGTTTTTTTAGTTAAAACTTTTATTTTATAAAATAATCACTGATGAAAAAATGACAGGAGAAATAAAGTTAAAACAACAAAAAAAAATCATCGATGAAAAGTGAAAACTGAATTAAAAAAGCTAAAAAACGAATCATAAACACATTTTTTGGCACATACAGTGTGACTGTAAAAAACCGAAACGTTAAGAAGAAGGCACATCGGACGTACGAAAAATTATTACTTAACTAAAAAAAAACTATTAATGAATGAATGTAAAATTGTAAATAAATTCAATTGGATCAATTTTGCCTTGAATACACACATTATTAATTTAATTTTAATAAAACAAACTTTCTTTACGAGCGTGTGGTCTGGTAAAAAACTTCTGTAGTAATCAATCGTATCGATAGAATTTATTGAATATTTGACTAGAAAATGATTACGTTCATTTGTGATCCTAAACAACAGAACAATCTCTAATGTCGACTAAAACAATCGTCATTCTTCTTGGCAGTCGTTGAAGAAATACAATTTCAATTATTTCCAAAGTTTACATATTTTTTTTTTTTTTTTTTCAATTTTTAGAGACTCGGATTGAGAAATCGGAGAGCCGAGTTCGAATTCTAGTCGAATCCATTTACAATGTAAATTTTACATTCACTTACGTGCTTTTTATTCCTTTGGGAAAGGTATCGAAAGATGCATGATTGCCTCATGTATCACGCATAACAGGTAACTGACTGAATGAAATACTATTTATTAGGTTGGTGCAAAAATAATTTCGTTTTCTAACATATGTTACTATGTGAGAAAACGAAATTATTTTTGCACCAACCTAATATTAAAATTAAAAAAAAATAATATCGACGAGGATGAGATTCGAACTCACGCGGGGAGACCCCAATGGATTAGCAGTCCATCGCCTTAACCACTCGGCCACCTCGTCCAACGATGCCGTCTGCAAAGAGTTAAAATAGTTATTTATCTTCCACATGTTATTTTTTTTCGACTTTTCGCTGATTTTTACTATGGCTGCTTTTTTTCTTTATATTTAACTTAAATATAAAGTAGTTCAAATTAATAACGACTTTATTCATAGTAAAATAAATAAATGATTACTAAATACTTTAGTTAAAAAAAATTAAAATAAATAATGATGGTTTTTAAAGGCACTCCCACAAACACCCTCTATGTGTCCGGTAATAAAGTCTCAGCAGGAAAAAAGTTACAATTTTGGCGAGAAAAAAAGCCACGATTAATTTATGCTTATAATTTATGTTAAATATTTATATTTTCATAGTGTTTTTAATGCCGATGATTTTTAAAGAGTTTAAGTCTTGTTTAAGAAGACAAATATTCGAGCCGACGCCACGTAAAAAGTCTGTGTTTATCAATCTATCCACAAGGCAAGATGTGGCACAAGGCCAGTTTTTAAGTGTTCCGAGCCCGTAGGCTCGTGCAAAAATTATACACGGGGTCGGGTTTGTCTACTTCCCCAAACAAGATTCCACCCTTCAGCATAGCTTTGCCTGGGTTCCTCTCCGCCCGGAGGCAGAGGCAGAGAGTTCGACAAAAGAGGAAGAACTCTGGAACAAACAAAAAAATCATTTACCATAAGTTTTCCTTTTTTTTTTTTTTTTTTTTTTACTGAGACTGACTGATTGATATAACCTTAAAAGAAGTTAAAAATGCGATATTTAAACATTTTATTAAAGAAAGACACAGAAACATTAGTTTCTTCCTTTCCTGGGACATTTTTTTTTTTTGATTTTGATTTTTTTCAGTGACTTTTAGTTTTCCCCCATTTATTTTTTTTACTTGGATTCGGGAAATGCTGATTTCTTCTTTGATAAAAACTCTAAAAAGTAAACAAAACTTTACCTAGTAAAGTAAATTATCCTTTATTTAAAATCATTTTTTTCACATTGTATAATATAGTTCAATAAACTGGCTTATCTGACAACTAGTCTGTCTCAAGGTTTTATCATTTGTTGTTTCTCAGAAATACTTTAATAATTTTTTTAGTCTAACCATATAGCAAGCCCAACACAAGGACATATTTCTTTCAGTACTTTTTAAAAGGCTCGTTACTATGCAGTATTCGTAAAAATAATTACCGAAATATTTACGCTACTTAAAAATTACCTATGTTATTCAGAAAAGTCATAAAAAGCTTTTTTAATTAAATATTGTCTTTTAGTTTTATTGTTTTGTTTTTTTTACAATTGAGGTAAAAGTTTGGACAATTTTGCGCATTTTTTTACCAAAAAAATCGATGATAATCTTCAGAGTCTTGTGCATGTTATAGATAAGATGGTTGCAAGAAAGAAATTATACGACAACAGCAGAAATAGATTTACGTAGTTTATTTCAACAGGAACGTGAGGGTTTGGGACAGCTCCCTTGTGGTAAAGTTCATAAACCGGCTTCGGATCTAGGTCGATCTCTCATAGTAGTTCACACATGTTGACGCTGGCACTCCAATCGGTCTCTTCGGTGGCCACCTGTTGACTGCCTGTTGAACTTCCGTGTGACCCCTTTTATAGCGTTTTTTATGGCTTAACAGGCTCGAAAAACGAAGCGAGTATAATTAGGAGGGAAGCATTTTTATTGGACGAAAAATAGAGCACTTTAAATATTAGTTTATTTTTCGACCGGAACTCGAGTGTCGGGAACATTTGTAAACGAAGATAATGTTCATTTCGTGACGGGGCTTTGTCCCGTTCACATCCTGTTCTCGCTCTTGAGTATTTGCCTGTAAATCAGCCGAGATATGACTTATTTTATTTTATAACATGCATTTAATAAAAAAAAATTCAGGTTGCAAAAATAAATTTTTGAAGTTTTAATAAAATTAAGTTCGAGGGGTGTAACATATATAAAAAAAAATATTTATACCATGACTTTCAAAAAGACAAACATTTCTAAAATAATTTCAATCATTTGTGAATAAGTTCTGAAGGTTTCATTAAATCCAACAAGTACTTGGTTTTTGCAAGATTTTCCAAATCACTGTGTTTTTTCAACTGAAAACTGAAAAACAAAAGGGACAAGCCTATACTTACTTTTTACTTACTTTTTAAAATCTTTATTTATTTTTTTTTTTAAATATCTATTGAATATTGATTCATTAAAATGAGATTTGATTTCAGTAAAGTGCACATTGAATTACTTACTACCTAAAAGTCAGTTTTAAGACAACAAAGTTTGTAGAGGCAAGGAATATTTCATTGTGTATGTAATTTAATTAAGAATCAAGCATGAATTCCTAAGAATAAAAAAAGGAAAAAAGAGATACGAAATGATATGAAATCGTTTTCTTCTATAACTGAGAGTAAAACTGACTAAAAAATGTAGGAAACATTCATTTTCAACAGTTTCACATTTGCTTATAAATATAATAATAATTAACCTACTCGACTAGAGAGTTATCTATCTATCTATCTATCTATCTATCTATCTATCCTAGTCTCTCTCTCCCTCTCTCTCTCTCTCTCTATCTATCTATCTATCTATTACATTCCATTACAATCTCTCTCAGATTCCATAAAAAAATCTATCAGTCTATCTCAGACTAAATCGCACCTCTCTCTATTTATATATGTTTGTGTGTGTATAATATTTAAATTAACATTCAATGCTTATCAAAGGCCGACTTTTCATAATTTTTCAATCATTTGTGGTTAATGTATTCACATCAGAAGGTCACCTGCGTGGATAAGTGGTAGAATAATTATTTTATTGGAATTTCGGGAATAAACCAACTGACTCATGTTTTAAAAATAAATAAAATATTTTGATTTATTTCTTTAGTATGATGAGTGAGTCCTTTGGTAGTTGGTGTAGCAAAATGTTCGTTAATAAGATGGATACTGGAAAATATCCGTTTTTTTGGTATTAGGTTGGTGCAAAAATAATGACGTATTGGTGACAAAAATTGACGTATTATTTAACGTCAAAAACAGTCATTATTTTTGCACCAACCTAATAATTTGTAATCAGACTATGATAGGTATATAATAGTAATCTCAGAAATTAGGTCAGTGTCAATCTACTGTGCTTTTCTTGGCCCTTTGCAGGTCGGAAATACTAGTCGCAAATGATCACTTAACTGCTTCTTCATGCGTCATGCATGGCTAATTTCTACCCTTTAGCGTTCTTTTATTCTGTCCTCTTCTGCGGTTCTTCCGGCTCTTGCCTAGATGTGTCAGGCTTATGCTTTTGACCAGGCTCGAGAATTTGGCGGGAACATTGGTTTCGGCTAACATCAAAAGTCTTTTTGTGTCAACTTTTTGGGGATTGGCCAAAATTTTCCTTTATTTTTCCATTTTATGCGTGGAGCCTCCCAGATTTTTAGCATTTTTCAGTAACAAAGAAGTATGTTCTACTCCTGAAAACTTCCAGTGTTTTATGCCGGGTTCAGCCTTTTCTCCTTCGTCCTCTTTTTATTTGAGAGTTGATTTCTCATTAGTCCAGGGAAGTATAGAAAGAGAAGTTAAAAGAGAGAGAGAGGTTGAAGTGCCCTGTTCTCTTCCGCTTTAGGGAGCGGCCAAAGGCGACCGCGACAAGTGTAAGCGTAAATCGCAAAAACTACCTACATCTAATTTTTTTGTGGTCTCTTGTGTAATCCTTGAATAAATAAATCCTACTTTTGAATCATACGTCATTTTGTTTCCACTTTGCGCGAACGAAAATATTCACATTCAACAGTTTTCCCAATGGGAATAGGTAATTTTCAGAAAAACCATTATTCTAGACACAAAAGCAAATTTTAAAGGAAATATTAGCCATTTTTCATACTTTTAGACGTAAGTAAATAAGAAATAACAGGTACTACCAATGGCAAAAACCGTGTTACACGGTGATTTTTATTTTAAAAACTATAAATTATTTTAAAATTCAAATTTTTATTTAGTAATAAAAAAAGAAAAAACAGAAAGATTATTCAATAAAACTCCTTTTTTTTTCTTTTTGTTTTCTTTTCTAACAATTTATTTTCAAACATTAAATGTTGCGTATCATTATCTTTGATTGATTTTTCATGGCTTATCAAACCTTTGTGGATTATTTAACGCCGAAACATATTTTAGAAAAGATTGTAAGAATAATTCTTTTTTTGCGGGTGAATATTGCATCAACAATTGTTTGAGAATAACAATAATTTTTTTCCAGATACACGTCCTACTATTTAACTCATAGCTGCGGGTATATGTGTGTTAAGAAAACTGCATATGCCCTAAATTAAAAATAAGATTATCAGGTACTACTACTACTACTAGTAGTAGTCAATTAATAAATTCCATACGTGATACACGATTGGGCGATCATGTCTCTTGCGATTCATTACTGACTAGGCAGATTTTCCCACAGCAGGTAGCCGTTTCTTTCTGCGGTAGACTGAAGGCTACAGGACCCAGTCTCTCCAGCTGTTCAACCCATACATGCGTATGGGTCGAAGAGATGGATTCATACCTTTACCAAGAGTATTTTTGTGCGTAAGTAAATGTAACGGACTGGACTGGAATTCGAACTAGGCTCTCCGATTCCTCATTTCGAGACACAATACATTACACCACCTGCACACCCCACTATCATTGAAGACGTTGAACTCTCATCATTTTATTGATTTTGCATGAAGTCGGGCGTCCCCCAATGTTTTTCTTGTCTTTTTTTTATTATTAACAGATTTTCGTAGCTATTTTTATCTCCTTAGCGAATTCTTTGCTAAATGCTCAACATTTGTCAGCAAAAGTACGTACCCCATAGAAAGTTCTTCATCAATAGAAGACAACGTTTATGGTGTTATTAAATGCCTTTAGACAAGATTTACTAGATCTTTCCATTATTTTTACGGTACTATTATCTGCCACATTTCCAACATTAAATCTTTCAAACGTAACCTTCAACATTTCCAACATTAAATCACCCAAACATCGTTTGCAACATTTCTAAAATTAATCTCTCAAACAATTTCCCTTTATTAACTCTGAATGCATCCTTTACGAACAATTGTAGTCTAAGGGAGATAACTTGATTCGCTAGGATACATAAATTTGCCTGTTTTAATCAATTACACGGAGACAAAATGAATGTCCGTCAGCGAAAGGAAACTGTACAACATGAAAATTACAAATTTGAGATTGTTATAAAGCTTGTATAACGCTCATAGTTCTGGTTAATAATGCTGCAAGGAAACGCTAGAACAAAAGGTTGAATTAAATCACAGGTTTAATAATCACATGAGACATGGATTTGCAGCGACAGTGTTACCAATAGGTAAAGGTTTGGCTAGGAAAAGCAGGATTAAGGACAATGCGTGGACGCAATGCAATTTATATTTGATGTAAATAGCACAATGTATAAAATACGAAACTGAACGGAATGATTTCAAAGCATAATTGAATTTATTAGTGTTTGGTGTACAAGCATAAGAGCTGAAGGTGTGATAGAGTTATATGTCTCTTAGATTTGGAAATATTTTACTTGAGCTCATAAAGGGAAAGTAATTATTAAACTGTAGTTTAGAAGAATAAAGTTCCTTTAGCATGTTTGGAATTGTGTATTGTACAAGTTGGTAAAAGTTTAGAAGAGATTTCAGAGTTCGTACTTGCGTAAATGTTGGTAATGGTCTTTAACGTCTGACTACATTAGTCAAGATGGGAGTTCTTGAAGATTACATCTTGGTAGCAAGAAGAAAGATGAATGAAAAGAAACACAAGGGAGCTTACACGTGTCTTGTTTTTTTTTTATCAGATCGTGTATCACGTGGGAGGCTCAGAACGTAAACACGGGACATTTCATTCCTCGCGCGGAGGATATCTGATTGGTCTGAACTGTCCAATCAGCGAGCTAGTTTTGAGTAGATTAACCAATGAATGCTTGTCCATGAACTGTGTTTATGTAATGTGATGGTGATTACCAAAGAGGAAGAGTACATTTTCCAATGGAGTATAACTTGCAAATGTGAAAGATTCCACAGATTAATTACGGTAGTTCAGTGCGGCAATGTGTACGACTCAAACGTTTCGCCTTGCGACCCACTTTGCGACGATCGTACCTATGAGCAGACGTTCTACGGATAAATGAGTCCATGTTGATCAATTAGTGTAGAGAAGATCAGTTGTCTTTCTACTTATACCAAAATCAAATAAATACAACAATTTAAATGTCTGGAAGGTGTTTTAACAGGGGACGGAAAGTTCGAAACCCGAAGAAGAGGTGGATTCCTACCTTTCCCGAGGTTATTTGCACGTAAGTGTATATAACGAACTCGAGTGGAATTCGAACTCGGTTCTCCGAGTTCTTATTCCGTGCCTTTATCCAGTACACCACACGCTTACAGCGACTGGTATTCCCAAGCGTTCAACCATCTAGGTACTGACCAAGTTCAACGTTGCTTAACTTCTGTGATCGTACGGGAACTGGCATTTGAACGTGATATGGTCATAAGCCTCCAAAAGCTAAACGAGGTATCAAGAAACATAAAAATTTCGTTATACACACAGAAAAGAGTACTGCGCTGTTATGTAATATCAGTCCTCCTCTATGACAGTGAATGCTGAACAATCTCCTCAAAGATAAAGAAGAAACTTGAAGTAACAGAAATGTGTTTCTACAGAAGAATGAGAATACTATGGACTGAACATGTTGAGTGTGGGAAATGAAATAAAGTCAATCTTACTTATTATAAAACGCAGATTGTGTGTGTGCCTGTACGTTTATATATTGGATCGGATTTCCTACATTTTTCAACCGATTTCAACAAAACTTCACAGGACTACGTAAAATCACCTTGCGGTGGTTCTGACAGCGCCCCAAATTGGAAAAACACAATTGTTTTTGCACGAAATCAATTTGAAAACACGATTAAGAGACATTAATGAAAGGGGGGACAACTCATATCAAGTTATACTTATTACTTAATATCGCGTTATCGAGTTATACTTATTATAAAACCCAGGTTGTTTGTGTGTGTGTGGGGTGGGGGGGGGCGTGCGTGTGTGTTCGTTTATATATGGGATCGGATTTCCTACATTTTTCAACCGATTTCAACAAAACTTCACATTTTTTTGGTAGGTAGTGTTTCTTATTTTCTTGCACACTTTTTTCTTTATTTTTACATTCAGAATGCTTTAAAAATTCCATTTACAAGACAATTGTTTATAATAAAATTCTATTCAATCGGTAGACTCATAACGATTGAAAACAATGTTTTTGTTTGAGTTTGGGTTTGACCAATTCGTAAAAAAAAAAAATAAAATAAAACTAATTAAGACATGCGTGTCCGTCAACCTTAAACAATAATCTTTGTCAATTTTATTTTTCAGTCTTTATGATGGTCGATACTTGATCTATCTCTTACTGTTACATCCCCGGGCAACGCCGGGTTCTCCTGCTAGTAAACATAATAATAATGAATAAAAAGAAAGAAAGAAAAGGAAATACATTTTGGACATTTTGACGCGGTGTGATGGTGAGCGTTACAATTACGACTGAGTAATGGGTTCGATTTTTACTGAGTAGCCCATACTCTCGGCATTGCGCCCCATCTAAATAACGAAAATCATCATTAAAACAGGATGTGACCCAAGGTCTTTTTTATATGTGTTGCCCTTACGCATGCATATAGGACAGGGACAGAAATTGCTTAGACTCCGCCTTACGGTGGCGTCGATATTACACTGACCTCCACTTATTTTAATGCAAAGATGAAGGTGCTGCCGCAGAGTTGTAATCTCCGAGACATGGAACCTTCTCTCATCTCAGATGAGTAAAGTACAGATACCACGCTTTGATCCTTGCCAAATGGCCAATAATGAGAAAAGAAAAAATTAAAAAAAAAGAATCGCTCTTGGCGCAGGGGTTCCAAGTATCACATTCAGCTCACGAAACAAATCCCCTAAAAATAAAATAAATAAATAAATAAAATAAAATGAAATAAACCAATATAAGAGAAGTCAATCACGAACGTTGCCGCTAAAGCAATGGCATGAAACAGGAAAAAAAAAAACACTCAGTCATGATTCACTCCGTCTGCTTTTAAGAACGCTTCTCATAACTGTAATAGTCGTAGGTAAGCAGGAAAGATGTCACCACAACTGACCCCATTTGATCGACTCGACAGAAGCATCAACTTCAGGCTATAACGACTCTCCTCTTCCTCCAAGTCGCTTCCGTCGCTCACGAAGACACAATTGGCCTTGATCCATAGTGGCAATACAAAGAATTCGTGTCTTCTTTTCTTTTCGCCTCACTAACCGTTGAACTGTTGTTTCGTCTGTTCTTTCGTGCTACCATACGCGTGTTTGTCGATTGATTGGATTTTCTTTTTGTTTTTTTTTTCTTTCCACTGAATTGGTTTTTGCTTTTTTTTTTTTGCTTTTCGGTAGAAGCTATCCAGAATTTAAAATGACAAAAAATAAGGGAGCAGATAAATGGATTTCATAAAATATTTTAACATCAGCATTTCTCAACCTTTTTACCCTTGTGGGACTCTTGAAAGAGTTTTCATGTCTCAGGGAACACATGCATAAAAATTAATGTATACTATTATTAATATCTATCTCTTTTAATTTTTTATTGTAATTTACGTGGTAAACATGATATATGGACGTTGTGCATGCGTCCTGTACACGAGTGAGTCATTCAATAATACACAAATCCGCCACATTACCAGTGAAGGCAATTTGACACTAAAGCCATATAGACATCACTATGATTGTTATAATTTTAAATAATATAAGAGGTTGAAGCCTTTTTTATATTAACCAAGGATTTTTCAACACTATGCCATATGTGTATAGTAAAATAACGAATATAAAAGTAAACAAAAATTACTCAAAAATGCATTTATCATTGTTTTTCACAGGACCCCTAATGACCTCTTGTGAAACCCTAGGGTTCCGATGAACCCCAGTTGAGAAATGATGATATTGATAAATGAACAAAGATTAGTATATATTTGTAACCATACCCCTCAGCTTTTCCCCAATCAACCAAATACATCAACCGATATAATGTCTTGATTCTTATTCACATCGATGTGCATAAATACAGGAAAGGACCCATTGCGCATTCACAAAGGAATGATAGGTGAAAATATTGCAATGATGAGAAATGAAAAGGTGAATCCTGTTTCAAATATATTTGGTTGTTTATTGAAGGATTCACGTGCACAGTCCGGGTGGGGTGACATTTGACTGATTAAATATCTATACATTTTTATGGAAATCTATGACAAAGTGGAAAAAGTCTTCATCCATTAGTACTTCACCAGACTAAAGTGATGTTTATGTTGTTGAAACTACACATGTGCATGAAGGAGGGAATGCTAAAAAATTTTTATTTCCCCCCCACTTCAATGTTTTAGGTATATGGTCTAGTCCAGCATTTCTCAAACTTTTTACCCTTATGGAACCCTTGAAATAGTTTTCATGTCTTGGGGAACCCCCTGCAGAAAAATTAATATATACTGTAGCGATCATTATCGCCATTACACACGCACATACATACATACATACATACAGATCATACGGCAAGCATTCATTGGCTAATCTCCTCAAAACTAGCTTGCTGATTGGTCAATTCCGACCAATCAAATCGCCGGCACGAGGAAATAATTTTCTCGCGCACGAGCTTCGGAGTCTGTCATGTGTGACACAGCCTTATATAAACAAAACACGAATACGCTCCCTCGTGTTCTCTTCATTCATCTTTCTCCTTGCTGCCAAGATGTAATCTTCAAGAGCTCCCGTCTTAACCGTGCGTTCAGACGTTAAAGATCATTGTCAACAACTCTTACCGACTTTCTCGCAAGTCTTCTGTAGAGTCCAGTTATTACACCTGTCTACACAGATCCACGACTTTACCCACAACGCAAACACAGACAGATTTTTGTATTACATTTACACATTCTTCCTCTCTGTGACTAAGACAAGTTCATAAGCCAGAACTCTTTCTTACTTACTCAAAACAACACACTTCTTAATTAACTGTATTCTCTTCTAACACCAGACTCTGTTCAACATAGAACCCTGAACATTCTTACTCAAAAGAAACTCTTTTGAACATTAAGTCTTATTGGGAATACAGTGAAAGGGAAGCAACTTTTTCTCCCTTAATTACGACACACCATTGCATGATTGTTTTGTGTTATTGTTTCAATATATATTTTATTGTTGATGCACAATTGGAATCTCGTTGTTTTTTTTTTATCTTGAATCATTAAATGTATCGTAAATGAATGCTTTTAGAACACGCAATTACATTTGATAACCTCAACGCATAAACTCAAGCAGCATCCACAATACTATTATTAATATCTCTTTAAAATTTTTATTGTAGTTCACATGGTAAACAATATATGGATGTTGTGCATGCATCCTGTACACATGTGAGTCACTCAATGATACACAAATCCACGACATATATGTTCTGTCTACTGACCAGTGAAGGCAGTTTGATACTAAAGCCATACAGACGTCACTAAATACATTCCCTATAATTATTATAATTTAATATAAGAGTTTGAATCCTTTATTATAGTAAGCAATGATTTTTCAACAATATGCCATATGCATATAGTAATAAAAAATTAAACAAAAATGACGCAAAAATGCATTAATATATTTATCACTGTTTCTTGCAGAATTCCTAGTAACTTCTTGTGGAACCTAGGGTTTCAGGGACACACCAATTGAGGAACTGAGGTATCTCGAAGGGGGATTTATCCGCCTGTTCCCACGAGTAACCAGAAACCTGAGGTCAAGTTGCAAGGAAAAGCCACGTAGCTTCTGCCACAAGCCGGTTTCTTTTTGTTTTTCTCACTTTTGTTATTAAATATCCCACATTGTGATAATAGAAGAATGAAAAAAAAATGAATTTAAAAAAACTCATCTAGATATCCAAAATGTTCACTAATTCAGCATCAAAATTTTGCTCTCTATAAGCAGCCATTCCTTTTTAAAAGATTTTCCTTAAGAAAGGATAAAATATAATAAACCTTTTTTTTGAATGTTTTTGTATTAAATGTCCATACTTTGTAATAATGCTTTGTTTAAATGGAATCCACTGCATAGATCAACATTTCTCAACCTTTTTACTCTGGTGGAACCCTTGAAATAGTTTTCATGTCTCAAGGGAACCCCTGCATAAAAATTAATATATACAATTAATATCTATCTCTTTCATATTTTTATTGTAGTTCACATGGTAAACATAATATATAGACGCCGTGCATGTGTTTTCCCCTCGAATAAGTTACACCAAGATACACGAATCCGACACGTACAGGCCTTATCCCCTAACCAGTGGGCCATTCCTGTTATAATTTTAAATAATTGTAGAAACTATCTTGCTTGTTGGCTACTGTAGCATGTGGGGGCTTCCTTACTTTGCCCGATTCAGCAGTAGCAGCAACGGGAGGAATCAGCAAGGAACAATCGGAAGTCCCAGAATTCATAAAAATGCTGATCGAGCCCTATCCGGCCTCTCTTTCTCCCTTTTCATTTTCAGCAGGTTCTACCTCCAAAGTCCAGCTTGAAGGGCTACTCACAGCCCTTGTGGCAGAAGCTACGTGGCCTTTCCTTGCAACTTGACCTCAGGTTTCTCGTTACTCGTGGGAACAGGCGGAGAAATCCCCCTTCGAGATACCTACCCTGCTCCGGATGACAAGTACCAGTCTTAGTAGTTTGACACTTAGATTTTTCTCGTTCCATGTGGGAACAAGCAGATAAATCTCTCTCTACGAAACATCTGCTCAAGGGAGGAAGTTAGTTAACTGGAAAATTCAACATTTTTCCTGCAAAATATCATGTTTTTGCACTCTCACTTTCAACCATAAATAAAACTAAAAAAAGCTATTTCAAGCTTTGGTTTTGTTTGTTTATTCGCCTCTTTCACTGCCGAGTACACACATACGCAGCCGAGAAAAATTCCTACATAAGAGATTTGAAGCCTTTGTTATAATAACCAAGTGTTTTTACAACAATATGTCGTACGTATATAGCAAAATTACGAATATAAAAATAAATAAAAATTACTCAAAAATGAATTAGCCCATTGAGAAACATTATTAGCCGGTTGAGAAACACCATTTTAGACCAAGAGAGCAAAGAAAGATTATTCTTCAGAGACTATATTGTGTCACGCAGAATTATCTCCCCTACATTATACATCGATGCGCAGACTGAAACAATAACTGTTTTTACAACATCCACACATATGTACGAATTAAAAACAGTGGTGTCCACACTTTTTTGGCTTGCGAGCTATTTTTTAAATGACCAAGTCAAAATGATCTACATACATTAAAAATGCTAAACATATGTTTATTTATATATATATATATATATATATATAAATAAACATATGTTTAGCAATTTTGCTGTTACACCAGGTATATACCTGGTGTAACAGCAAAATTGTCCAAATCGTGTTACACTCAGCAGCATAATTGTGCATCCCACAATATGCTTAAAACCTCTAAAGTAATTGAGTTTCTTTTTTCCAGGTTTTCAGATAAGACGTTCAGCTATCTTGATACCACTTGTCGTAAGAATCACTGAAAAACCCTTTGAGTTATTCAGCTAGAAAGAGAACAGGTTAAAATTGTTTTTTTTTTGTTTTTTTGTGTCAGCCCCACTGTATTCTCAACTGAGCAATGGTGAGAGGAAAAGATCATTCAGGCCTTCAGTAATGGTACCAACATTCATATTCTGGCTTCCATCTTCAAAGTTCATTCAAGAACCATCAAGAGAACGGTGAATAAGTTTAAAAAACAGGGAACAGTAGAGCGGAACACTGGATCAAGCATAATGCTTGTTAGTGTATTAAGGAAGTAGGAATGAGATAAGGTCTCAGACTGGCTGCACTGTATGTCAATCAAGTGGTAAAGGTCACAGTGAAGATGGATGATAGGCTATTTTTTTTAATGCCATGCGATCTACCCACACTACATATGAGATCTACCCACAGAACTTATGCGATCGACGTATTGGGCACCTCTGATTTAAACAATTGTGTTACGCCATTTAGTAGTATAAGTATAAACAAGCACAAGTACGAGAGCGTGCTGAAAAGTAATCGCATAACCTGTTCCCCACCCTCGTAGCCCATACGCATGGCGACGGGAACGAATATTTTATAACCTCGTCACCTCATATGCCTATACAGAAAGTACGCAACACGATTGATTAAATTGTTTTTTACGACTTATCAACATTATACAGGTTACTTAAAGCCAGAAAATATTTTTGATTATAAGAATTGTTTTAAAGATAATGATTTTACTGATACAAATACTAATAATTAACCCATAGCTGAGTGTTGATGTAGGTGTGTGGGGCGTATTTGAATTCATAGCTTTCCCAAGGATATTCGCACGTAAATGAATAATGAATATAACGAACCCAACTGCAAATCCTAATCTGTTTACCCGGTTTATAATTCCGGACCGTAATCCATTAAATCACCCACACAACCAAGCTTACAGAATCTGGTATTCTCAAGCGGTCACCCATCTAGGTACTGACCAGGCTCGACTTTGCTTAAGAGAACAGTTACTATGATCTGATCCTAAATAAAATGCGGCAAATGAGAGTATAAATTTGGATAGTAGCTTCAGAATCCAAAAAATATTTTTATTTCGACAAAATATACGATAGCATTTGTAACAAAAATAAATTTAAAAAAAAAGTCTTCTCATTCACTTTCACTCCCAGTCGACCCCTGCGTCTTAGTAGCATTATCGCCTTGCTTGGCGTGAACTGGTTTTAAAAAAATAATATAGATTTTTAATTTTGCACAGAATAATTTATTATTATTTATTTATTTCACGAAGTCACAAGTCAGCGTGACCGAGGTTTTGAGCGTACTGGCCGTGTTCAACTACTGATCACGACAGATTATACGTTCTTTCCCTGAAATTGTAACTAAGGTCCGCTCAGCATCGTTGCAGTATAAACCACAGGTTAACTTTGTGGGTGTTTAAGGATCGAAGATATGCCTGAGCAGGCGTCTGTAAGGAAATTAGCTAGCCACCCTAGTAGACTCCTTAGCCTTCCGATACTGAGGGATCTTTACGATTATTTCTTTCGCTTGCATTTTAAAAAATTCATGGGAAATTCAGTGAATTTATAGCTATTATAATAAAAACCCTTGACATTTCTATATAGTCATTTGTCTTTCGAAATAAAATTCGCAAAATAAAATTTGCCGTAACCCTTTTTCCACAGAACATAGGACAAAATAAATTTGTTTTGGGTACGGTAGTTGTTTTATGATGTGTTGTGCAGTTTAATATTAAATTTTGTATGAGGCACCCAATGATGTTTGAACTCACTACTCCGTAGTATTGGTCTACCAAATCCATTTCCTTGAGGCGCTTGACTAAATCAAGGTTAAGATTAAAGTCAGCTAGCACGCATAGCGTCCAGAAGACAGCAGCATTTGCTGTAGATTCGGTGAAAGCTGAGAGGAAGAATTAATTTTTAACTATATTTAAAGTAGAAAGTTAATATTTTATGTTAGTACTTAGTAGTTAGACGTTAATAAAACTTTTTCATTTTCATCTAAGATCATTACAGAGTTATTTGATAACAGCGGAGCCTATTTTTCAGGGCAATGCCACAGTAGCGAACCTTAACTACGTGATAAAGAGAATAACATTTCATTATATTTGCAAAACAGATGATTTTTATGATTGTAAAATGAGGCCAACACCACGTCGGAAATACAACAAAGAACGAAAGAAAGAACAACCGCAACCAAGATAAGAAAGAAAGAAAGAAAGAAAGAAAGAAAGAATGAAAGAAAGAAAGAATGAAAGAACACAAAGTAGAAAGAAAGAAGAAGCAAAACCAAGAGCTAAAAGAAGAAAAAGAAAGAAAGAATGAAAGAAAGAAGCAAAAACAAGAGCTGAAAGAAAGAAAGAAAGAAAAAAGGAAAGAAAGAAAGAAAGAAAGAAAAAAGAAAGATGAAACAAAAACAAGAGCAGAAAGAAAGAAAGAAAGAAAGAAAGAAAGAAAATAGCAAAGAAAGAAATAAAGAAAGAAAAAAGAAAGATGAAACAAAAACAAGAGCAGAAAGAAAGAAAAGGAAGTAAGAAAGAAAAACCAAAGCCAAGCCAAGAGCAGAAAGAAAGAAAGAAGCAAAACCAAGAGCAGAAAGAAAGAAAGAAAGAAAGAAAGAAAGAAAGAAAAAAGAAAGAAAGATGATACAAAAACAAGAGCAGAAAGAAAGAAAAGGAATTAAGAAAGAAAAACCAAAGCCAAGCCAAGAGCAGAAAGAAAGAAATAAGCAAAACCAAGAGCAGAAAGAAAGAAAGAAGGAAAGAAAGAAAGAAAGAAAGAAAGAAAGAAAAAGGAAAGATGAAACAAAAACAAGGGCAGAAAGAAAGAAAGAAAGAAAGAAAGAAAGAAAGAAAATAGCAAAGAAAGAAATAAAGAAAGAAAGAAAGATGAAACAAAAACAAGAGCAGAAAGAAAGAAAAGGAAGTAAGAAAGAAAAACCAAGCCAAGCCAAGAGCAGAAAGAAAGAATGAAAGAAAGAAAGAAAGAAAGAAAGAAAGAAAGAAAGAAAGAAAGAAAGAAAAAGGAAAGAAAGATGCAACAAAAACAAGAGCAGAAAGAAAGAAAAGAAAGTAAGAAAGGAGAACCAAAGCTAAGGCAAAAACAGAAAGAAAGAAAGAAAGAAAGAAAGAAAGAAAGAAAGAAAGAAAAGACGTCAGGAAATATATTATGATATCCCTTAGTGAAAAAAAAGAAACTGGTTCAAAAAATACTACAAGGTTTTTACTTTATCAATCACTTTGGCATGGTCGTGTGTTGGTTCAAAACAAATAAAATTTTTGTTCAGCAAAAAATGATTGACACTGAGATTGCAGTTGAAACTTTCATGGCGATTTTTGAAATAATTTTTTAAGCAAGGCTTTTCATAAATTGGCCATCTTCCCGACACGGAGCCTCTCTTAGTCATTTTTTAAAGTTAAATTTTAAAAGATACCAATACCTTGACAAAAGAAAAAAAAAAAGAAAAAAAAAGAAAAAAAAAGAAGAAGAAAACAAAGCGAAACATCCTCTTTCAAATTGGGCATTTTTTTATTTCTCATTTTATCAAGTTTCTTTTTTATCAAAACGTATTCGTTTGAATAAAAACGTGTAATAAAATTTTTTTATTCCGAGCCATAGACAATTTCTCTCGCTTTCCTTATCGCCATCGCCATTTATCTCCCTTCCTATCTGTCTCACGTGCATAATAATTCATTTGATACATTGCGGTCATTAGGGACCCTCGAGGTGGTGCAATGGTTGGCAAGTTTGTCTCTTTAGAACAATTAGCATCGAGTAATGAGTTCGATCCTCACTGGTGTCTCCTACTTTCGGCCATGTGCTACGCTTGGGTCAGTTCTTTAAAACAGTTTCAAGTCTATTATATAATAACTAATTATTTTAATGTTTGTGGTCCATTCCAGAAGTTTTTTTTTAGGAGAATCAGTTCTCGCTGTTTTAGATTATTGTAATTCTAGGACATCATTACTATATATCCAATAAGCCAACTTTTGTTATTAACAGATTGAACGAGACGGATGTCACAGTTCTTTGAACACATCCTAGTAAACACTGTTTGCAGAGGTTCTAGGAAGATTTGCCGTAAATATTTTTGCTGTAGGAAAACTCGCTTCAGGAATTTTCGCCGTAGAAAACTTGCTGTATTATTCCAAATTGTCTTCGCGTCCCGACTGCAGAATGACAAGACGGTTTTGGAAGCTCGCTATGCAATAAAATTTGGTGTTGAGAGAGATGGACATCAAAACTGTCCCTCATCATTTCTACAATCCAGACCTTGATCTCTGTGATTTTTGGTTGTTTTACAAGCCGAAGGAGGGCCTCAGCATTTGGAAGACATTGGGAAGATGAAGGAGGCTGTGACAAGGGTTCTAGACACCATCACTTTGGGTGACTTCCATAATGTCTTCCCGGGGTAGTTGGAGCGCTATAACAAGTGCATTAAAGTCAGAGAATCCTATTTTGAAGGAGATTAGAATTTTGTACTTCTTTGAAATTATTAAATGTCTCTCCTGAAAATGTCCCAAAACGTCTGGAACGCACCTCGCTTTCGCAAATGAGGTTGTTGTATGTGGATAAGCAAAGATTCGTATTGTGTTGTCTTAAGCTTTTGATTCGCATGAGTCATCAACGAGACAGGTGTGGAAAAGAAAATTATGTTTTAAAGAATAGATTGTATAATTATTTTTTCAAAGTAATGTTATTTTTTCAAAACTAAATCAAATGCAGCTTGTTCTATATTGATAAATACAGAATTAATTCCCCTGTAACTATTTATAGAGGCCAATTACATTTTAATTAGTCAAAGAGGAACGTAAAACTCTTAATTCTAAACTGTACGGAAGGGAACGAGAAACTACATCACCATTCCTAACAATGCATGGATATTCACAGATAATAAAGATTGTTTAATTTATACTTTTCCGAATTATCAACCATTTTGTAAGGTATTTAAAACTGAAATATATTTGGTGGGGTACTTAAAGCCGAGATATATTTTGTGAAGTATTTAAAGCCGAAATATAGTAGCAACAGGCAAAACGTTTTAGCGTATTGCCTGCGGCAACTAGCAGCCAGAATTAGTCCCGCCATGGGTTGCTACAGATAAGCACACAATACATTTTGTCCCGACATTCACTGTTACACACAGTTGTCCAGCTTGGCATACATAACAAACTTGAGACAGAAAACCATGCAACGTGTATGGAATAATGTACTAGGCATTCAAGAATGCAGGTCCCCACATAGTACTTAATTTATTTATGGTTCACCAATTAACCTAGGTGTAAATGGCTTCACTAATAAATTCGTACATCGACGGTTACAAAATCAGCGGTAGTGACTTCAACAATACCTTCTTTAGAAGATGGATAACACTAGAATCAAGTATGTTTTCGGAACCTAAGTATTATTACCACTAATGCGGGACTCCTCATCGGTATCAAGCATTTGAAATTAAATAATATATTTGTTTTATTGAGTTTTGTATGTTACAATTCAGAGCTGATTTTCAGGTAGAGCGGTATCCAATTAAAAACAAAAAAATGATTTGCATTCCTCAAAGCCTTGTGCTTTTAACTATTGTAATCACTAAACCCGATGCGATCGAATTTCTAGCGTTTTCACAAAATTAGTTATGGAGCGGTTAATAAATATTAAAAAAATATTTCTGCCATGACTTTAATAAAATAATCATATTTATAATAATTTCGATCATCTGTGAATAGTTCCAGAAAGTTTCATTAACATCCGACAATTATTTATATTTTTGCAAGATTTTCCAAATTAAAGTGTGACACATCAAAAAACGTGCTAAAAATTGTCTGTTATTTACTAGTTCCGCTGATACAAAGAGAAACAAGGTTTTTTAATCAAAATTTAGAATGCTCTAAAAAGAAGGAAAAATTTTAAAAATAATTAAAAAAAAATTGATCTTTCCTCTTAATAATAACATAAGCATTTAGACGATAAAATTTTGTTTTCGTCAAGTTTGGCGTCTTTTTCATCATGCTATGCTCTTTTTTTAAGCGATCTCGTGGATGGACATTAACTTAGGTGGGCATTAACTTAGGTACCCTAAGTTATTGCCCATCAAAATAACCGTCAGAATAATACAATAGACCACTTACAATGCATCACTGACCTGTATATCTCACATATATTCGAATAAAAATACGAGGCACATGGCCTGACGATTGTGCTTAGCCTGAAACAGGCTGTTGCCTCTGGGTGTTGACTTCAATGTCCACTTTTAAACATGTGTGTGTGTGTGTGTGTGTGTGTGTGTGTGTGTGTGAAAATTCAGATATAAATAAAAAATATCCGATGCATTTCGCCATCTGATCAGCGGTCAAAACGCGTCGGTAAAGAAAAATTTTCCTTTTGTTTTTATATGAAAGTGTCAGCCTGGAAAGTGTTCGCCTGTCTTCAAAATATGCTGGAAACTGTTACCACTTTTTTTTTTTTTTTTTAATGTTCGCTTATTTTTATTTTCTTTTTCTCTTTCTTTTTCTCTTTTGTTCACTTTATTTTTGTATATTTAAGTAAGTTTTTTCGCTTTAAAATTTGTTAATATTTGGCATATATATATATATATATATATATATATATATATATATATGTGTGTGTGTGTGTGTGTGTGTGTGTGTGTGAGATATATATATATATATGTGTGTGTGTGTAAGTGTGTGTGTGTATGCTAACGTCTGCATAAATTACTTTCATGTTAATTTTAACCGACGATAAAATCTATCGACTTTCCAAAAAAAGTGGATACTGTGACTTATACTAAGTTAAAACTTTAAAGTCTTAAAACTTTAAAGCCTTAAAACTTTATAGCTGTTTCAGACCCTGAGTCCATAATCCCTCCTCCGATCCATAATGCTTCTCCTTTGTAACACTAACCTTTTCCTTTTTTTTTCTCTTTAATAGATAATTTGCACTTTGCAACCCCCCCCTTGTAACCAGCTTTCTATACTAATCCAAATGGGAATAGGGGATGCACAAAAATCCCCGAGCAATCCTTATTAACCCTTTCTCCAATTGGGTCCCTTAGTCCTCAAGTGCATGAGAGAGCTTGTCTCGGTATTTTTAGGTCTCTGACCGGAACGATGTTTCTTACCTAAGGAGGAGTTCTATTACCTTGACTTCTGTCTAATCGAAGTATCACGCATGTACTTTCTTTCCTGGTTTTATTGTCCCTTCATTAAGGATTCTGGAGGTAAACGTTTTCTTGGATTTGGCGTCATCCGCCTGATAGTCAGGGATCGAAAACCTTCGAGTAACTCAGAAGGAGACTGTCCTATCAGTAGATGTATAATATCGGGGCTACTGTACTGCCTTTTTGTGAATGCATTCTTGTCCTTGCATTAGGCTCCGGTGGGACTTCTCGATGCCATGATGAAGGGTACTGCTACGGCTATGTCTCTGGACGACTCTTTCCAGTTGATTTATACATGCCACTCCTGCGAGTGTGTCTGTCTCTCTGCCTACCAGTCTTCAACATATCAATGTACGCATGAAACCAATCAAAATACAAATGAACAAAATTATCAAACCTAACCCTAAACAAACAAAGTAGACGCCTCGTATACCATCTCCTACACCAACGTGAAGGGGCTACGTTCCAACTTTCTATAAGTGGAACACGATCTTCTCCAATCTAAACCAGACCTTCTCCTACTTTCTGAAACCGGTATTAACACCTCATGCGCACTAGAGGAGTTCTCCGTCCTGAGCTACTAATCTCTCAGACCCTAACATGGCCGCCTTAAATCGTCACGGCCACAGACTCGGAGCCTACAACAAGGACGAGTTTCCCTGCGACAGGAACGAAAATAAAACGAGGAATCCGACCTCTGGAATATGTGCTTCAGCGTGGCATTTATCCGTAGTACCACATTCATTTTTGCTATCTACCGTCCACACGGCGAAGGGACGGTAATCTTCGACCAAATATCTGACAAGATTGAAAATATCCTTACACAATTACTCAATCAGCTTTCATAAGGAGTGGCTAGTCCACTCCAACAAAACCGATGTTGAAGGCAGATATTGCAGAGACTTCTCCATCAGCTATGAACAAACCCAGATCACCGGCGAACATCAAACTAACCTCTTCCTAACCTCCTGCCCAAATAAATGCCTATCAAAAGTTTTGCCTCCACTAGGCACGTTAGACAAATTCACTAATCAGTGCCCAGATTGATGCCAAATCTAAGGCGTTCCTGATGTACCGCTCCATAGAACGATTTTCTGCTATGCAAAGGCAGACTCTGATAGCTTTCGATCCTACGTGGTGGAAGCTCCCCCCCCAACCTACTTCAAGGATGCTACCCCAAAACTGCTGCCCTTGGCACTGGTTGAATCCTGTCTGGAATGGTGAATTTTATACCCTAAAAGAAATTCCAGCAAAAACTAAACAATCAACTTTGATTCACCCTTGAATGCGATACAGCCATGACACACCAAAACCACTACATAAATGTCTAACTCAAGGAGCGAAGTAGTTCGACCCTCAGTGCATTCAGAACTGTTTGTAATCGCTGCAAAAAGTCCTAGAAAACGTCAAGTGCAGCTACCCACGAGCGGTCCCGACCAAGGTTGAAAAGAAACAAACTGGATCCTGTAAATACTGGAAGATCACCAACCAAATCATGAACAGAGGTAAAACGGATCTCCCCACATTTACAAATAGCCCCGAGGGAATATCTTCCTCGACCGATAAGACGAACCTCTTCACCTCCATCTTTTACTCTTACGTTAGATCATCCCCTCCACAAGTTCCCACATCTCACTGAGCACAATCTTGGTAATATTACCATCACAGCACGAGAGTACTCTAGATTTATCAAAGGTCTTGACCCTCAGAAAGCCACTGGTCCAGACAAAATTCCGATAGTTGTCCTTAAGAACAACAACCCGGAACTATCCCCAATCCTAGCAAAATTATTCAACCGCTGCTTGAAGGAGATATCTTTCCCGGGCATGTGGAAAATGTCAACCTTATGCCCGTTTTTCAAGGACGCGGGTGTACATTCCCATCCCGTCAGTCTCCTCACTGTCATCAGAAAGCTCTTTGAGACCATAATCAATAAGAATGCCGTTGAGCACCTAGAAAGAACAAACGGTTCAGCGACGAGCAGTATGTGTTTCGATCGGCTCGATCCACTGCCGATGTCCTAACTACCATCACTCACAGAATCTGTGAGGCTCTTGACGACAAACACACATCGAGGACCATATCACTAGATATATCAAAGGCCTTCGACAAGGTGTGGCACAAAGGCTTACTACACAAACTTTCCTGTTATGGAATCGCTGGAAGTATCTTCTCAATCCTAAAATCCTTCCTGAAGGTAGTTATCAATGACCAGTCCTCCTAGAGGTCAACGCGCGCGTCACCCAGATGTCACTCCTCGGACCAACGCTCTTTTGGATCTACATAAACGAATTGCCTAACAATATACTCAGATTATTTGTAGGCATCTATGCCGAGGATATGAATAAGATACAGGCGCACCTTTAAAACTCTCGACGGTCGGAGATTGGCGACTGAAATCTTTTCCGATCTTGCACAAATACCCAATGGGGTAAAAACTGCTCGGTTGCTTTCAATGCCTCAAAGACCAAATTAGTTACATTCCGCCATCGCCAATCTGACATAGAACTCCCACCAATTTCGGGTAAGCACCGTGCCTCGAAAGACTGTTGGGCCTCAAACTCACAACCGACCTCAAGTGGAATGCGTACATACGATCCATTGATAAGGATGCAAGTAAGATGATTAGCATCCTGTGTGTGGAGTATGTCAAAATTCAGATGTAATCAGAGCGTTGACAAATTCAAATTTACCAAACTTACTTTTCCTCGGCGTTAATTTTTATGTGTGTATAAATACGGGTTGTTAAATAAAATTTCTACATTCGCATTGAACCTCGAGGAGCGAAACACGTCGGTATAAAATGGTCTCCTCTTGTCATATATATATATATATATATATATATATATATATATATATATATATATATATATATATATATATATACTTGATCCCTCCTGCTATCCACTACCTTTACAAGATCTAGATCAGGCCAAAAATGGAGGACTGCTGTCATATTTAGGTGAGAGCAGCCCAGACCACATAAAGTTCAAAAGCATTTTCGAACACTTGTAGGTGACAAACTATTCTCCACCCTCCAACTTCTCCCCAACAGGCAGGATATGGCAAGACTCTCGCTGCTCTACGCCACTTCCACGGAAAGTGCTCGAACGAACTACATTCCCTGGTGCCGCCAAGGCAAACATTCACAGCAAGAACACGCCCTGCCACTTACATAATAGCAAAGCATTATTGTCATATATATATATATATATATATATGTGTGTGTGTGTGTGTGTGTGTGTGTGTGTGTGTGTGTGTGTGTGTGTGTGTGTGTGTGTGTGTGTAATTTTAATCCCACGTCTATTCAGGGGTTTATGAGATCGTGTCTCTCCACAGATTTATTTTCTTTATGATCAGAGATGTGTAGGTGGTGAAATTGTACTTGTAATTTCTTGAATTAAATGAGAAATTAGAGAATCAAGTTCGAATTCCGGCCAAGTTCGTTACATTCACTTACACGCAAATACTCTTAGGAAATGCATGAATACATCTCCCTCCTCCCCCTCTATGGGTTAAATAGTAGGATTTGTATTTAGAAAATCTTTGTCATCTACAACAAATTTTTAATGATATATTTACTCGCAAAAAAAAAAGATTTATTCTTACAATCTGAAATATATTTCGGCTTCAAATGACCCCATAAAAGGATTGATGAGCCGTAAAATATAAACCAATCTTTATTATCTGTAAATTTTCATGCATTCTTAGGCGAGTGAATTGATTTCCCGTTCTCTTCCCCACAAGTTAGAATTCATAGTTGTCTTTTCTCTTAGACTGATTGTCACCCAAGGTGAGGATGCACCGCCTACTCTACTATTCAGTTCTTAACTGGGAGAGGGGAGAAAAGGTGGTTTCATGCCTTTCCCAAAAGCATTTGTGCGAAAGTGAACCACGATTTCTCTTCCCGCGTCGGTATTTTTTTTATATATTGAAACATACGAGAGGATGCTGAAAAATGCTTGGTTTGACCTTTCAAAAACAATTTCGATATTGTGTGAGATTGGAGCAATGAATCGAACCAAGAACAATTCAACACGCCTATGTAAATTCATCTTATTTATTTATTTATAACTTCATTTTATTTATTTATTTATTTTACCGTTCTTGAACATTAATTCAATTACTTATGCAACTTTGCGTGTCCTGAATTTCATTCAAATAGTGGACCATGAAAAAATGTTGGAAAATACTTTCAGTTAAACTACGGATCACTGGCCAGGTTCTGAGACACGAAAACAATCATGGCGACAGAAAAGAGGTCGCTAATCAAACTTGCACATACAGTTTATCATGTTTATTTATAGCACAATTTTTACTAATTGAATCAGAAGAAATAAGATGGTTACGAGGAATTTTTTCTTGTTTTTTTTTTTTCTTGCTGATATCTCTGAAGGTTATAAGTTTGCAAAACTTAAACTTTGTTGTTTATTATTATTATTTTATTAGTGTTACTTTTAAATAGGTAGCTCTATAACGGGGTTGATCTTAATGGCATGCAATTAAAATGCATAAAACGTCCGATAACAACAATAAAAAAAACACATGTTGACATAAATAGCAAGAATTTATATTTTCCTTTTGTCATGTGAATTACAGAATATTGGTATCGTGTGTGTAAAAAAATGTTCTCAGTGTCTCTTTTGTTTAAAAGTCAGTGATTACTTGGTTTGGTCCCGAGAATTTCGTTTGTAAGGATGGCATTTGGAAATCGTCTGTTTTCGAACTTCACGGAGCGCTGGCTATACTTGTGTTTCTGTACTGTTACTTGTCTACTGACTACCGCTACTGTACTCTACTCTCTTGTGGTGGCAGGGTCGTTTTATAATAATGAGCGTTACGATGATGATATATACTTTTTTTTCTATTCATCATTGATGACAAGGTTATTTTTAGAATGATGAAATATCTTCATTTTTTTTATCATTATTCTGGATCATAACATCTCCACGGATTCCCATACCATGATGAAATAACGACCCAAACTTAATAAAAACAAAGTTTTATCGTAAAAATCTTTATGTTATTATTAAGAGGAAAGACTAAAGGATTTTTTGATTATTAAATTATATATTTTATTCTTTTTAGAACGTTTGAGATTTTGCTTAAAAATCTTGTTTTTCTTGTGTCAGCGGGAAACAACGATTAGTACAGGAAATTTTAGCGTCATTTTTACGGCGAAAAACATTGATTTTGAAATTCTTGCAAAAATCAAATACTTATTGGATTTTAATGAAACTTTCAGGACTTATTTAGATATGAATTAAATTATTTTAGAAAATTTTCTTTTTTTTTTTTTTAAAAATCTAGAAACGCTAATTAATCCCACTTATTCAATTTTATGAGATTTCGAGGAAATAATTTTTATTTATATTGGGTTGGTGCATAATTATCAGGCGTTTTTGTAGGCGAGTTATTTGTTAATAAAAAATATTTTGTTTATTTTTTTAATAAAAATATTATTTTATTTTCAGGTTATAAAAATGTGTGTCGACGATCATACGCTCCGGAATAACCATTTTATGTTATTGTTGAATTGTTATGTTTCTTTTTTCATAATAAATATTGTTTAAAAACGCCTGATAATTATGCACCAACCCAATACTAGTCATACGCAGAAATCCTTGGAGAATTTTTAAACCATCAATTTTCTTTTGTAAAATAGGACCCCCAGTTACCGAAAATCTGTCCTGAATCGTAAAATAAAAAAACAATAAAACTAAGACATTATTTGTTTAGGAAAGCTTTTCAATTCCTTTTATGAATACTGAATAGGGACACTCTCTTTTGTCTTAAGAAAAAAACATTTTTCGATGAATTTTTGCAAGAATTGTTTTCATTTTTTTAAATTTTAATTAGAATAACTTATAAAGTTTTAAATCTTTAAAGTATTAATTTCGTATCGTTTAGGTGATATTTTTATTAAGTAAGTAGAAACTATATTTACTAATCTTAAATGGAAAAGCTTATAACAATTCAGCGACCTCCAATATTTTTTTTTAAATTTCGATTTTTTTTTAAATACGGTGGTCCAAACATGACATTATCAGGAAATAAGAGTGATAACTATAATAAATTTAAAGCCAAAGTACCTAAAATTGCTTGAAGTACTATGATAAAAATGGATATGCAGTCGCTGCCAACGCTTAAATAAGTCAGTCTTAGCGTGGTAACCAGTCTAGCAAATGGAAAACTTTGAATTCCAAACCAGAGTGAAGAGAGATGGGCTCCGTCAGGCTGTCTTGCTCTAGGAGCACCCCGTTGTAACTGGAGGACTGTGTGTAATTATATTCTTTCAAATGCCTTCCTACTGCTCAATTATTGTTGCGTTACTAAAAAGTCACCCGGTGAGGATCAAACTCACTCTAGCGATTTGAGTCTGTCATACGAATTTACTGATAATGATGTCATGATAAAATGACTTATTACCTAATTTATTTTAATCGACAATGAAACAAAAAATTAAATGCTAAGAAGGAGAGACTAGAGACAGATATAGAAATGACTGACGCAGACGACAGTTTTTAACATACAATAATTTTGACTAAACATATATTAACAATGATAGGAGAGTTAATAGCTATATTAATTTATTTTGAAACCCTATATTTTAGTTTAGTTTAGTAGTTGGTCAGTCAATCATAAGTGTAGGTCGTCGTAACTCGAGCATTAACTTTTAAAAATAACTTTAAATTTAGCACAAGGATGAATAAAATTGTTGTGTCGGAAGATATTAGCACTAATGTTTTTATCTATCTATCTATCTATCTATCTATCTGTTGTGGCCTTGTTAGGGTCAGAAATAAAGACACGGAGAGAGGGGAATTGAGCTAAACAAATATATTAACAGAAACAGTAATACAAACATTTACAGTGTTACCCGGATATAAGAGAGTTGTCGGGACCGGAGAAGAAGTCTCTTATATCCGGGTTTCTCTTATATCAGGGTTTGGTCTATTTTGTTTAGTAAGTATGGCTCTAATTTGGGACCTGAGAAAATCTCTCTTGTATCCGTGTTTCTCTTATATCCGGGTTACACTGTACAAACGAGAGTGTTACAGCAAGAATGTTCGGCCCGACTGTCAGAGCTAACTGATGGAAACTTCCCTCTCCAAAAGGCAGTACCTGCTTCTATTTATAGCTCGGAGAGTCCATGCGTGCGTGGGTAAATTACCATAACACTCTCTCTCTCTCTCTCTCTCTCTCTCATATATATATATATATATATATATATATATATATATATATATATATATATATATATTAACTAATCCTTTTTCACTGAAATATCTGACTGTATTTTCTGTATAATATGATGTTCAGTTAACAGGAGATTTTTTATCCAGTTGTTCTCGCACTATGATCGCTGGCATTTCTCAGTGAAAACTCTAACCTTTTAGGGGGAATTGAAATATTTCAATTGTGCTTTAAAAAAAAATGATGATTTGCGGACTGTTATTTTAAACAATAGCGTTCGATTCATATTATTTAATATTGAAGGAAAATAAGAAATAGGCTTTCAAGCAACAGTTACAGAACTGAAAACGTTCCTACGGTTTAGAGATTCATTAAATTGGATTGCAAAACTTTTTCTCTTTTAAATCAAGAAAAGCGATAAAACTACGAAAACGCAAGGAGGGGCGCAAGGGGGGGGTGGCTTGCTACTGAGAGTGAAAGTATCTGTGAAACGCTAATGGGGGGAAAAATTACAATAAAAAGAACAGGATTAAAAAAAAAAATGACAGAAGATGGAGGTCGACGTTGCATTTAACATTTTGAATATCACAGATGACAGAAAAGCAAGAAACCGGAAGAAAGCTCCCTCCACTGACGAGAAATGTGAGAGAAGAAACTATTAGAATATAACTTCCGGTTTCATTTAGCAATCTCAACAGCAAAATGATGACACCTAGCTACAAATCTAGCACCAGACTTAAATGCATGAAGTTGGGTTACCAAAGAGAAAAGCTCATCAGAACAGTTGTCATGAAACTATTTAAAGAAAAGGCCCTGGGAAAATGTGTTACGGCGCTGAGAATGTGCTTTAAAGTGTTATCAAGAAATATTCATATTTCTCAATACGAAAAAAACAAAAACAAATGAATGTTATCAGTAGAAATCTATATTCATTTTTTCGGCTTCTACCTGTCGCTAGGAAGTCTTTCTGTTGAATTATAATTGGGCATTTATCCATATAGAGAAGAATTGGTTGGTTCGTTAGACCCAAGATAGAAGGGCTCTTACTCCGTGTGAAATTGAATGGAAAGAATTTGTTTATTTACAATGGATTTAAGTGGGAAGGAAAGAACGGTATAAAGTCTTGCTCAAAATATTCCCGTACGAAGTTAAGCAACGCCAAGACTGGTCAATACCTAGATGGGCGACCACTTGGGAATACGAAGTGCTGTAAGTTTGGACGTACGGTTAGTATAATGGGCTTAAGACCATATCACGTTGAAATAGCAGTTTCCGTACGCTCGCCTAAGTTAAGCAACGTCGAGCCTAGTCGTTATCTAGATGGTTGAAAGCTTTGGGGTATGTATGGTATAATGGACTTACGGACATTCCCGTACAATCACAAAAGTTAAGCAACGTCTAGCCTGGTCAGCGCGTAGATGGGTGACCACATGAGAATGTTAATAGTTTCAAAATATTATTTTTTTAGTGGCTGTGTATTTTAGCTGAGACCTTCTGAGGATGACCTTTAAGGTCATATGGTAGACAAAATAGAGATGCCGATTTTAATTGGCTGATCCGAACGTAGAAATGAGTTATAGATTAATGTTTTATGGGAATTTGCTGTTTGGGTATCAAGCTTACTAGACGTGTTGGATTGCGTTTGTGCAATCCCCCTCCCTCTCCAAGTGGGGAAGGGGTTTTCGAGAGTTGGTTGTTACGCGTCAAAGAAAATGGACGTGTGAGATTTTCGTGTTTGGAAGCAGCTCCTTAATAGTGGGGTGGTGTAACCCCCACTTGATAGAAGATGTACCCGTCGACGTGGTTAACAAAATAATTGTTAAATTAAAAGTTGTCTTTGTTGATGTTTTTCGTCACTGAACCGAAAAATATTTCGCGACACCGACCAAGAGAAGAAGAAGAGGATTGAACTAAAACGACCAGTGATCACCGGCCAGACGTGATGAGACCAACCAACATCCACTTCCAACAAGGAAGAGTGTGCAGCAGGAATACCAGGTGCTAAATGTACGAGTGGTATAATGGATAATGGCTCGGAATTGTTAATCTGAGAGCCGAGTTCTTATTCCAGTTGGGTTCGTTATATTTTCTTACGCGGGAAAAGATGAGAAAGATATGAATCTATCACTGCCCTCTCTAGCTATGGGTTAATTAGTAAGACTTGTATGAATAAATTATTATCTAAAAAAATTCTTACAATCTAAAATTATTGTCTAAAAAATACTTACCATCTAAAATATTTGTTGGCTTTAAATAACCTGTAAAGGATTGATAAGCTGTAGGAGATGAATTAGTGAATCAATCAATTAAACTGGGTAGAGAAAAATGTGTTTGCAAAGAGGGTCTTATAGATGATAAAGTTAAAGATTTCACGTCTTGTTTCATGTCCTGACCTGAGAGCTCAACCGCTGTAGTCTTTTGTTGGTTAGACGTAACGCATGAAGAATAAAGGCAGGAGCAAATGTGACTTCGAGGAAGGCTGGGTTTGCGTGTTCTGAATTCGGATGTAGTTTCAGAAGAACGAATTGTCAGTTTTTAATTTCGATCATATTATCTTAAAGTTTTCGTTGGCCACCTGGCATTTTGAAATCTTCACTTCGCGCTCAGCTGAAAATGTTAATTGATATAGTTGTTTCCATGTTTGTGTGACTATCCCCTGAAGAGGCATGAATGAACAGCGATTTTCTCCGACCGGCGACCTTGTTCATATTTCGGTGGGCAAACTCACGAAGATAACTTCAAATTATCACGGGTATGAAATTCCGTTTTTATGATTCGTGGAAAATAACTCGAAAGATGAGTTTTACTTCTCAATCCTTTTTTTTTTTTTCTAGAACATTCAATTTTTATTGCCCTAAGCTAGGGTCGCCATAAACAGATTCAGAATCAAGACTTATCGAGAAATGTCCCGTCTGAACATATCATCGATTATTAAATTCTTCGCTCTTAGATATTGATAAGGAGTATCGTGTTGTAATTTGTACATGTTATCTTTTCTATATCTGATGGTATTTCTCATTTGTCTGTTGTGATAAGAATGTCAGATACTAAGTAATCTGCTCGGTTAAATACCTCGAGAACACCTTTGCACAACTTATTTTTTGTAATAAAACAAGCCTCGGATAACATTTCAAGTAACGGTAGTATGTGACTCACATCAGAAGATACCAGAGGTATTAATCGAATTTGGCAAATTTTCATTTTTACACCCGAGCGCTAATATCCCTTCAAATTTCTCCAAAATAGTCTTATTTCCGTTCAAATGTATATGCTGAACTCAAATCAACAATTAGATATTGAAGAAACCTACCTTTTTAGATGCTAACGACCTGAAAAGAATCGAACTTTCTTTCGTCAGCCATTACCGGCTTATTGATAAGTAATTCAGTGCTGAATTTTGTTGGTGGACGTATACAATTTGGGCCTATTTACTTCCTTCATAGTAATTCCTTGTAGAATTAGTACGCGCTTCCGTAAAGCGATTTTTTTTGTACTTAATTTAAGAAGAAAGTTAACATTCAAATATATGTAAACATCGACAAATAAAAGAATAACAAAGTAATTTTTTTAAGAAGAAGGTTAACTTTCAAATTAGGGTAAGGTGTTTTTTTTGGGGGGTTATTATTTTATTTGTCGATGTTTACATATATTTGAAAGTTAACTTTCTTCTTAAATTAAGTAAAAAAAAATCGCTTTACGGAAGCGCGTACTAATTTCTGAAAGAAAATAGTTCAGCAGTGAATGACGCTCAGGTGTTAAAATGAAAATTTACCTCGAATTTAATATCCAGAACCTTAATCTAAGAAGGAGTGATCTGTGGTGATCTCAATATCTCTGTTCATCCTAAGAGATACCAAAGTAAATTTTGTATTCGGTGTCACAACAGAGTGTCAAAAACACTGGAGCTTCATGGGTTAACCGATAAGATAACCTCAAAGCCGCTAAGTCGGACCATAAAGGATGACTGTGGGTGCACTAAAAACAATGAAGGGAATTTGGCTGAATTTACGATATGTACACACAAAACAACAATTATATAAAGATCAGATTTACGGGGATAGAGAGTAAATCCCTCGCATTCTCACATGAAGAACGAACGTTCGAAGAACAACTCGAAAGCACATACCTTCGATTGGCTGACGTTAATTTCAGCCGGAAGAGAGTTCACCAAGTGAGAAGTGCAAGAAAAGAAACTTATGGTTACATCTAACCAACTCAACTGTAAGTTGATGAGACCTCTTTGCCAGTCTAGTACTGCGCTTAGATTCATAATGTCTAGGTAGCATAGAGAAGAGCGATATTTATTTGTAATTTATTTACAAAATGTGGCACAAGGCCAAAATGGAGACGGAGAAAAAGGCGGTCTTCTGTCTTAACGTTAAACTTAGCTAGCCACAAACACTGACCCAAAGATACAACAATATTCCTTACACCACAACAAGGCATTCTTACTTACCTTTCTTACCACATTCACCATAATAACGCAATGTCTCTATGAAAATCCTAACTAGTTTCCTTATGTACAATTCATTTTCTGTAGGGGGGGGGGATATAATAACAATTTAAAAATCTAAACCCCAATGAAAATTTACAAAAATGAACAAAACTATAAACAAAAAACTAAACATAGAGAAGAGCTCATCCGAACAATTTCAATGAAAGTATTTATAGAAAAGGCACAGGGAGGTAATTTTACGGAGGTGGGAGAGTGACTGAAGCCAAGACGGCAGGTCACACCCACTAATATTGATGATACTTATTTGGATTTTATCAGAAATTTCTAAATATATTGCAGGAGCACTGTACAAAATGTGGCTGAAATATTCTAAGCATGGACGAATGGTAGACTTATAAATATGTAAGATAGATTCTGGAGAGAAAAACTGTCTAGCATGACACAGTGAACCAACTTTGTTAGCAGCTGACCTAGCAATGGATTCAATATAGTCGTTCCCCTTCATATCAACCGAGTCACTCTTTAATGTTGATGGAAGGCAGAAAGGGATCTCTCAGATGTATGGAATGTTTTGTTATCAAATATATATTTCTCTGAACCAAATCTTTTCGATTTATTTATAAATAAAATTATGTTAGACTAGTTTTGAGGTTTGTGTGCATAATAATACCATAATAATACTCATATAATTATTTATATGAGTATTATTATGGTATTATAATATTCTGAAAATATTTAATATTTGCCAACACCTGCGTTGATCACTGTTTTAATGGAAAAATTTTGATTTGTGTAATAACTTCTGATGCAGTTTAAAGTAAAATACGTTACATTATAGCGTTCGAAAATACTTTGGTGCCACGGGACCAGGGTTTAAAAATCAAAGTTAGCTGGAAATAAAAGAGGTAGGAAGAGAGTTCCACATGTAAGAAGTGTGAAAGCATAGAGCTTACGGTTACATCTCGCCATTTCAACTGTAAAATGATGAGATCTTGCTGCCAATCTAGATATGGGCTTCTGATTTTTTTTAAGCATCCGTCCTCCTCGGCTCCCACGTCACATCCTTAGCGCCCAAAAAGAAAGCCCAGTCTGCCTTGATATTTAACCCACAGCTGGGAGAAGAAGAATTGGATTCATACCATTCCCAAGGTTATTTACGCGAAAGGGAATGTAACGGACTCGGCTGTAGTTCGAACTCGCATAGCCGATTTCGTGTTCCGAGCCGCTAACCATTACACCATCTGCACACTCAATACCTTCTAATATCCCCTTTTTCCTTAATGCTCCATCGGATCTTTGGACTTTAGAAATCAGATAGATAGATAGATAGATAGATATAAAGACAGATAGATAGATTTTTAAAAAAATCATTTCACCCCCAAGGAAGGTGATAATGCCACTAAGATGCAAAGGGTTACAGGGAGTGAAAGAGAATGACATGACTTTAGTGAGGAGAGTTGAATAGAAAGGACAAAAAAGAACAGGTTTCATGAGGACAGAAGATGGCGATTGGAGTTGAATTTAAATGTTTGAAAATTGAGTGTGGCAGGGAAACAAGAAATCGGAAGAGAGTTCTACGGGTGAAAAGTGCGAGAAAAGAAATTATTAGAATAAAAATTACGGCGCTAGCTCAACAGTAAAATATTTCCGAACGAGTTGGAAGCCATCCATATGAGAGTCTAGATCTGACGTGGCTATTTAAGAATATGGTTCCTGGTGTTGTTGTTGTTGTTTTTAAGCATTTCACCCCAAGCAATGCGGGAGAGCCACTAGCACACAAAGGGTTACAGAGAGTGGGAGCAAGAGTAAAGACGCCTGAAAGAGGAAAGGATGAAGATGTCGACTGGCATTGCATTTAAATAATAAGATTAATAATAAGATTATAGCTGTCAGAGAAGCAAGTAAGAGGAAGGGAGTTCCACAGACGCGAAGTGTGGGACATGAAGCTGTTGAAGTAGAAAAGACGGCCACATTTAACCGTTTCGACAGTGAAAGGGTGGGACCGAGATGCCAAGCTAGTAGCACGTTTAAATTCATGCAGTTTGGGAACCGGCGAAAATAGCTCGTCGGAGCATTTACCGTGAAAGTATCTGTAGAAAAGACGGAGGGAAGCGACAGCACGTCTGTGAGAAAGTAACTGTAGACGAGATGCCAGATCAGAGTCAATCACATTGCATATCCGTCTCTGGATTTTGTCGAGGACCTTGAGACGAACGACAGGGACACCAGACCATATATGGCAGCAGTATTCCATGCAAGGGCAAATGGTTGATTTATAGATTTGAAAGATGGACTCAGGCAAGAAAAACTTTCTGGCGTGACACATAGAACCAATATTCTTTGCTGTAGATGAAGCTATTGATTCAATGTATTTGTTCCATCTCAGGTCAGTGGACAGTGTGAGACTAAGCAGGCGCAGAGAGGCGCTCTCGTGTAAGGTTGTAATAATTACAACAGTTAATATTTGGGTTTTGTAGCCAATTGCAGTATCCCAAGCTGAGGTTGTTCTATGTCCAGTTTTGTATCCTCTAGACTAATCTTGTTATACCTTAAACATACACCGAGGGATTTGAAATATTTAGAATTTATTACGTTTTTAATTCTTATGATGGGTTCATCACTTCCATTGAAATTCCAGATCATAGTTTCGGTTTTGGAAAGATTGATCAACACCTTAATCATTTTGGAAAGGTTGATCAACACCTTAATCATTTTGGAAAGGTTGATCTTTGGTAAAGGATGTTTATCTATCTTTGTATCATCGTTTTACTGTTTTACAATATTCTCTACCAAATATTCCATGAAACAGAATTAAGATCACCCATTAAGATAGATAGATAGATAGATAGATAGATAGATAGATAATGAACAGACTGAGATAAATTGATAATGAAGACTGACAATAGATAGATAGATAGATAGATAGATAGATAGATAGATAGATACGAACAGACTGAAATAGCTAGCTAGCTAGCTAGCTAGCTAGATAGATAGATAGATAGATAGATAATGAACAGACTGAGATAAATAGATAATGAAGACTGACAATAGATAGATAGATAGATAGATAGATACGAACAGACTGAAATAGATAGATAGATAGATAGATAGATAGATAGATAGATAATGAACAGACTGAAATAAATAGATAATGATGACTGACAATAGATAGATAGATAGATAGATAGATAGATAGATACGAACAGACTGAAATAGATAGATAGATAGATAGATAGATAGATAGATACGAACAGACTGAGATAGATTGATATGAACAGACTGAGAGAGATAATGAAGACGGTCAAAACGACAGATAAGTGACAGGTCTTTTGAAGAGAAGGATTATTTTTCTTGGCTTGAAATCAATATTTTCCATTCTCACTTGTGTCTAAAGAAACGAATCCCAAGTTATTTAACCTGGGTCAAAGACCCTGTCGAAATCTGATCCCTGCTTTTTCGCTAAGCTACAGGTAATTGTACTTTTAAATGTTGAGCTAACTTGTACCAAGCCTGACGTCCTGCTGAAACATGTCCCTGCACGATATGCTTTTCCTGTTGAAGTAAACGACAAAGAAAATAAGTCAAAAACAAAATCATGTACTTAACAAATATGTTGTTTTGTTTCCATCATAAGTGATTGATTTGTTTTTTACGGCTTATTAACCTTTTTTCGGTTTATTTAAGAAATAAATTTAAATAAATTTGAAATATTTTCATATTGTAAGAATTTTTTATAGCTAATAATGATTTACTGATGATTCAAGTCCTACCATTTAACCCATAGTTGGGGAGAGGAGAGGTGCATTCATACCATTCTCAATGATATTTGCGCGAAAGTGATTTTAACGAAATCAACTGGAATTCGAGATCGGTTTGCCGATTTTTTGTTCATTAGCGCTAACCGATGCACCACCTGAACACCCAACAACACGATCTAACACAACGATTTCTTTCACCGATCCACTGGAGATTTACACTGTAGGAATCATGAAGATAGATAGATAGATAGATAGATAATGAACACACTAGGATAAATTGATAATAAAGACACACAAGACAATATATATATATTTATCTATAAAAGGCAGGATGTGTGTGTGTAACGAATGCACGGCCGCAATTTTCAACGGATTTGCACCAAAATTTACATGCACATGCTCCAAATTAGAGCGACTTTGCATTTCCCAACTACCATCGATAGTGGAAATAATCGATTTTTTCATGCTTCTATGCCAGTTTTCATGTAGTTTGCGGCCATTTTGTACTGGCCAGAGTGAGAGCCTATAGCTGACTGCCACGAATAGGCAGGAAGATTCTATTGGCCAGCGTGAGAGCAAACATCTGACTGACACGAATGTTAACTAGCATACTAGCATGCAAAAAAAAAAAAAATCGATAGCTGCATTCGTCACAAGTGGGAAAATTTAAATCTGCATGGCACTTTACTCATTCGCTCATTCGCTTGCTTAAATTCAACGTTGATTCTGATTCCACAGAACTGGGTTGGGTGTGAAAAAGTATTTGTTGTTAACATTCTTTTTTCATTCGGTTTTTCCAGTTACGAGTCCTTTTTTAAAGCTGATCGTTTTTTGTTCATTTTGTTTAGTTCTTTTTTCGTAACAGATTTAATGTTTAGTATAGAGTTTAGAAAAAATTCGCAGTGTGAGATAGGCAAGAAGTAAGGCATGTAGCAACATCAGCACGGCAAAGGGCACTCCTTTAAAGGCAAGGAAGGGCAAAAATATTTTAAGTCAACTGATAGCGATTGCTGTATGAGTCGTACGATTTTTGAATCAAGCACAGGCAACGCCGGGCCATGCTGCTAGTATATATATATATATATATATATATATATATATATATATATATATATATAGTCTGTTCATTATCTATCTATCTGATAGATTGATGAGTGAATGAATATAACGAACCTGAATGGGATTGGAACTCGGCTCCCCGATTTCCAATTATGAGCTGTTAACCATTACAATACGTTCACATCCAAGCAATCACCCATCTAGATACTGGCCAAGCTCGACGTTGCTTAACTTCGGTGATCATACGGGAAATTGATTGACTGAACTTGAATGGAACAAGATTGTAGTTGCAAGGGAAGTATCCTCTCGGGAGTTCCACAAAGTAACAGCTCTTGGGGAAGAAGCCGGTGGAATTTGCTCCTTATCAAAGTAACACGAAGGGAATGGGGATGGTTTGGTACGTGAACATAGCCAGGCAGCTCCGAGATGTGAATGTCTGAGCTGGTGGAACTAAGGAAGCTAACTCGTCCGAACATCTACCATAATAAGAACGATAGAGTAGCGATAGACTAGCAATGTTTTGCCTGTGGAATAAGAGTTGGAGTGTGCCTAATAGTTCATCACCCACAAGGCCATGTAAGAGTTTTTTTTTTTAATTCTGTTGAGGCTGGACAATGAGGTTTGGACAGCACAACCAAGATATAGCAGCAACAGGAGGCACAGCGGTGTAGTAAAGAGCGGCTCGGATTGAGGAATTGGAGAGTCCGGTTCGAATTCCAGTCGAATCCATTACATTCACTTATGTGCTAATACCCCTGGTAAGAATCCTCTTCTTCTCCAGCTCAGCTATGGGTAAATAGCCTTGGGTGGCAACTGGTTTACTGCAGAAAGAAATGGCAACCTACTGTGGGAAAAAATCTGCCTCGTCAGTCACATATCAAAAGATACATGATCGCCTAAGTGTGTATCACGCATGGCACATAACTGAACTGACTCTATTCTTGGTCTGCTCTGACTCCTGTAAAGATGGAACATGGCAGCAGGAGTTTGGTATTTTCTGGAACGATACAAGGAACTAACTCTTCTAGCATCGTTTGCAATCGTACGAATATACGCATTCCATCTGAGATCGGGAGTGAGCTTCAGTCCTGGTAGGCATTCGAGACAAGAAGCCTTTTTGAGGATATGACCACTCATCAGGAATATTGCAGGTTTAGGGACTGCTCTCTGGTGATGAAATGTTATGGGTTTAATTTCTGTCTAAATTTCTGGGATGAGGAGAACATGCAGTCTGTTGCCCTCAACTTTACTGTTGTCATAACAACGTTTCGGGCCTTGTGCCCTTTGACCTACAGCAGGTGTATGTTGACCCAGGTAACTTACAGGGAACTCCAAATTGAACCCTTTATTTAATCTACCGGGGTAGGCTGTTCCCGTTCCACTGCCCATGGCTGGAATTCTTTGTTGATTACCCGATCGACATACACCTGAAGAAGGCCGAATCACACAACGACCGAAACGTTTTGATAGCAACAACAAAGATGAAGACAATAGTCTATATGTAAATAGCGTAAATAATGTTACTAGTTTAGTTTTTGGTATATTGAATGATACCAGCCAGTCTTCTTTCGAGAAAACAAGATTATATATACATATATATAAACAATAAAATCCAAAATTACCTCATATGGGGAATAACCTATTTCGCCAGACGAAGATATCGATCGTCTGTCTTATCAACCCCTGTGTGGACTGAGACAGGTAGAGATGTGGGGGGGGGACAGGGAGTAGAATTTAACTGTGAAAACTAAAAAAATCAACCTGTCGAAAAGCTAATACAGAATGTATCCATTTCAATGTTTCAGTTAGACGAAAGGCACGAGACGGGTCAGGGGAGAGTGGAAGGTATTCGCCTTAAAGGGGAGAAGTTTTATAAAATTAAACCCGAATATTAACCTTATGACATTAATTTGTGGTTATATGAAGAATGAAATATTAATTTAAAATAGGAGTAAAAAAGGGGCCTAAAATAAATTTAAACTATGGATAAAAGGATGTAAGCGATTAATGGAAAGAGAGTTGAAGAGATATTAAAGTAGGTGAAAGTTTATAAATTAGAATATAGTATAAAGACGTTATAGAGGTGGGGAAATAAAATATAAAAATTAGTTATACTGTCAACATTTGAAAAGTTAGAGGGGGGTGAATATTATGGAAATATGGTAGCTAATTAAGTTAAACCTATATTACTGAAATTTGAATTTGTTTTTATGTCAACATTTTAACACTGATTCATTCCTGTGATTAGCTTTGATTATTACTTTTTATTATACCCGATTATTATAGATACCGATATATATATATATATATATATATATATATATATATATATATATATGTATATATATATATATATCAGTGAAATTGTATGACAAAGTGGAAAAATGTTTATATGTGAATCGTTTAGTCCTTCAGGAATTCATCGGATTATATTTCTTATGTTGTTGGATGCGTACGACAGAGGGGTGCTGGGAATTTTAGAATTACTTTTTTTCTTTTTTTATATAGGCGAATTCATTTATAGCCTTTTTCTTTTTCCTTCTATCTCCTTTGTATGTAGGTATTCAACACTGTAATATTATCAGATCTGCCAGTAATGGTGAAATGTTGTAAGAGCCAGGGCGCTGATTTACAGTAGATTACCTTGCGATTAAGGCAGTCACTAGACATTTACGCCGTAATTAATTATTTTCTCCTTTGAACAGAGTATATATATATATATATACATACATATATATATATATATATATATATATATATATATATATATATACCTCATCTCAGAAATATAGACATATATATATATATATATATATATATATATATATATATATATATATATATATATATATGTATAATACATCATCTCAGAAATATATGTCTATATTTCTGAGATGAGGTATTATGTATCTTTTCCATGTACATGAAGCTTTTTAACATTTCAAGTTCTGTATCTATCTATATTTCTGAGATGAGGTATTATGTACACTATTTACATTATTCGGACTATTGTCCTCATCTTTGTTGCCATATTTATTACAACGTTTCTGCCGTTGTACGCTCCGGCCTTCTTCAGGTGGTTGGAATGTCGAACTAAATCGAAATAAAGGTTTCTGTTCGACATTTCAACCACCTAAAGAAGGCCGGAGCGTACAACGGCAGAAACATTGTAATAAATATGGTGACAAAGATGAGGACAATAGTCCGAATAATGTAAATTATATATATATATATATATATATATATATATATATATATATATATATGCGTGTGTGGTGGAGGGGCGATGGGGAAATAAAGATTAGTGTCGATAGATCAAGAAATCCACACACACATACATACACACACAAACATTAGTATAAATCTGATTATTTGAATTTGATAATGGTACTGGTGAGAAAGCAAGAAGAAAGGATTAAACATCAATTGAAAGAAGACAAATGCATGTACAAAGTGCGGTACTGAAATCTGAATAGGCGCTGCGATAGCGAAAGATGCCTTCCAAAAGATAAGGAAAGTACTAAGAAAGAGAAAAAAAATCGTTAGAAATAAAGAAAAAAGAGTACTGAGCTTTTATGTAATATCAGTCCTCCTATATGAAGGTGAATGCTGGAGGATCGCCTCGCAAATGAAGAAACAGAAATGTGGTTCTAAAAAAGAATGCCGAAAATACCATACGACGAAGTCTTAGAATAAATGGAAAGAATCAGCAATATTATTAATCCTGATCTGGCAGCTCGGCTTCATTCCCTTTCCCACCGCCATAAGGTTGCCTCTATGTGCCTTTACATTCATGGTAAATGTCCGAATGAGCTCTTCGCTATGGTACCTAGACTTTATGAATTTTAGCGCAGTAGTACTGGCGTCGAGATTTCATCAGTGGACATTTGAGCTGGCTAGATGTAGCCGTAAGTTCTATGCTAACAGTTTCTTTTCTCGCACTTCTCGCTTGTGGAACTCCCTTCCTTCTCCATGCTTATCAACCAACTTTAATCTGAAAATATTTAAATGCAATGTTAATCGCTATCTACTCTCCTCCTGATTACACTTTTCTCTTCCCGCTGATTGTTAATATTTATGTTCCTAATTCCTCCACACTTTGTAAACCCTTGTATTATAGTGGCTTTACTGCTTTGCATTTGATACCGATTAAAAAACTATATTGGAAAAATAACAGTTCGATTTCCATCATTCATGTTCGATATAAACAAACACGCCATATTATTATTAATGTTGGTGCTATTTGCCCTATCAATTGTTGTTTATGAAACAAACTTTCTGATGGGATTTTATTGGTTAATATATATATATATATATATATATATATATATATATATATATATATATTAACCAATAAAATCCCATCAGAAAGGATTTTTGTTTGTTTTTTTCCGTATATTTTTCTTCATATATATATATATATATATATATATATATATATATATATATATATATATATGAAGAAAAATATACGGAAAAAAACAAACAAAAATCCTTCTATGCAATTATGCTGTTTTAATGTTAATATAATGTCAACGTCGAACGTTTCGGTCTAATAAACCATCTTCAGGACATATTCATAAAATATAATTAACAGAAAGAAAAGAGTCACTGAAAAAGAATGGAATCAAGTATGAAACTTATACTTTGAGAAATATTTGCAGCGAATGCCAAAAATTTGTGCTGCAATAATTAAGGCTAAAAGAGAATATTTTGACAAGACCAAAATTTAATCCGAAAATGTTTTTTTCTTTTTGTTATAATAAAATTCCTAATAAAAAATATCTCACTTTTTTTTAGTCATGTATAATAATTTTCTCTTATTTAAAGTACAAAACAACTACATTTGGGGCCATCTTAAAAAACTACCAGGTATATCCTCAAACTTTTGAACTGTAGTGTATAAACACCGCATTTATTGCCATCTAATGAGTAAGTACATTTTTGGGAGACACCCTATATCTGAACCCAAACAGTTGAAAAATAAAAATAAAAAAAACAAGAAAATAAAAAAGCTATTATATGAAGATTTCAACTAATATCAATTATTTTCAGTTGTTAATGCATCAAAGTGGTTTTATTCTGTCTGTCTTTCTATCTGATTAATTTATCTGGGGCAGTTTCTGAAGTGGAAGTAAATCTAAAATCTAGAAGTTATCACGCCAGTATCACCAATGTAATTTGTATGATTTCCAACCTTTTGTAGCATTGTTCTTGATTTCTCCTTGGATATTCAAACTTCGGGGAAGCATTTACCCTATTTGACCCAGAGGAATAATTGTTGATCTTACCAGGACCGTCGACAGAGTACTTTGAAAGAGTGGGCCAGCCTTTAAGTCAGGCTGACCACAAATAAAGAGATTGCACGCTAAAATTAGTTCACATCATTTTCACAGAGGTGGCCAAATGATTTCCGATGTGAGCAGTCATGTCCTCAGTCCCCAACCTCCTTGGTTACAGGCGTTGGTCTCTAGGGTAGCTTTTGCCAATGCCCGCAAGGAACAAGGTCATTTTTGTATCTACCTACATGCATGCGTCTGGAGCTCCACATTAAACCGAACTTGCGTCTTACGAGGATAGGGCTGAAAAGTTCATAGGCTGACTATGAATGATTGATGCTAGAGCTTTGAAATCTTGTATGCATTAATTTCAACTCTACCTATTAATAACTGAATTGCTTATTTCCAGATTTTCATACTATTCAAAGAAGACTTAAAAGGTCTCGACTTCTCTGAAAAATGGTCAAAATTTGGCATCGAGATATTATCAAGTACCTGCAGAAAAAAGGATTTAACACCAAGGATATTCATGCTGACATTGTTGCCATATTAGACCCCAGCTTTATCAGCATTGCAAAAGTGGGCAGATGCATTTAGGAAGGGAAGGAAGAGTCTTGAATATGACCAAAGGTATGGACGTCCTGCGACTGTCACCACCGAGGAAAACATTGATCGTGTTCAACACATGGTGATGGATGGCGATTGACTATAAATCAGATAGCCAATGCTATTAGCATATCCCGTGAGAGTGTTGAGAATATTCTGCACAATGAACTTGGCATGACGAAGGTTTCTGTTCGGTAGGTTCCACGTCTTCTGACACCTGATCAAAAGCGCTCAGGAGGATCACGGGAAAATCTGACATTGTTTGAAGCAAATTCAGCTGGTTTCCTTGAACGCTTCCTAACCCAAGATGAGTGTTGGGTTCATCAATTTGAACTAGCGACAAAGAGACAAGCCATTCAGTACACACTACCCTCCTCAGTTGCTCCAAAAAAGGCCAAGATCGTTTTACCTGCATGTAAGGAGATGGCCTCAGTTTTTTGGGATGCAAAAGGCGTTGAGTTTATTATCTTCAAAAGGCCCACACATCAATGGTACTATGCCAACTTGCTGAAGAAGACCAGGAAAACTGTTGAAAGAGGCCTTGTTTCATCAGGACAATGCTCCGGCACAAAATTTCATGGTTTCAATGGCTGCTGTGCGTAAATATGACTTTGAACTGGTTGATCACCGTCCCTGTTCTCCTGATTTATTCATCATCTGTTCCCTAACATGAAAAACCCTTGGCTGTGAACCTGTATCACAGTGATGATGACATCATATCTGCTGTTGTTGACCTTTTTGACCAACAGGATGAACAGTCTTCTTTGAACAGTCAGATGTCAGTTTTCCTGGAAAGAAACAATGAAATTATTAATAAGAAGAGATGAAATTAGTGCATGCAAGATTTCGAAGCTCTAACATCACTCCTTCATACTCAGCCTATAAACTTTTCAACCTACCCTTGTATTTGTTTTCGCAGGGAGGTAAATAAATCCACTTTAATAAATGATATTTGGATTGCGTGTAAAGGCCCCAATGAAAGAATGCTTGTTTTAGCGCGGAAAAAAGAAGTAAAAAGACAAAAGTTAAAATAACTCTAACGAATACTGTTTGTTCCTGTCGTTTGCAGGAATAGTATATATTTGAGAGAGTCATCAGGTATGTGTTACCGTTAGCCAAATCAATGCAGACAATGTTGGCTAAAAATAGAAAGAAAAGTTTGAGTTCTGAAAGGCAAGAGTGGTAGTGAAGTAGAATCCACTTTAAGTATTAAAACTTTTCGAATCGTCAAAGAAGTTCGATCCTGCGCAATGAACCCGCCGGTTAAAATATAGGAAGTGTAGTACAAAGGTGAAAATATTTTGAATAAATCATCTAATAGCAATACGCAGACACTATCAGGAAGACCGGAGATTAAGTTGGCTGAAACTTGATGATATGAAGATATTAGTCCAAATAATCTAATTAGCTATCAACTTATTTTACACACTCCAGGATATGGGCGACCATGGCTCTCCCGAAATTCCTATTCTTTGTAGCCCTAAGCAATCTTTGTCCTATTACTGTTCTTCGCAGTCTCTGTTCTGCCATCTATTTACACAAGCTCGTTAGGTAGGTAGCTCAACTTCTTATCTTTTGTAGCTCCAAGCAATCTTTCAGAAGATAGCACGTGATTTTTATCTCAGTTTTAGTGTTTCCAGTTAAAATCCATTTATTGACGGTTTCTTAGGATGGCTGGGGTTTGCGATAAATCACTAATGTAAATCTCAGTCAAAGTCTTCCAAATTTGTTTTTCCAATTCTTTTTACGGTTCCCGCAAAGCTACTCTCTAATTTCATTGGTTCAGGCTCCTCTCACAAACACCAATGGGATGGGCTTACGCTTGTTACGTCATCAGATACCCGATACACATTGTCCATCATGAGAGATTTCCCAGAGGGTTGTGGTGATGTAGAAATGGGCAAAGGATTAGTAGGCGAAAATCAGAGTTCTCGATGGTTGAATGAAAATGTCAATCTGTTAGTCTGAGATATCGCATATTCGACCAAATATGGAAAAACACCAGACACAGGTTCCACACTAAATAATCTGCAAATAAATAAGTTGAAAAGAAACATTGAAATAAAGTAAATTCACATTTGTGTGTATATATATATATTTTTTTTTAAATCTATGGTTTTACTATTTACATTATTCGGACTATTGTCCTCATCTTTGTCGCCATATTTATTACAACGTTTAAGCCGTTATGTTAGATCCAGTGCCAAGACCCAAAGAGTGTGAGTTCAATACCTGGTTAAGGCGATGGAGAACTTGGAGAAGGTAGTTAACAGCTGATAACTGACATCCATTAGACATGGCACGTGGAAGTAGATTAGTCTACCCAGTGATCGACATTCGAACCATCAGAAGACGGCCGGGGCGTACAACGGCCCAAACGTTGTAATAAATATGGCAACAAAGATGAGGACAAGTCTGAATGATGTAAATAGTGTGCATAATGCCTCATCTCAGAACTATAGACAGATCTGTGGTTTTATTTCATAATATTTAAATGTATAACCGTTAAATGTTTTGTCAAATGTGCCGTGTTATTCTCATTTGCCCCTAGGTGTGACGTTGATTAAAAAGGTTGAGAAACACTGAATTAAACCATAAGAGAGAAGAGGTGAATTCATCACTTTCCCCAAAGGTATATGCGCGTAAAGGAATATAACGAACCCAACTGGAATTCGAACTCGGGTCTCCGATTAACAATTCCGAGCCATTATCCATTACATTACCTGCACATCCAAGCCCCTGTTATTCCCAAGCGGTAAGCTATCTAATTACTAACCTGACTAGGTGCTTAACTTCGGTGATCGTATGGGAAAACAGGGTGCGAGTCATTTCTTGCCGTACCGTTTTTAAACTTTTCGTTTCTTTGTGAGTGTCAGTCGTGCCTTTCCCGACTATTGTGCGAACGAGAATAGAAACGCAACGTGGGATTCCGTTGTTTGGTCCGGTGGAAAGCTAGGAGTGGCTCCCATTGTATATTTACAATCAAGCATAGATTAGACAGGTACGAAGTCAAGGTAAAATAACATGCGGTTATGACCGTTCCCACTGTCGCTACTCGACAGTTACGTCTCTTTCTTTGTCAGTCAGCCTCAGCAACCACCGACTTATTTTAAATCTGAGGCTGGTGGTGTCCGGGCAAAATTGGTTGAAACGTCCGTCGAGCTGATTGAATCCGTTCCCAAGAAAAACATAATTTTCAAGATAAACGGAAAAAAAAACTGTTTATAATTACGAAACTATGCGTTTAATTAGTGAGGGTTACAAAATTCGACATTGACCCTTCCTCGTGTGGCGGCGCTGAAGTTTTCCTAACTACAGCTAGTAGGTCAATTCTCATATGGTGGTTTTCTAAGCGTGCTTTAGATTGTGGCACAAGGCCTAAAGTATAGGGCACCCAGTGAAGATTAAGCTCACTATTCAGTCATATTTGATCTAGCAAGACAAATTTGCTAACCAAAAGACCACGTCGAAGTACCCTATGATTTTCTAAACGAAGCTTAGATGTGGCACAAAGCCGAGAATGTGGAACAGCCAGTGAGGATCGAACTCGCTACTCGTTAGTAACTGATCTAGTAAAACAGGCTTGCAAACCGTTGTACGATTTCAAAGTGATTCTAGTCAATTCTCAATAAATTTTGATCAGACAATCTGATTTGAATCATATCCTATCGCTCTTGTTGTAGTAATTAAAACACAGGTTCCTATACGGTCACTGAAGTTAAGCAATATTGAATCTGGATGGGTAACCGCGTGGGAATATCAGGTGCTGCAATGCGGTAGTATAATGGATAATAGTTCGGAATTGTTAATCGGAGACCCGAGTTCGAATTCCAGTTGGGTTCGTTATGTTTACTTACGAGCAAATGCAACTGAGAGATGTAAGCACACACCTATTCTCTCCCTAGCTATGGGTTAAATAGTAAGACTAGGATCACTAAAACCTTATTATTCCCTCCCCCCAATCATACAATCTGAAAATATTTTCTGGCTTTAAATAACCTGCAAACGGTTGATAAGCCGTAAAAAACGAATCAATCAAACATACGTAAGTACTTTTAAGGCTTATCATGAAAATTTTTATTTTTATTTTTATTTTGCCGAGGATGACAATGTGACAGATATCTCAGGTCAGTTACTTTGTTAATTAGAAAACCAGATATGAGTGTCGCATAACAGGGAAGGGTTTGACAAAAAACCTGATATTCGAAAAAGTCACCTTGTCTGAAAGATAACGTCTGCGTGTAACCTATTTCTTGCGAAGCTCACGACCACAAATATTTCTTAGAATCCTAGAGAACATTCAACTTCCGGTGATTTCATATTTCACAAATACCCTCCCACTTTTCTCGTTAACTAATATTTTTTGCCGTTATATTTTTACGGCGGTAATTACAATTTTATTAAAGCGACCAAAAGGGACATTTTAAAAAGAAGAACATTTATAATAAAATTGTGGGCAATAGCAAAAAGTTAATATTACCGCAAAGTGATAAATACAACATTTTTTTTTTATTAAAGACAGCTAAATAGATTTACCTTCTCTCTTTCATCATAACTAAGGTCGAGGTCAAAATATGTGCAAAACTGCTAAAAATGAACATCCAAGACCAGATTATATATATATATATATATATATATATATATATATATATATATATATAACAATTATTGGGAAAATTGTATGACAAAGTGGAAAACGTTTTCTTGTGGCGCGTCGACTTTATTGGACTAAATGTGTTATGCTGGGCATGTGCACGACAGATGGGATTGTGGGTTTTTTAGAACTTTTTTATCTAGCCGTTTGTCATACAATTTCACCGTATATATATAAACAAAAGGAAAACATATATTTTAGTTTAATTTGCTTTTAGATTCAACATTACCTAGTTTCGTTTATTAGACATCCTCCATAATTTGCTGAGACTTTTCAGCTAACCTGATGAATATATATGAGCGTCTCTTAGATTTAAAAATTATGAAAAACTGACAACATTTTTACTTTTGTTTATAAAGACTTGTTACAAAATAAAATTCTCACATTTGCCTTGATGAAGTCCATCAGAGGACGAAATGCGTTGGCTAAGGTAAGTTTTCCTTTTCTTTTTATTCATATTGTCCTTTTACAGATATGTTTTCAGTTATATCTGGAATTTTTTACACAAACATATACACGCGCGCACGCATACGCAAACACACACACGCATCGATTATGTGAACGCAGTTTGAAAGAGTTGATATTACTCTTCTTTCTTTATTAAAAAAAAAAAAGAAAATGTAAAATGTAGTACCGTCAAGCTCCCGTCAAAAAGAAGACAGGGTAGAAGGCTTGAACTCACGTACACACTACTACTACCCTGGGCCTTTCCATACCAAAATAACACATCATGACTATAAACAGCCAAAGATACAAACATAAACCAGTTTAACAAAACAACACATAAACCTCTCAACGTGTCTTTCTCCAACATTCGTGGTATTCGTACCAACTTCTACAGTGTGGAATCGCCCCACTTCGAAAAGTCTCCGGACATCCTAGCTCTCTGCGAAACTAATCTTAACTCTTCAATCTCCTCCTCTGACTTCTCAATTCCTGATTACTTTCCTCTCCTTAAGAAGAACTCTAATGTCCACATGCATGGCCTTGTTGTTTAAGTCCGCGAACATATCCAGCTGGCTAGGGAACTTTCTCTTGCATCTCCAGACCATTCTTACATGTGTCCCCACCTCCCTCAGTCAGCTATCTCTTCTTTACCGTTCCCCTTCCTCCCATGACTTCTGCGTGCTGGATACTATTTCCCGTAATATAGACAAGGCCATTTCCGTTTGCAAATATATTTGTGTTCTTAATGCCGACCATACCAGGTGGCTTAAACACTCTGTCATTGACCTCGCTGGCATCCAAACCCTGAACTTCTCTATCACTCAATCTCTCATGCAAGTGGTGGACTTCCCAACGCGTTTCCCCAGTAACCCTGACAGACACGCTTCTCTTCTCGATCTCTTTTTTACCTCTATCCCTGATTCATGCCATATCATGCAGCTCTGCCCTCTTGGCAACTCTGATCATGCGGTAGTATCTGTAAACATCTCCATCTGCACCCCATCTTCTATTTTTCACCTTCTATATTTTGGAAAGGAGTCATTCATTCCCTTGTTCAAATTTAAATTTAATTTAAATCAAAGAGGAAAAAAAAAATTTTTCAGTGGTGGTTTGTGTCCCTCCTTTGATCAAAATAAAATATACTTATCCAAGTACCCTAGGAGTCATTCCCTTGTTCAACTTTAAATTTAATTTATATTAAAGGCAAAAAAAATTCCGGGGAGCGGGGGTGGGTTCCCCACTTTGTTGGGTTGCTTTGATCAAAATGAAATATATTTATCCAAGGACGCTGGTTAATGTAGTTTCAAAATATATATGATTATGGCGATAAGAAACAGACAGAGACTACAACTTTATATAGATACATATGCGCCTTCCTACCTCTCTCTCTCTCTCTCCATATATATATATATATATATATATATATAATCAGATCATTGCAAAAATCCATGCCCGATTTTCATTGTTAATATAAAATGGCCGCAACTTTATTGTCGTGCCAATTTCTGGTGGATTCTAGATTGAAACCTTTCATCGTTCAGTTGCGCGTCAAACTTTGTTGAATGTTGACGTTTTGTCCACAAATCAATGCCTTAAAGATGGAGAATGAAAAATTGTACTTTCGCCATATTATGTTCCATGAATTTCTGAAAGGAGGAAGCGTCGGTACTGCGGCAAAAATCACCGAAAAGGTTTATTTGGATAGTGCCTCAGCTTTTTGGCCCTTCAAAAAATCCTTTGGCAGGTTCCGTAGGTGTGACTTTAACGTAAGCAATGAACCATGCTCGGAGCGACCTTCCGACGTCAGTGAAGATGCCCTGCTTGTAATCGTGGAGAACAAATGAAAGATTTAAACGGAATAGATTTTTAATGGATAACGGTTTAACTGGTTTAATTAATGGATGCCAAGCGAATTGAGACGAACAAATGTGTTTGGTCGATGCAACTCGTAAAAAAAAAAAAAAAAAAAAAAAAAAAAAAAAACGAAGAAAAAGGAACAAATCGATTGGTTATCGTTTTGTTGAATAAAGTTTCATTTGGTTTAGTTTTTTTTTAAATATATCAACTCCTTATTGGTCATTTAATTCTGAAATTTAAATTTCTTGGGAGAATTAGTAATTTCTTTTACAAGAAATTATTGCTGGTAATTTGTTTTTAACAAAAATGTATTGTTGGTATTTTTTTCTTCAAATATATATTGCTGGTAGCTTTAATTTAATTTTTTTTTTTTTACAAAAAATGTATTGCTAGTAATTTTGGTTAATTTGAAGTGTAACACCCGCGTCGTTGGCGGCCGCCATTACTCGTGTTGTTTGCATACATTCGCAGCGGAAAGCTACACGCGGAAGACTACGGAAAGCTAAGCTTGAAACTGCTTTTTCTTGTCTAAATTTATCGCAATTACTGCGTACGAGAACTATTTACGGAGACACGCCCAGTTTGCGCAATGATACCTATGCTAATAGCTATTCTGCAGTGAATGTATACAAACAACCCCTGTAATGGCTGCCCGCGACGCGAATGAATCCAAACTTTCACTGTCCATAACTCCAAAACGGTAGATTTTATCAAATCTATGAAGCCAGATTCGAATGGAGCATGCGCAATTACACATAAATGTAAGAATTCTGGGAATTTATAATCCGAACTGAGTGCGGGTGTTACACCGCAAATTAACCGTAATTGTTTCTACTGTGAAAATGCATTGCTGGTATTTTTTTATAAAGATGTATTTTATACTTTCATGGTGTTTTAACCCCAGTTTTGGGATTAAATATTTGCCTATAGCTGGGAACCAAACAGGTGTTACCACCCCGAGTCACCGAGTGAACCTGAGAACAACAGCAGTTAAGAGGTGGTTCCATGCTCCTCAAAACTTCCCAGTCAGAGACCTTGCTTCCCGGTGTAGTTTGTTCAATAAAGGGTTCAAACCTTAAAATAAAACTTGCCGATTGCTACATAAATTTTATGTTGAAGCTTTAAAATATTTATTACATTCAAGAAAGGCGTGTGCGAAAAATCGATCCTTAAGGCGGGTATTTCTAAATAATGATTTTCGGACTTCAGATTGGATGAAAACGGTGTGTTTTGCATTCTTTTCCAACTAAAAACACCGAAGCAGATAAAACCCAAGTAGCCACCCACACATACGTGACCACACAACTCACACAGTTCAATGACGCCTTTCTCACGCTCAGTGTCTTCTCCTCCGAAACTTACCCACCCCGGCGTTTCAAAGGAGTCTCAAAGTCTTCTACAGGGAATCGCCCTCACCTGCTTTGTTGCGTTTTACTTAATCGGAAGTCAACGATTTTCGCATTGGAAAAAGCTAAAAGCCGACAGAAGCCAAATCTAGGCCTTTTTAAATCCCAAAGTTAACTCGATACAAGACGCGAGAGTCGCTCTAGGTAGAGGATCACTGTTAAAATGGTTATGGTGATTGTGTTGAGTGATATGAATGAAAAAGTAGGTGCTAGGAAGTGAAGATTATAAGGATAAGGAAGAAAGATGAGAACTGAAATTTCACCTTGGGGAAGCACCACGCGATAGTCGGTTCTGTAAAGAGACAGTACCTGAGAAATGCTGTTTGAATCGAACGTTCTCCTCATATTTGTAAATCGACGAAATGAGGATGATTCGATTCTATGCAAGTGTCCTAACTGTAAAAGTCTGAACTGGAGGAAATAAAGACTAGAGCTCATCTGAACATTTGTCATGTAAATAGCGATAGAGTGTGTGGGGTTACCCCCACTTACTTTTTAAAAAAAATCGTCGCTAGAGGTCGCCCCATAAGCCTATAAATAGACAATGACATTCTTTGTCATCCTCTCTTTTTCTATTTTTCTCTTGCGCGTTAAGAAATAGGTTTTGAGAAAAACGTGTCCCACACCAGGAAATGCACGCATGCACGCACGTACCATTCACTTCAGTTTCATTTAATTTTCTCTTGGGCGTATTTCTACACAAACCCCTTCACTAGTTTATATATTTTTTCTTTCATGTTCAGTGTTTTTACCACACGCAACATTCTTTTATTGTCTATGTATACCTTTGTGATGTGGGTGCCAAAGTTAGGCCCACAGAAGTAAAACACGGAATACGGATTAGAAGTAAGAAAGATATATTAACAACAGGTTACAGAGACAGTGTAAGCAGAGCTTACTATAAGTTAGTGTCCAACACTGGTAGTCGTACGAGACTCTCACTGTCTCTCTGTGTCACTCTCTGTCACTCTCCTGTAGAGTGCTATGTCGCCTACTTAATATAGGCCTGGAAGAGTCTATTGTGTAGGTAGTTTCCGGTCTCACAATACCCCCCTTCCAAAGAGTTTTCTTTTTTGAAAAGGAGAGAAAAAAATAAAACTTAATACTTTTTCCTCTTGGGATTTATTGTTTCTCAGCTGGAAGTAGAGATCTTGATGCGTGAGCCACAGATTTTCGCGAACCGTCTGGCAGTTTATGTAATATGCAAGCGCCTATGCCGTACGAGCTTGCATCACTTGCGAATATGATGTTGAGACTAGGGTCGTAATGGGTGAGGGAGAGGTCTGAAGTAAGAGTTTTCTTGATCTTCTCGAATGCGTCTTGGCATTCCGGGGTCCATGACCATGGTTTGTCCTTTTTTAAAAGTTGGTTTAGAGGCCCTCTCAAATTTTGCATGTTCTTAATGAACCCTTGGTAAAAGTTAGCTAGGCCGAGGAAGCTTTGTAACGCTTGAACGTTATCTGGGGCCGGCATGTTTCTGATCGCGTTGGCTCTTTCTGGATCCGGCCGACGACCATCTTTATTTATAATGTGTCCTAAGTATTTAATCTCTGGTAAGAAAACTTTTCCTCCTTAACCTTAAATCCGTATTCTTGTATCTTTTCGAATACGTTTATTATATGGTTCCGGTGCTCTGCCGTAGTTTTACTAGTAACTAGTATATCATCCAAATAGGCTGTTGCGTAGTCAAGATCGCCCAGCATAGCGTCCATGACCTGCTGGAAAATTGCAGGCGCAACCTTTACTCCAAAAGCCAGCCTGTTGTATTTGTACAACCCTCTATGGGTGTTTATGCAGAGCAATTTGGAACTTTGTTCTTCCACCTCTATCTGAAGGTATGCGTCCGAGAGGTCGATTTTAGAAAAAACATTTTCCACCATTGAGTTTATTGAAAATTTCTTCAGGGCTTGGGAGAGGATAGTGGTGATCTTGCAAGGCATCGTTTAGCCCTGTGGAAAAATCTGCGCATACTCGTATTTGATTGGACTTTTTTTTTACGTAGACCGTAGGTGCTGCCAACTCGCTGAAATCTGTTTTTGACAGAATACCTGCTTGTTCGAGTTTATCTAACTCTTTATTGATTTGCTCTAGAGCAGCGAAAGGGACATTCCGTTTCTTTTTGAATACCGGTTGTGCATCGTCCTTCACCTTGAACTTAGCTTTCATTTTAGTACATTTCCCAAGGCCGCCAGAAAAAACCTGGGGAAATTGTTGTTTGAGTTCCTTTTTTAGATTTGCTAAATTGGACGTTGTACCTTGTATCTTGCGACAAAATGTACTCATTGGGCAATCCCAAAGATTGAAGTTTTCTATCCAATCAGTTCCAAATAAGTTGTCTGAAATTTTTAATACGTAGGCTTTGAGCTTTTTGGTAACTCCATTTAGTGTTACTGTAAGTATTACCTCGCCTAAAATGTTAATATTTTCGCCAGTTACGGATTTTGCTGTTTTATCCGTTTTTAATAAGGTCGGCTTGTTCAATTTTCGCCAAGTACGCCAGTTAATGGTTGAAATATCAGAACCCGAATCAAGCTGGAATTTAATGGACTTATTGAAAATATCCACAATTACATATTTTCTTAAATTCCTATCGACAATATTGTCAGATTGAGCTTGCCTAATTTTATTTTTGGGTTTTCTCGTTCTGTTGGCGTGCCAGCACGAAGTTAAAGTATGACCACTTTTATTGCAATTTTTGCAATATTTTTTGTTCTTAAGTGGACAGAATTTCATCCAATGCCATTTACCACAATGGTAACATGGACCGGGCGGTTTCTTTAACTTATTTGGGTTTTGGTTACTGCATAATTTAGGGCATGAGATTTGCCTTTTGTCTTTTTCAGGGGAATAGGAGGTAGACTTGCTTCTGATTTTATTAATCTGAGTCACACCTGATTCCTCGATAGTGTTTGAGTCACGCTTTACAGATATTACTCTTTGACAGTCCTCTGCCAGTTTTTGGAGAGTCAATCCTTGTTCGTTCTCAAGCTTAGTCAGTACCCGTCGTCTGACTTCGGCGTCTTCTGCAGATACTAGACCTTGTGCGAAAATTAAGCAATTAAAATCATCGGCAGTCAGTTCGGCTAGTTTAAAATCATTACATAGCTTGTTCACCGATGCTGCAAACGTTAGAAAATCTTGCTGGTTGTCTTTGACTGTGTTCAGGCATTTCCAACGTTTGTTGAACAAGGTTGTGTTAGGCCCGAATAATTCCGATAGGAGCTTAATCGTCTCTGAAAAATCCAAGTCAGTCGTTTTCTTGGGTAGTATGAAGTCTACGAACCTACTATGTTCTGTAGTTCCCAGTTTTCTCAATAGAAGACGTATCTTTTTTTTTACTGGGCCATTGTTCACAGTCTACGTTGAAAATATCTTCGTAGCGCCTGTAAAAAGCCTGGAAGATTTTGCCGTTCTCTGGTACGTATTCAAAGGTTTCTATTGTATTGTAAATTGTACTCTGGGAGAATATTGTATCTTTTTCAGAGTTTGAGCCTTTTAATGCATTTACGAGTAATTCTTTAAGTTGTTTCTGTTGTAGTTCAGCATTCTGAAGCGTAATTTTTGGGAAATTCATTTGCTGCTTAGGTAAATCCAAAAATAGTGTTTGTTGTCTTTCTTCTGATTTTTGTTGCTGCTCCAAATTTAGTTTTTGCAAATCTTCCATATTTAAAAATGAAAGCGCTTTTTTGTTGCTTTGAAACACTTGTACTAAGAGGAGGTACACAAAAAATCTTGATATATTTTTGTTCCTTTTTTTTTCTTTTACAGAAAAAAAAATATATGATCAGACTAAACTAAACTAATTATGTGTGTTTAGCTTTTTTTCCCGTGGTTCCGTTAATTTTAACGTAATTGAATAATTTTCACCACACTTATGTATTTTTTTTTATAGGAGGTACAAAAAGAAGAAAACTCACCTCAGTGAATTTGAGGGGAGAATAATTTTATGTCCGAGTTCAACTCAGTTACATAAAAAAAATTTTCGATAGTTTTTTTCCGAAAACTTGAGTACAATGGTAATACTTGATCTTGTGTTTTCAGTTTTTTTTACGAACAACTGTTTTTTTTTCTGTGTGTGTGGGTGCGTAGAAATTGTTCTCTTATTGGACAGACTTTAATATTCCGTAGATGTCGAATCATTAGTTTGTCAATGGCGTTTGGTATTGGAATATGTGTAGACGCTGGGTGTTTAGCTTTTAAATCGCTAATGTATTAATGCCAGCTTAATTTCACGTTCAACACAGCTGTAGGAACGCGTGGAGTTTTTGTATTTTTCGAGTACTGTCGCTATTGATATGGTGAGAGCGAAATTCTCGAATCTTCTCTGTCGCCACTGTTGTGGGACTGGCAAGGTATTGCAGTTTTCGACGTGAATGCGTTTCACGAATTCTTCGTCGACTCAGATGTGGGATTGGTAAGGTATTTAGGTTTCGCCGTGAGTGCGTTTCTAGAATCCTCGTCGCCACTGATGTGGGTGCCAAAGTTGGGCCCACAGAAGTAAAACACGGAACACGGATTAGAAGTAAGAAAGATATATTAACAACAGGTTACAGAGATAGCGCAAGCAGAGCTTACTATAAGTTAGTGTCCAACACTGGTAGTCGTACGAGACTCTCACTGTCTCTCTGTGTCACTCTCTGTCACTCTCTATCACTCTCCTGTAGAGTGCTATGTCGCCTACTTAATATAGGCCTGTAAGAGTCTATTGTGTAGGTAGTTTCCGGTCTCACAATACTTTGTTTATTTAATACATACATAGATACGTTTGTTTGTACAGAGCAACCTCGGTTCCCAAATGTTTCACATGTCGAACAAATCGGTTTTCGAACAGAAAATTCGAGATGAAAATGCCTCGGTTATCGAACAAAGTTTCGTTTCTCGAACCGAGTTAACCCATTTCTGAGCCGACCGCCATGATGTATACGTCCGTGTGTTATAATGTGCTTTTCGTTTCCAA
>OZ010600.1:33066090-33096090 GCA_963932145.1 Acanthosepion lycidas | reverse complement strand
ATTACTAACGAGCGGGAAGAGAAAAGTGTAATCAGAAGGGCAGTAGATGGCGATTGATATTGCATTTAAAGTTTGGGAGATTAAAGTTGGCTAGAAAGCACGGAGCCGGAAGGGAGATGACTTCACTTTTGAATAAACCGGCTATGGTTGAAACGTCGTTAAATCAACGAATGTAACTTCGCTTCGTGAGGTAATTGCACTGAAAATCAGTCTCAAAATATCGTAGTTTTTTTCTATGACATCTTCCTGACACCATTTATTCGAATTTGCAACCCCCCCCCCACACACACACCAAATTCTTTCGATTTCTTACAGTAGGGTGGAGTAATGATGGATAGCGGCTCGGATTGCGGAATCGGAGAGCCGAGTTCGAATTCCAGTCGAATCCATTACATTCACTTATGTGCTAATACCCTTGGGAAACGTATGAATCCTCTTCTTCTCCAGCCCAGCTATGGGTAAATAGCAGGACAGGTCTACCGCAGAAAGAAATGGCAACCTACTGCGAGAAAAAGAATCTACTTCGTTAGTCATGTATCAAAAGATACATGATCGCCTAAGCGTGTATCCCGCATGACACATAACTGAATGAAATTCACTTACTTCCTAATACCTTTGGAAAAGGTATGAATCCTCATCTTCTCTGCCTAGCTATGGGTAAATAGCAGGACAGATCGGGTTCTATAGCCTTAGATTGCAATTGGTCTACCGCAGAAAGAAATGGCAACTAAATGCGGGAAAAAAAAAACAGTCATGTATCGAAAGATACATGATCGCCTAAGCATATATCACTCATGGCTGAAATTCACTGATAATACTCTTGGGAAAAGTATGAGTCCTCTTCTTCCCCGCCCCGGCTATGGGTAAATAGTATGACATATTTATAGCCTTCGATGGCAACTGGTCTACTGCAGAAAGAAATGGAAATCTGCTGCGAGAAAAAATATGCCTCGTCAGTCATGTATCGAAAGATATATCATCGTCTAAGCGCGTATCACGCATGGTACATAACTGATTGACTGAAAAATAAATATTATTGTGATAAAAAATGAAACATGGGTCACAGAAGAATAAAAAATAACTTGAAAACATTGGTAATTAGAAAGAGCTGGTTTAAAAAATGTCACTTTTAAAAACAGTTTTAAAATAAATTGCTAATAAGCAAGGCACGGTGGAGTAATGAATGGCGGCTTGGATTGAGGAATCGGACACCAGAGTTCGAATTCCAGTCGAATCCATTACATTCACTTTCGCGCTAATACCCTTGGGAAAGACATGTATCGTCTTCTTTCCCACTCTCCAGCTATGGATAAATAGCAGATCAAACCGGGTTCTATAGCCTTGGATGGTAACTGGTCTACCACAGAAAGAAATGGCAATCTGCTGCGGGAAATAATCTGCCTCGTCAGTCATGTATCGAAAGATACATGATCGCCTAAGCGGGTATCATGCGTGGTACATAACTGACTGACAGCATGTGATATTGGTTGTTAGTAAGAATCTGATTTTCTGGACTAGAGATGTCCAATGCTCTCTTTCTTGCTTCAGCAGAATTCAAAAGCATTTGCGCAGCCTTGTGAGTGACGATATTTTCCTATCCTACAACCCCTTCCTCACAGTCGAAAACATTGCCAACCTCTCGTTAATCTATTGCTGTTTTCATGACAGATACTCGGCCGAATTACATTCCTTGTTTCCACCAGTCCACCAGTCCAGACCGTCACATCTAAGACCTACCAGGCCTCGTACACTATATGAAGCTCAATGTACCCATTATGACACCCAGTCTGATAAGGGTGTATAAGGCACATGCATCCCAGCAAAAACTTTCGCGAGATTGTAAAAGGTTTTGATAAGAACAGCGTATAAGCTTGTAGGTGGGATCCAGTTAGAAATACCTTCAAGTTAAGTAAAATCCAATCCGCTCTGACGTTCTTCTATTGAGGGCGTTCCCAAGTGTCTAGGTGTAGCTCCTAAGTCACCTTGGCTGCCTTAACCTTCAAACTTAACATGTTCGACATTCAGGAATGCTTATCCCCCAATTACTCCCACTCCTGAACAGAGATACACAGTGCATCAGGCTCTATGGAATATGCTTAAATAGTAACGGTCATGTAATTTATTATTATAATTGTTATTAATATTATTGGTGTTGTTATTATTATTATTGGTATTATTATTACTGTTGTTATTATTATTATTTGTATTGTTATTATTATTAGTAGTAATAGTATTGTTATTATTATTATTATTATTATTATTATTATTATTATTATTATTTTTATTTTCTTTGCTTTCTGGCGTTTACACATTTCTTTCCGGGTCCCATCCAGAGACCTAAGGTTAGAAATGGCATCATGACACTTTTCACTGACAAAAAAAAAAATTAAAAAAAATAAATAAATAAAATAAAATAAAAATTACATAGATAAAGCCCTTCTTAAAGTGTGGGCTGTACTTGAGGCATGGGCTTCCAGGAATCCCTGCAATTAGTCTGCTGCAATCTTTTCCAACCAGTCCTAGGGCTCCAACTACAACAGGGATTGTTTATGTTCCCATATGCCACATTTTCGAGATTTCTATTTCAAAGTCCTTGTATTTTGACAGCTTTTTGAATATCTTCAAAGATACATTGCAGTCAGCAGGGACTGCCATATCAATAAGGAGGCAACGTTTTTGTTTGTGGTCTTTAATAACAATATCTGGGCGGTTGGCCTTGATTCTTTTGTCAGTGTGAATTGTGTAGTCCCATAGAATTGTAACAGGTCCTATCTCCGTAACCGGGTCTGGGTGGTGTTGATACCAGTTTCTTTCAGTTTCCTTCCCGTAGAAGTTGCAGATTTTCCAGTGCAGATATTGGCCCACTCTGTCATGTCGGGTTTTATATTCAGTGGGTGCCAGCATCGTGCAACCTGATACAAGATGATCAATCGTTTCTGGATATTTATCACAGAACCTGCATTTTGGGCTGACACAATATTTTAGTATATGTGCTTGATAATTCCTAGTTAGCAAGCATTGGTCCTGCGCAGCAAGGATAAAACCTTCAGTTTCCGCTTTCAACCCTGCACTGCGTAGCCACTGATGGGTACGGGTTTTGTCTACATCAGCTTGTTTGATACGGGCAGAGTATTGGCCATGAAGTGGTTTATCTTGCCATCGCTTCTGTATCTGGTCGGTTGCATTCGTCTTTGCTGTCTTTTTCAAGTATTTTGCAGTTTCAGCCGGTGTATTGTGATGTAGTTGCATCTCTACGTCTATATTGCTATTATTATTATTATTATTATTATTATTATTATTATTATTATTATTATTATTATTCCTGTGCTTTTTCTATAAATATACCAATGGCAATTTTTCTTATTTGCTACCTAGACTTCATGAATATAAGTATAGTACTAGATTGGCAGATAGGTTTCATCATTTTACTGCTGGAGTTGCTAAGTATAACCGTAAGTTCTATTCTAATAGTTTCTTCTCGCACTTCTCATGATCTTTAGAAACTGAAATGCAACGTCAATCGTCGTCATCTATCTCTTTGAATCCTTTTCTTTTTCGTTGTCTGTCTTTCTCCTCAATAACGTTTCCTCGGTTTCCTTCATTCTCATTAACCACTTGTATCGTTTTTTTTTGTTTTTGTTTGTTTTTGGGGTTTTTTTGCAATAATGTTCACCCTGTCCAAAGCTCGGCGGTCCCTCGAGGTAGATGGTTACATTAAGTGGCAGTTTATGCGGATAGGAGCGGAAGATAAAGGTGAACCCTAGACTTGAATAGGTTAAGACTGTACTGATCAGGGATACATCCTCTTGGGAGTCGGTTCCACAGGGCAGTGGTTCGCGGGAAGACGCTGTTCGAGTGGAACATTTCTCACCGGTGGAATACGGAGGAAATGTGGGTGGTTTGCTACAATGGATGTGGCATGGTGGGCCCTGTGAAAGTTAGAATTGGGGGAAGCAAGGAATGTAGTTCGTCCGAGCACTTTCCATGGCAGTGGCGATAGAGCAGTGAGAGTCTTGCCACACCCCGCCTGTGAGAGATAGAGAGATAGAGATAGATAGATAGATAGAGAGAGAGATAGAGAGGCTGGAGGGTAGAAAATAATCTTCTCTTAATTTGTCACAGACAAGGACTCGGGGACGCTTTTGGACACTATCGAGACTAGAGAGTGAGGACTGGGCTGCCCCCGCCCAAATATGACAACAGTACTTCACTTTAAGCCTGATCTAGCTCTCATAAAAGTAGATTATAGCATGTGGAGTGAAGTACTTACTAGAGCGGCAGAGGAAGCCGGGCATTTTTCTTACATCTTTTACGATAGATTGTATGTACGAGTTTCACTTAGCGGCTTTCTCGCCTTGCTTGGAAAGAAATGATTTAAAAAAACAAAAACAAACATCATCAGGATCGATAGTAGTTGTAGAAATTGAGAACAGTTGTAATATAAGTATATCTGCTATTATTTCCGAAAACAAATGGAACATCTGAAAGATGAGCTAAACTGTACAATAGCGAAATAGAACAATAATAATGTCAAATTATAATCACAAGATTACTGCCAGTCTAGACCATAACAGCTGCTTGAGTGACTGTCCGGCGAATCATCACTAATTACAACGACATTTGTTTTATTTGTCCTCTTACTTAATTAGCATTGCCAACCGAAGGTTTTTGTCTTCTTTTATTAGGCAGCGTTTGTGCATCTCTTTAGAACTGTTCCCAGAGAAACAATTAAATGCACATCTTTTCAATTAGCCAGACTGACAAGACATTCATTTATGCCGATTAAGAATTCATGCCCAGACAAGACTCAAATGTGACCGCCTTTCGTAGCAGTACTAAAAACGGAAACCACACACACACATATATATATACATATATATATATAAATCAAGAAAAAACCTTAACGATCCACTTCGGTTAAAATTTATTTCGTGAATATTGTTATATTCATCTCTTCAGACAGAAAGTTCTTATTTATTAAGAACTTTTGGTCTGAAGAGTCGGATATAACAATATTCACGAAATAAATTATAACCGAAATGAATCTTTAAGGTTTTTTCTTGATTTATTATTATTATAATGCTCTGTATTTTACACTGAGCTCTCTTTGGATTAATATCCAGCTTGGAATTATCCCTACCAGTCACAAATTGGTATTTTTATATATATAAGAATTAATGATTTTTTATTTATTAATCCAACATTTTTATTGATTTAAACGTCATTTTTAATGGATACCCATATTTGTGTAGACTCTCCGTTTATTTTAAACAGACTTTTATTTCGTCTACCGAAGATAGAACATGTCTTGTTTCCCTACCTATGATACTTTTAACCGCCCCCCCCACAGCGAACTACATGTAGAACTGGACATAACTACACATAGAAATATCCTAAGCTTCTTTTACTATGCACAAGCATATCTGAAAACACTTCCAATCTACAGATAAAATTCTTCTTAAATGTATGCCTCTCAACATCTTTCATAGGACTTTGCATGCACCTAAATACGAAAATCGATGTCTCGACATACACATCTTCACTTCTTTAATATTGTTTATATTTAGTTTGTCGTCCGGCAGAGAGGCTTCTTCTGATCGAGAGGTTTTGAGGGGAGTGGAAGCACTTAATTGTGGGAACTCGAGACGGCTTCACTCTTGGAACCACAGGGACAAGTAAGCCCTCTACCATGATAAAAAACGACCATTTTACACTGGATGTTGAAGTGAACCGTTCGTTATCAAATGTACCACTTTGACTTATTATTACTTTACTGACAATAATGGAAACGAATCAGTTAATAAAAGAATCTCTATCTATAAAAGGCAGGATGTGTGTGTGTGTGTGTGTGTGTGTAACGAATGAACGGCCGCAATTTTTGACGGATTTGCACCAAAATTTACATGCACATGCTCCAAGTTAGAGCGATGGCCAAGACCGACTTTGCATTTCCCAACTCCCATCGATAGTGGAAATAATCGATTTTTTCATGCTTCTACGCCAGTTTTTATGTAGTTTGCGGCCATTTTGTACTGGCCAGAGTGAGAGCCTATAGTTGACTGCCACGAATAAGCAGGAAGATTCTATTGGCCAGCGTGAGAGCCAACAGCCGACTGACACGAATGTTAACTAGCATGCTAGCATGCAAAAAAAAAACGATAGCTGCATTCGTCACAAGTGGTAGAAATTTAAATCTGCATGTCACTTTACTCCAACTGGCTCATTCGCTTGCTTAAACTCAACGTGATTCTGATTCCTCAGAACTGGGTTAGGTGTGAAAAAGTATTCGTTGTTAACATTCTTTTTTCATTCGGTTTTTCCAGTTACGAGTCCTTTTTTAAAGCTGATCGTTTTGTGTTCATTTTGTTTAGTTCTTTTTTCGTAACAGATTTGATGTTTAGTATAGAGCTTAGAAAAAATTCGCAGTGTGAGATAGGCAAGAAGTAAGGCATGTAACAACATCAGCACGGCAAAGGGCACTCCTTTAAAGGCAAGGAAGGGCAAAAATATTTTAAGTCAAGTGATAGCGATTACTGTATGAATCGTACGATTTTTGAATCAAGCACGGGCAACGCCGGGTCATGCTGCTAGTAAAACTAATAAAAGTATAAAATTATCATTAAATATATGAGAACATTTTTTTTAAATTATTGCTGTTGCTGAAAATAAATATTTGAAAGATAAATAATAAAGCAGGAAATTCACTAATGAACCAATAGTAAAAAGATATATATATATATATATATATATATATATATATATATATATATATATAGAGAGAGAGAGAGAGAGAGAGAGAGAGCGAGAGATAGACAGAGTAAACAGACGTGTTTTTCATTGCGATGAAGAAAGCGATATCGTATTTTAAAAGGGAAGTCTTTATTAAATAAAGATAATGTTTATTTTTATTTTAATTATCCATTCATTCTCATATTTTTCTTTGTTTATTACATTGTAATTTTGTCACATTAATATGCATTTACAATATTTAATTATTGAAATACCTATTTGTTTATTTTTTAAGATAATCGATGTACACATCGATTGCTTTTTGTTTTATTTTTAAAATAAATGTTTTAGCAAGTTTACTTTATGAGGTAAGTCTTTTATATTATCACTATGAATTGTTATATTAGGAACATTTAATGCATTATATTTGTTAAATTACTTAGCATGAATAATTCTATATTTATATTTTAGCGTAACATTTATTCTTTTTTAACAAAGAGGGCGCAATTTTCGAAATTTTAGTAACTGCATCGCGAGTAATGTTTGTTGTGTTATCATTGACTATTTGTTCAGTATCATCGATTTCTTTCCCTATCATTTATCATTCAAACATTTTAACATTTGCCAATAATTTCATTCTTTTATCCATTTCTTATTTATTGATAGTAGTAACGTAATATTTTTTATGGGCGAGGACGTATTTTCAAATTTGCAGGAAAAATACAAATTAGAGATATTTCATAACAGATGATTTCATCTTAAATAAATCAACAATGTTTTGCGGGAATTTTTGACATCAACTTGAGATTTTTCTTATTAAAGAGTTGAATAATTCAGAACATTCAATATCATTTTAAATTGTAAGAACCTTGAGATATCATCCGTACATACGAAATGTTAATAACTTCCTTGATTTTCGGTAATTTTACATTGGGGAGTTGGTGCGAGGCAAATTAAACGAATTTTGATTTCAAATTTATAATTTCAAAAGCGTGCCAAAAATTTAATAAAAACAAACAAAATTTGATTTAAAATTTATAGTTTCTTTGAGTGAATTCATATTTGCGATAACTAACTTTACATTATTTGAGGTGAATTAACAGAAATGATCCAATATATGATGCTTTAGGGCTTAAAAAACTGTTGTTTTTTTTTCTACAATTTTATAAGTTTATAAGTTTTTTTTTTCTCGCCGTAGGGTAGGAGTTGTCCAAACTGAGTGTGAGTGGAATTAATTATTCCAATGTCTTATTTTAAACTCCGTCAAATTGTGTGCGTATGTATGTATGTTTGTGCTTGCGTATACATTAAATGGCGCAAGCAGATTTAAGTCACACACGTACAACACAGGCATACGCATATACAATACATATACGCATGCAACGTCACACGCAGACAGTGTGTGACAGACAGAAAATCAGCTCTTCTTTTATAATATAGATTTACTTATATATAGGTTATGTATGGTTGTGTTTGTGTGTTCCAGCTAATATATGTGGACAACTTTTTTAATCAAGATTATATATATATATATATATATAAAACACGGAAGAAGAGACTTATATAGGAACTACAAAAATAATCTTTAAAGAAATGTTTAATAACCAACAAACGTCATTAAAACAGAAAAATACAAAAACAACAAAATACTATCCAAATACATTTGGAACCTAAAATAAAATAACATCATTAACAAAATCAAATGGGAAATTATTAAAAAAAAAAAAAGAAGCAGCCCCACACAATAGCAATAGCAGAAACTGTAAATTATATCTGGAGGAAAAAATTAGCAATCATCACCTTAAGGATCAAAACAACTTACTAAACAAGAAGAATGAAATAATGGGAAAATAGAGGCATTTAAACAGGTATCTACTTTGCCATCTAAATTCTAATATAAATGAAAGAAAGATATACAACACAAAACGCAATTCCATCACAAACACAAAACACCATACCTAAAATCTAACCCATAGCAACTTCAAACACAACCCATCCAGAAATGAGTAACCCCAATATCAACAAAATAATAACCAACAAAATATCGAAGCATACAAAACTCATGTTAAAACAACATATACATATCACCACAATTACACCTTTTACAAAACACAAAAGCACATATACACTCTTTACAACACCCACAATACCAACAAAATAATAACCACACAAAATACACGCAAACCCAACCATACAAATTACTACAACTACACTCTTTACAAAACACAAAAACACACACACGCTAAATAAAAAAGTAAAAAGTGAATAGACTCCAATTCAACGGGGACGAAGAAAAATATGAAATTTCGGAAACAAAGTTCTTAAACCATCTACGTAAACTCGGCCTAAAAGACGCCACTTTAGGCGTAAACCCCACCAAAGAACAGCACAGAGGACAGTTGCCACGCATGTCACAAAATACTGGGGTAGTATAACTACGGTGATATCGATAAATTACCCGACGTAGTTGAAGGGATGAGAATAAAAAGAAAAGGTACTACGAACAGGCTGTGAAATCTGCACTCAGGGAAAATTTTTCCGAAGTAGAAACAGGCAACCGAACACACAGGCAACATCCATCTTTGAGTTAGTACATATAGACCCAGCTGGACCCATGGGACCAATTTGGACACAAATACGCTACATCATTTACCGACGATCTCTGCAGCGCTGCATGCGTGTATTTCTTCAAAAATAAGAATAACACTGTGTCAGCCACCGAAACATTGCAGATTCTTCTCCCTACGGTAAGATAAAAACACTGAGATCAGACAACGGTTCAGAATTTAAATGGAACAATTTTCAAAACATTACTCCGTAAAAATATTATAAAACATGAGACCTCAGCAGTATATCCATCATCCCCATCAAAACGGGACAGCAGAAAGGAATTGGCGAATACTGTTCGAAATGGGCAAGTGCGTGATTATAGAAAGTAGCCTACCAAAACCTTTATGAACTTATGCTGTTATGACATCTGCAGTAATCCGTGACAGCCATGCTTGAACAGCCTCCTAAGACAGACTCCCTATAAATTCAACATTTCAAGCATGAACAGCCGCCTAAGACAGACTCCCTATAAATTCAACATTTCAAACATGAACAGCCGCCTAAGACAGACTCCCTATAAATTCAACATATCAAGCATGAACATTTTTGGCTGAGTGTGTTACGCCTACAGATATCTGAAGAAAAAACTTAGACCCAAAATGCTAAAAGGGAATATTCGTCGGGTCTGATAAGAACAACCCTTCGTATCTGGTCGATTACCCTGTAATTAGGAAGTTCCTTAAACATAGACAAGTTAAATTCACCACTAGCGTCATTGAACAACAAACTAACCTGCTGAATGATGATGATGCTGATTCTCCCCGAAAGAAATACATACAAAACCAGAAATTAAGAGCCACTAGGCACCCAACCTAACGTTGGAGAACGTCCACATATCGATGAGGATAACCATATCCACTAATACCCAAAAATGGAAAAAATACATCGTTACCTACGTAACAAACGCAACTAATGTTGATTACTGCTAGAGAGTTATATGTGGTGTGCTACAAACCTATAAAGAAGTTGTGAACTGCCCAAAGGCACACTATTGGATGGAAGCAATGTAGGAAGAGATCGAATCTCTAAAGGAGAATGATGTTTCAAACTGAGAAACATACCCAAAGGCAAAAAGGTGATAAGTGGTAGATGGGTTTACAAAATTAAAGAAAATCCAGCCGGATCACAAAAATACAAGGCAGGATTTGCTGCCAATCGATACAATCAAATAAAGGGGCTAAACTCTGAAGAGACGTTTCCTCCAACAGCGCACATTACATCCATACACATATTGATGTTATGGTATATAGGGATGAAGTAAAAACCAAATTTATTGTCTATAGCACCATTTATTGTTGACTTCATTTGGTTACAGTGGTTGACTATCGTCATAGTTCTTTTTGTGATTTGAGAGTTCATTCAGGGTTTCCGTGTTCCTTCTGGTTGACGAAAATTAATTTGTTGCATTCATCCTTTCTTCTTTCTCTTCTGGAGTTGTACGTCAGGTCAAACTCACAGCCGATGAATCGCCAACCCTTGCGTCTCGAACTGCTACCTCGAATCCAGTTCCTCTTTACTGCAGCGTCTCTAATTTCGCACGTGGTTTTCTTCTTTTTATTGGGGCTGATACATCCGTGTTTCCCGTTTGGTTTTTGGCGGGACGTATTGTCATTGGTTGATTTTTTTTATGATGTTCACTGACCTAGATAAACTAATTCCGGGTTCATGTCCGTTACCGAGGATAGGAACAATAGAAAGAAGGAAAAGAAAGGAAATATACAAGGAAATATATAGAAGAGAGGGAGAGAGAGTTTTCTTTGTCACTCATTTAGTAAAGAGGAAAGTGTATATTTTTGTTTGGTGTTATTACTACCTAATCCTACTACAATGTAAATCGTCATACCATACGATCTAATAGTACATCAAATGGACGTAAAAACAACATACATACATGCAGTGGCGTAGCTGTGGGGCGAGGGGCGGACCGCCCCGGGTGCCAGCACAGGAGGGGGTGACACAATGTCACCCCCAACAAAATTTTTTCAACCAGGCTAAGGTGCCAAAAATAGTCTGAAAACAGTGGTGGAGACACAGGGTTTCGTAGGCGGGCATATGACCTCCTCCCAGAAATAATTTACGACCCCCCCAGTTTTGTCCTCCCGTAGAAATTTTCTAATAAATTGTCGGGAAATTTGTGAGTAGAAAAAATAGCAATGTTTTCAGCTTTCATGTGTTTCAGTTGCTACAATCTTGGTTACTAACAAGAGACATTGTTGTAACATTTTATCGGATGATATGGTGTTTTAACTCTGCATCATTAATAACAACAAAGCGAAATACGAAGCCAAAAGTGCAACAATTTCAGTCTTGCCTGTGTATCAATTCGCTGAGATACAATTTTCCATTGAGTGAGCAATATACTTTTGAATATATCTACTAGTATTGGGACGATTAATCGGAATCGAGAATCGGAAAAATCTGAACTTTTTGGGGTATCGGAAACGGTATCGGAATCGGAAAAATTTGTGCATATTTTCAGATTCCAAAAATGATTCTTTTAAATTTTTAACTTAATTTTTCATTATTGGTACTAATGATAAATATTTATTGTTTTTAAATTATCACTAAAACTAAAATCATAATAACATCAAAATACGATGTAAATTTATTTTACTTATATAAAGAAAAACAAAAAAATAAACTTTGCATACATTCTCTAGGTAACCTTTAAAAGAATGCAGTTGATTTACAATGTTCTGAAAAATGCTTAAAAATTAAATACAACATTTTTGTCAAGAAAAATACTTTCAAACATCATTGATAATTAAATGGTACCCAGAAAATGATGCAACGGAAAATTGGACACCGGAAAATTAGCAACAGAAAATTACGTCAACCATGAGCCAGTCGAGACTGTCGGATCTGGCTGTGCTGTCCATTGAAAACGAGCTTACAAGACAAACAGATTTTGACGATGTCATTGACCAGTTTGCCACAATGAAAACAAGAAAACATTCATTCTAAGATCATAGTATCGAATGTCATTCTTTTGTGTATTGCCGTGTTTTGTATTTAGTTGTTCTGAAAGTGAACAGTTGCATTTTTAAAATATTTTGATTTGAACTAATTATTTTGTGGTATTGGATTTTGTCTTGGATCATACATGTAAACAGTAACGTATCGGTCAGTAAAGTAGAGGTAGAGCATGTATGAAAATTTAGCTACAGCTAACCATTCAGCATAGGGTGAATCGGGGTCATTGGGGTGACATTTGAGCGGACCGCCCCGGGGTGACGTTTACTCTAGCTACGCCACTGCATACATGCCCCAATTGATTATGAAGTTTTCCTGGAACAACTAGAGGGATTTGAAGTAATATCGAATACAAACAAGAGACCAGTCTGTATGTTGAACAAATCCCTATATGGTCTAAAACAGTCAGGCAGAAACTGGAATAAAGCCCTACATGATCACCTCACCAGAATCGACTTCATACAGAATCAAGTAGACCACTATATTTATATTAGACACAGCAACAAAGAAAGTGTTGTAATCATATCATGGGTCGATGATTTGATCTTCGCAGCCGACATCATAAACTCACTAAATGATATTAAACAGATGCTAACATCAAAATTTAAGATGAAAGATGTCGGAAAACTCCGGGAACAGACTTTAACACAACTAGAGGATTAGTACAAATGAGTCAAGAAAAGTACATAATAAAAATACTACAGATTCGATATGCCAGACTGAAAACCAAGAACAACACCATGTGCGCAAAAGCAAGACTTCACCAATACTAATGGGTTGAATGACCCCAGAAAACATCGGGAAGCCATCGGTAACTTGATTTATCTTATGACCTGAACTAAGCCGGGTTATATTGTCAATAAGCTATCACAATATTTATCCGAACCACATGAACAACACTGGACAACGGCCAAACATATACTGAGGTATGTAAAAGGTACGGCGGAGTACGAACTATGCTACAAGAAGACAGACTAAGACTAATAGCATATAGTAATGCCAATTACTGAAAAAGACTAAGACTATTAATGATTAATGACAGACTATGACTAATAGCATATAGTAATGCCGATTGGGCATCAGACCAAAGTGACAATAGCAGTACATCCAGATATTGCTTGAGTTTAACCAAAGATGGTCACCCATTTCCTGGAAAACGAAGAAGCAGCTCACAGTCTCACTATCTACATGTGAGGATAAATACATGGCCTTAGCAAAGACTACACAAGAAAGTTTATACCTGTTATAAAATAAAATAAGTCATATCTCGGCTGATTTACAGGCAAATACTCAAGGGCGAGAACAGGATGTGAACGGGGGACAAAGCCCCGTCACAAAATGAACATTATCTTCGTTTACAAATGTTCCCGACACTCAAGTTCCGGTCGAAAAATAAAATAATATTTAAAGTGCTCTATTTTTCGTCCAATAAAAATTCTTCCCTCCTAATTATACTCGCTTCGTTTTTCGAGCCTGTTAAGCCATAAAAAACGCTATAAAAGGGGTCACAGGGAAGTTCAACAGGCAGTCAACAGGTGGCCACCGAAGAGACCTGTTCACAGCAGGGGAGTGCCAGCGTCAACATGTGTGAAATAGTATGAGAGATCGACCTAGATCCGAAGCCGGCTTATGAACTTTACCACAAGGGAGCTGTCCCAAACCCTCACGTTCCTGTTGAAATAAACCACGTAAATCTATTTCTGCTGTTGTCGTATTTCTTTTTTGCAACCATACGCTTATCTATAACATACCTCATTCAATTATTGAATAGAATTGACTCTCTACAAGAATATAAAATATACGAAGATAACTAGGGTTCAATAGTACTTTCTAGAGATCCTGTACATCGACAGAGGTGTAAACATTGATACCATTTTACATGAGACGTTGTACACAGTGGTAGTATAGACATTATTATCCGACTGCTGATATGGTCGCGGACGTTAAGACCAAACCACCGACTAGAGCAAACTCCGAGAAATTCAAGGGACATTTAATCGGATTTTAAACGCATACGATGCTCTCATATAAATAAATAAATAAATAAATAAATAGCAATATGCGAGCATGTGGGGGTGTTCAGAAAACTCTGACTATTATCTCCCCTTTCTTAGCTCTCCTGTACCGAAAGTGTAATAAAAGATTTTACTCATTTTCTTTAAACACGAGTGTTATTTCCCTCCGTTTAACTTTGTCAATTCCTAATACCATATACTCCTATACCACAGCAGCATGTCAACTTTAACAAAGGAAATTTCTTTTTTCGTTTTTAACAACGGAGAATAAGTTCTTAGGATTTCTTACTCTTGAGTATGCAACATACATGCGTAAATATTTCTTTCAGAGCCCAATTCCAAATTTTAAGCGTTTGGCCTTGTGATTTGTTAATAGTTCTCGCAAACGAAAAGTAAACTGGAAACTGGATTCTTGTATATATCAAAACTTAAATAAAAGATATGCAAAAATCAACATCACATTTTTATTAAATATGTATTTGTCATTTTAATCATTAAATTGTTTTTAAAATAGCGTGAGCATTTTGTATGGTAAACAATAAAACTTAATTTTTCAAAAACAATTAATGAAACTTTATTGTACTAAACATCGCATCCAAGCAAAACCAATTGTACTTTGTACCCCATTATCTGTTTGCACTTCTCTTCAACATTTGGTTTCGATTGATCAATGTATGGCGATTTTAGAGGATGTGATGGATGGACTAACGGAAGTCACAGAATGTTATATGTAGATTTTTAACTTTTTTTAAACGGAAAAAAATGACAAACTTTTTGTATTGGATATTTGTGGAATCACATTCACAAATATTTGAGATTCATAATTATCAATGATAAATGAAGAATAAACGAACACAGAATTTTTTTAACTTATGCAAATTATTTTTCATTAATTAATTAAAAATGTGTATATCCGTTTGTTCGTTATTTGAAAGAAATCCTGCCAAACGTAGACCTTAGAGTCCGCAAAAAATCGATTTTTCAAAAGGACCGTTTTTCCATTTTTATGAATAATGTGTAGACATCTGATAGACATGAAATTTAGCAGACAGTTAACGCATTACGGAAATAAAAACCTAAAAACTTGTTTGTTTAATTTATTCACAAAATTCTTTTCCGTCCTTTTTTTTGTTTTTTATAGCCTTCACGTGACTTCCTTCTTTTCATTTTTAATATTTAACTAGCGAACTCTTCATGAATAAGGTAACGAAGAATTACGATTTTCTCGTCAAATGAGTGTTTTGAAAAATCTATAAATTCAGAGATTACTCTTTCTGTAGCCATGGAATATTAAAAAATCTTGTGCATTAAAAAAAAAATAACGATGAGGATGAGATTAAGATAATAAAAATACATCAAGAAATTTTTATGCACAGTTTCTAAATCAATATTTTTAACTAACGATCCGTAAACTGCACACAAGACAGGTTGGCCAGTTGGTTAAGAAGACGGCGAACTGTGAATCCTCTATTATTTCCCTGTGTTAATTCGAGTCTCTTTCTTTCCTGAAATAAATTTATTTTTTATGCACATACTTTGTGAATGTTCAACATCCATTATGAAAGCGATTCACTGCGCGTCAAATTTTAAAACAAAACTTCAGCTATTTGGAAAAAATATTTTATTGTAAATTTGTTGTTACTTATTTTGGGTTCATTATGTTTGTTAAACATAATAAACAAAAAAACAAACTATGATAAATTTTAATAAAAAATAAAAGAATGTAAATGTAAGCGAAAAATACGTCAACAATATTTTATGAACAGGTTCTAAATCAATAATTTTAACTAACGATACATTCACTCCAGAGGTAACGAGATGGCTGAGTGGTTACGGCGTTGGACTGCTAAACGATTGTGTTTCTAGGCGGGAGTTCATTTTCGTTGAAATTTTATACCCAAGCTTCGTGAATATTCAACATTTATTAAGAAAGCAATTTATGAACTGATTTCTCGTAAGTATTTTTTTCAAAACAGTGTAATAAAACAGAGACATCATTAAAAATTTTATATCATGCGTATATACTTCTCAAAGACATCAAGCTTGGCGCATAGTTAGGATCAAACTCATTAAAAAAAATTAATCGTCTGTGAGGTGAAGCCAGTAGCATGTAGAAGGGGGGTAGAGGGTGCAATGGTCCCGGGCACTTATATCGGGAGGACATCCAATCAAAGAGCGAAATAAAAAATTATTTTTTGAAATTGTCTCTGTTAACTTCGTTGTACAAGCGCACTGAAGTTCAACAAGATGGTATGAATGTGGATCTGTGTTTTTGATAAGCGAGACTGGAGTAGACCCCTCTCCTGCTTGAGTCTTGGGGTCATACAATCAAGGAGTTGGCACCAGGCATCACCAAACCTCTGCATGTCACTGAGTGAATCTGCTTTAATTACTCATTCACAAAATGTGAACGTTCTTCCTTTCTTTCCTTCATTAATTCATACCTTCATTCATTCATTCTTTCTTTCCTTCATTTAGTCATTCATTCATTTCCATCATTCATTCATTCATTCATTTCCATCATTCATTCATTTTCTTCCTTCATTCATTCATTTCCTTCATTTATTAATTCACTAGCAGCATGGCCCGGCGTTGCCCGTGCTTGATTCAAAAATCGTACGACTCATAGAGCAATCGCTATCACTTGACTTAAAATATTTTCGCCCTTCCTTGCCTTTAAAGGAGAAGCCCTTTGCCGTGCTGATGTTACTATTAGGTTGATGCAAAAATGATGACGTAATAATGTCGTTTTTTGACGTATTTTTTAACGTCAAAAAACGACATTATTACGTCATTATTTTTGCACCAACCTAATACGATTAAAGCAATAGTGTTGACAAAGTCGAATATGTCATTTGTGGCTCAAAGTCAGAACTGGTAGCAGGGATAAAAAAAGCCGAATTTCAATGGCCCTGCACCCATTCCAGAATTTGAGGTCAAATGTTTTCTTCCACTCCACTGCACACAGTGACCTGTTTCTTCCCGCGCATAACGTCACCTTAAATTAATCTGCATTTAGGAAATACCAACCGGAAAAAAAACATTTTTAAGGGTTGACCGATTCTCGATTTGCACTCTGTTTGGGGGGCGCTCAGAGTTGAAACTTCACATGGTGACTCCCAATGGCCTCCTCATAAATCCGGTTGGTTTTCGCTAAAAACCGACATGCAGTTCAGGCGCAATCTGAGCGTATCGGTTTTTGGGTTATATCGATTTTCAGCGCTGTTTAGGGGTCAGTAGCCATGAAACTTCTGGATAACATTTCTAATGATAGACTCTAAGATGGTGTCAAATTTGGTTGAAATGCGATCATTCCTTCTGTAAGCAGATTTTTTCGATTATCAATTTTTTCGGAACCTGAGTCCAAACTCAAAAATCGGCCTCCGTCATGTCCTTACGGCAGCCATTTGCAAACTTGTGGTGAAAACCGCATTGAAATCGGGTGAGAAATGCGGCCTGGGCGAGGTAACAACGCCCACGACAGGCACACAGACAACAAGAGAAATATAGATAGTAGATTCATTGGTGGAGTATTAATAAATACGTCAACAAACCAACTTGAAGAAAAATAGATCAAATCAGACATTTTCATAATCTCTGTACATTAAAATAACTACGACGAGGATGAGATTCGAACTCACGCGGGGAGACCCCAATGGATTAGCAGTCCATCGCCTTAACCACTCGGCCACCTCGTCTTCCCGTGCAAGCTGTTAGGTATGTAAACTATTATTTTAAATTACAGCCGTGTTTCCATAGTCACGTATAAATTATTCTGTTTTTATCAGCATTTATCATAATAATATGGTGTTGCCATTGTAATTTTGACTTTAGAAAAAAAGTTACTGATTTTAAAAACTTCTCAAAATAATTTATAAGGACAAGACATCTGATATTTTGAATTTCATCGGTGTTGTAAAAGCAATCGACTGAGAGGAAATAACAGAATATAATATGCAGTTTTAACAGCGTTCAGTTTGCGTCCAGCTTTATCGGAGAAGTTGTTTGAATTTTTTTGATCAGTACTGTTTACAAAAATCATAATCTTTTATTTTTTTTTTTCTGTTACATCGTTACGGTAACAACCTTGCATTCGTTCATTAAATTAAAAGATTGATTTTTTTTGTTATTTCTGTTTTAAATTCCAATACATATTCAACTTTAAAAGCCATGTTTCCTACATAACAAAGTAATAGCTATAACAGACCTGATAGCCATGTGACTGGGTCCACGACTGGGGATGGGCATGTTGAGACTTAAATAAATCGCTACTAAATAACAATTACTGGGAACATTTTTAGTAAGGAACTTGTTAGTAACGTCCAGTTATTAGTTAATTAGCATCTATACTATACCTATTATTAGGAAGCCCCTTACAATTATTGACTTATTTTCATAAATGTAAAAAAAAGGAAGAACAAAAACTAACCCCCTCTACTTACTAAATTTGTTCACCATAAATTATGAACATTTTCTACTTTATTTATTTATTTATTTAAAAGCACCATATGCGTTTAAAATCCGATTAAATGTCCCTTGAATTTCTCGGAGTTTGCTCTAGTCGGTGGTTTGGTCTTTACGTCCGCGGCCATATCAGCAGTCGGATAATAATGTCTATACTACCACTGTGTACAGCGTCTCATATAAAATGGTATTTGGAATTGGGCTCTGAAAGAAATATTTACGCATGTATGTTGCATACTCAAGAGTAAGAAATCCTAAGAACTTATTCTCCGTTGTTAAAAAGAAATTTCCTTTGTTAAAGTTGACATGCTGCTGTGGTATAGGAGTATATGGTATTAGGAATTGACAAAGTTAAACGGAGGGAAATAACACTCGTGTTTAAAGAAAATGAGTAAAATCTTTTATTACACTTTCGGTACAGGAGAGCTAAGAAAGGGGAGATAATAGTCAGAGTTTTCTGAACACCCCCACATACTCGCATATTGCTATTTATTTATTTATTTATTTATATGAGAGCATCGTATGCGTTTAAAATCCGATTAAATGTCCCTTGAATTTCTCGAAGTTTGCTCTAGTCGGTGGTTTGGTCTTTACGTCCGCGACCATATCAGCAGTCGGATAATAATGTCTATACTACCACTGTGTACAACGTCTCATATAAAATTTTTTAATAAAATGGTATCAATGTTTACACCTCTGTCGATGTACAGGATCTCTAGAAAGTACTATTGAACCTTGGTTATCTTCGTATATTTTATATTCTTGTAGAGAGTCAATTCTATTCAATAATTGAATGAGGTATAAACTTTCTTGTGTAGTCTTTGCTAAGGCCATGTATTTATCCTCACATGTAGATAGTGAGACTTTGAGTTGCTTCTTCGTTTTCCAGGAAATGGGTGACCATCTTTGGTTAAACTCAAGCAATATCTAGATGTACTGCTATTGCCACTTTGGTCTGATGCCCAATCGGCATTACTATTGCAGAAATAATGAGTCAGTTTGTTTAACTAATATATTAACATTTGGGACTTTTGTTGTGGTCCTAGATAGCGCTAACATAGTAGTCGGCATTCGTTTATTTCGCGAGATAATGAGAACATCCTGTTTGTTCAAAATGTCAGTTCTCTGGCCGGCGAGAGAATATAGAGGCAGTGTACTGCCCAGGGCACATGCTCTTCACCTCTCAGCCGTACCGACAAAATCAAAACGAATACAAGCCATTACATTTGGTGTCGGCTTGGCTTCAGGAGTGGCTAGATTTTTTTGTCAGTGTTGACAGCTGACGTGGCTCCACTCCAGATTTTCTTTCTGGGTTAACTTCCATAGCCTTTTCCGTGTTTGGATAAGGTTGTAAGCCAGCGGAGGTTTAAAATCAGGATTTTTCTTCCTCTAGATGGCCTGCCTTCCCGGACTGACGAGTTTTACCTACACAAACAATGATGTAAAACGTTTGCATTAATCCGAAACCAGTTCAGTTTTCAAAATCAGATTTTGTTTGAATCTGAAACACTGTGAAAAACAAAAAAGGTCAATTAAAACACAAAAAAAAACCAAAACAATATAACAATGAAGTGATGTTTAACTTGAAAATAAAAAGATTTAAATTGTACATTTTATTCTTATAAAATCTTCGTAAATCTCTTTACTAGCGTCATTTCCGCCCCTGATGCTATTCCCGTTCGTGGTGTTATGCTTCAATTGCTTGGGGAATAAAGAAGACAAAAAATTTTATTGTAAATTTGTTGTAAATTATTTTTATTTTATTCTTTTTAATGAAAAGAACATCATAGTTTCAGGTTAATTTTTATTTTATTTTTACTCATGTTCACCCAAAACAAGGCCCAAGAGCCACACGAGCTAGAGGTTTACTGTGTGATGTTGTATGAGCGTAAGAAAGGGCAAGAAGTGACGTTTTGGTGGCTATGTAAGAAAGATAACCACTAATTCTAGACGTGAAGAGATCAAGATTTACCCAGTGAATAACATTTCAGAATTCGGTCGTAGATTTTAGAAGTATGGAGTGGGAATAGACTTTAGAAGAAACCGGAAACTCAACCCTAAACAGGAAAAAAGGGGTAAACATCAACTCCTGTTTAAAAAAAAAAGTCAGGGAGGAGTGTGAACCTGGAAATAGGCGAACCTATCAACTTCCATTAGACATCTATCGATGCCTTTTGCTACTGCGTGATCGCAACACATTCAACCACTTTCACACACACAAAACGTTGTACGCCTCTCGCCACTCTATGGCTATTTTCATTAAAAATGTCCAGACGAATGACATTCATTAGTTCCTCCAGTTCTAACCTCCACGGTTAAAACCCGCCCCGCACATTGTATCGAACCACCCTTATTCACTTCGTATTATGGTGGGATATAAGTTCCACTTGAACAGCTTCTTCCCACAGATCGCTGCTTTGTAGAACCGTCTCCCAAGAGTATGCTTCTCGAATCAATTCAATATTAACCTGTTTAAGCCTATGGTTAATGTTATCTTCCGTACATATCTTCATCAACCGTACCTCTTAGCTCTTATTGTGTAAGCCTCTAGCTGGGATGGTACTTGAACTTTGTACAGGGAAAATATTGCACAAAAAAAAATTCATTTCTAGGGACGAGAACATTTTAAAGGACACTAATTTATTTTGAGTACGTGTTTGTTGCTTGTTACTCTTTTCATTCTTATCTGAATATTAGGCGAAATCTTTTGGGCTATTTACATCGGACTGTTTCCTCATATTTATTGCCATATACACGACGTTTCGACCGTTGTACGCGCCGGCCTTCTTCATGTGATATACGTTGGAATATGGCAATAAAGATGCGGACGAACGATGTAAATAGTTACAATAACTCATGTCACAAATATAGACTGACGTCACTTGGGCTGTTTGTTATTTATCTACCTATTGATACCGTTGACTGTATCTCATTGTTCATTTTAATTACAAAATTCTACGTAACACTTAGAAGGGACCAATGTAAGGGGTTTCCAGAGACTTGCGAACTCTGTCTACTCTTAACTATACAGTTTTACATGTCTTAAGCTTGTCGGAAACGTGTTGACGTAGTTTATTTACAGAGGTATAATCTTTGTATATAACGAGTGTAAGGTACGTTGTGACTCCTTGGCAAACTTCTTTGGAAGGGCGTCCAGACATGATTCCTTTGCAGTTATAAATGCTGTCTTAACTCTTCTATGTTCACGTTCGATCATTCAGCTAGTCGTGTGCAAATGTATAGAAGCCAACTATTGAGGATATCTCTGAAAACAATTTGCTCTCAAACTGAGTATCACAATCGGTTATCAGTTAAACTGGAACACCCCAAAGTGTGATCCACGCATTGACCACGAATCGTGCTGCTATATCTGGTAATGCTTCTGCTTCGATTCACTTAGTTGTGCAGTCAATACAGGTTAACATGTATCTGTAAGGAGTATTGTATGTTTCATAACGTCTTCTAGTAACAGGGAGTGGACCAATTATATCAAAGTGAACTGTATTAAAGCGAATAATAGGCAATTCAATAGGGAGAATAGTAGATTTAGTATAGCTCTGAATTTTGCTTTTCTGGCAAGTTCATTACACATTTTTTTTATTGTCTTGACCATATGAGGCAAAAAAAATCTTTTTTTGATAAGTTTACATGAGATTAGATTTTCGTAATTCACTAGGTATATATGGTCTGGGAACACCAGTAGCATTAACACAGTATATCGAACTATTATTATCAGTACTAAAATTGCATATTTTTTAAGTCTGGAGATTTTTGTAACTCAGGATCCTTAAGTTGTGTAGCAGCTATAGCTGGCAAGTCACACAGATCTATCATAACTACTAGGGTAGGTCTAGACAAGCAATCAGCAATATCGTTTTGATCTTCCTTTATGTGGCCTATACCTGATATATATTCTGTGAGAATTGCTAATTGCCGTTGCTGTCTGTCTGACTAAGCAGGGTTTAGACTGCGGAATACGCCACTCAAAGTTTTATGATCAGTTAATAATAAAACTTGTTTTTCTTCAATAATATATTAAAAATATAACGTAGCTGAATATGCTTAAAAAATCTCCCTATCGAAAGCCGAATATCTAGTTTACGTTCGAGTTAACTTTCTAGAGAAGAAGCTGTACCAATTGTATACTTACTTCTATCAGTAATCAACTGATATTCAGTACAGTCAAACTGTTGGTGAGCTAAATTCACTGATTCCGTTAAATGATTGCAATTCCAATGTCATTTAATGTAAATATAGTATTAGTGCATATATGTATTTTTTATGTTAATGACGTAACTATATCTACAAAATTTGGCATTAATTTTCTATAAAAAATTACCATGCCTAAGAAATGACGAAGCTTCTTACTGTGCTTGGTTGGTGGGGGGGGTGATTCTGTAATGCCCTAGCATTATTTTGTGTAGGTCTAGTACCTTTAGAGCTAATATTATTATAACCCAAAACTCAAACTTTGTTATTGAAATTCTTAGATTATTATCATATAGGATTTTTATCAGAGTTTCAACGTCTTTTATATGCGCTGAAGAATCATAATTGAAAATAAGAATATCGTCAATATATGTAAATACACAGTTGAATCATGTTGAAAGGTCTTGTCTATGTATCTTTGAAGGGTGGATGCTGCATTCTTTAGTTCAAATGGCATGTATTTGTATTCAAACAACCAGAGAAGAGCAATAAGTGATTTTTTTTAATCATCCGGGTATATTTTGATTTGATTTTATGCTCGGTCGATTTTGCTAAGTCTTGTCTTGTTGGCTAGTTTGCCAGCAATTGAATTAATGTTCGGAATGGGGTATTTATCGCTTTTTGTAATGCCATTGAATCACCGCGGCATTTGAAACTGCTATCTGTTTTTTTTTTTGTTTTTTGTTTTTTTTTTTTTACAACGTGCAGTGGGCTAGCCCACTTACTATCACAAGGTGTAATGACGCCATTTTCTGTAATTTCGCAAATTCTCTCATTATTGCCTGGGTTTTCTCTTCTGATAGACGCCTTGCCTTGACAAAAGTAGAAGCATGACTGCCTATATCGATTCTATGATTCTACTCCTGAATATGTGCTGGTTTCGTTGGTATGTGGTGATATAATGTTGGAATATATTTTTATAAAGCCTTTAATGTAAACAGGCATATTGTTATTCACGACTACGCTGCTAAAGTCGTTAACTGTTAGTAGTTTCTTTGAATATGAAGTAGTGGTATTGATGTTCTCTGTTGGCAATCTATCAATAAACCAAAATTGTTTAGGAAGTCGAATTCTAGTATGGGGCGTAGGATGTCTGCTACTACGAACGTCCACAGAAAATATTGTCAAAGGGTCAGTAGGTTTATCTCGGCTTTAGCAGTATACTAGTAGTATAACCAGTCTTCAAAGTTTCATTACTGGGAATTTTTCCATTCAATTGGAGCAGTTTAAGATTAAAGTCAGCCACCCAAAAATCAATATTAGTATCAACAATTGCGTACAACTGAGGCACATCCCCAAATTGGGGGGGGGTTAACAATTTGAATGTGGGGTGGCTCTGAAAAGGGCCGTTTTTGGGTTCTCAATCTTGTAAGGAAGGAACCTCTTCCATGGACCGTCATAATAATAATAATATACGATAATTTTTATTTATAATATATTTTTTTATAATCCTAATAATCTTTTGCGTTAGATTTCAACTCTCTAAATTGATTGTTCGCTGTTTTTTACAGACATTACATTTTGCCTTTGATCTTTGCGCAAAGTGTAAAAAATCAGTTTTTTCGATTTTTCACCTTCAAGGTTGTAATTTTTTTCCAGCCAATTTGGACTCAAAAATGGCACTGGAGAATTATCTATCAAACAAAACAAAAAAAAAAAAAAAAAAATTCATCGAAATCGAATGAAAACTGTGAAAACGCATAAACAACATCCGATCACACACACACACACACACACTCATTTTGAGAATTATAGATATAGATGTCTGAGCCTATAGCCGTTGTTAGAGAAGTTTGTGGCTCAGTTGATAAACTGTTGACGTGTGACGTATCTACTGAGGAATGATAGACAAGCTGGCACCGGCTCTATTACGAATGAAAACTTTTAATCCACAACGTTGCTAGTATCTGTAATAACAGCAGATTCGGGTGTCGGGGGTGGGCATGTCGCTTTCCTCCCAATTAGTTTCCCGCTTCGTTTGACACTGATGAAGATGGGCGCGATGTTGTATCAAGTCTCCTTTTTTGTTTGGTCATTTGCACCAGGGTTTAGATGAACGTGCAGCGTTCGCATAATAAATGTGTGTTCTATATATTTTTTGTAATTGTCACTTTCGTCCGAATTTAGTTACATGCGCTTATTTTAGCAGTACATTGTATTAAAGGCATTAATTCATCCGCCAATTGTCCCAGCCTGGCCGAGTTTAAATCTTTTTGTTGTTAACACAGGGGGCGATGGAAGCTGGTAATACTTGTAAAAACCTTGTGTCACAATATGTCACTATGTTAATCACCGCGGCATCTGAAACTGCTATCTGGTTTTTTTTTTGTTTTTTTTTACAACGTGCAGTGGGCTAGCCCACTTACTGCCACAAGGTGTAATGACGCCATTTTCTGTAATTTCGCAAATTCTCTCTTTATTGCCTGGGTTTTCTCTTCTGATAGACGCCTTGCCTTGACAAAAGTAGAAGCATGACTGCCTATATCGATTCTATGATTCTACTCCTGAATATGTGCTGGTTTCGTTGGTATGTGGTGATATAATGTTGGAATATATTTTTATAAAGACTTTAATGTAAACTCTCTAAATTGATTGTTTAAATCTTTTTGTTGCTAACACAGGTCTAGTACCTTTAGAGCTAATATTATTATAACCCAAAACTATCTCCAATCTTTTTGCAATCCACAATATTTCCTGAAAGTAAACTAATGGCTGACGTGTAATAATGGCGGTCAACATTAATTTATCTAACAGCTCTGGCTTTGTTTCTCCGTGCGTCTTTATTATTTGTTGGACAGTCGACTCGTGGTGCCCTTGCTGTATTTTGTTTATTTATTTATATAGTATTAGGTGTGTAATATATATATATATATATATATATATATACAGAGTAACCCGGATATAAGAGAGTTGTCGGGACCGGAGAAGAAGTATCTTATATCCGGGTTTCTCTTATATCCGGGTTTCTCTTATATCAGGGTCTGGTCTATTTTGTTTAGGTAAGTATGGCTCTAATTTGGGACCAGATAAAATCTCTCTTATATTCGGGTTGCTCTTATGTCCGGGTCTCTTATATCCGGGTTACACTGTATATATATATATATATATATATATATATATATATATATTTAGCTTTCGTTCTCTAGGGAAAGGGGTTTTAAAGACAGCGGCTTCATCTGCTATGAAGCATTACTCTTTAAGTATGAATTGAGTTCTCCGAGCCGCAGGCGTATTTCGTATAGAGAAAAACGTTAAAATTCGCTGCCACCCTGCAGTGCGACGATGACCTACTGGTAAGATATCTAACCACTGTTAAATCTGTCGGGTTTCAATCTGGGCTTAACGCAATCGGAGGTGTAATCACACTGAGGAGCAACGAAACAGTCTGTCTGTGGATGACTGTATGTAGGAATTCACCAGATATGTTGTTAATGATTTGTCCTTTCTTACTTTTGTGTCGGGTTATCAGAATGTGTTTTTCGCCGGAGTCACCAAATATCTTGCGCGGGGATATGTAACAAAGGCATAGTTTAATGTGTATAAAACACGAGCAGCATGGCCGGCTTTGCCCGTGCTTGATTCAAAAATCGTACGACTCATACAGCAATCGCTGTCACTTGACTTAAAATATTTTTGCCCTTCCTTGCCTTTAAAGGAATGCCCTTTGCCGTGCTGATGTTGCTACATGCCTTACTTCTTGTCTATCTCACACTGCGAATTTTTTCTAAGCTCTATACTAAACATTAAATCTGTTACGAAAAAAGAACTAAACAAAATGAACACAAAACGATCAGCTTTAAAAAAGGACTCGTAACTGGAAAAACCGAATGAAAAAAGAATGTTAACAACGAATACTTTTTCACACCTAACCCAGTTCTGCGGAATCAGAATCAACGTTGAGTTTAAGCAAGCGAATGAGCCAATTGGAGTAAAGTGGCATGCAGATTTAAATTTTTCCCACTTGTGACGAATGCAGCTATCGATATTTTTTTGCATGCTAGCATACTAGTTAATATTCGTGTCAGTCTGCTGTTGGCTCTCACGCTGGCCAATAGAATCTTCATGCCTATTCGTGGCAGCCAGCTATTGGCTCTCACTCTGGCCAGTATAAAATGGCCGCAAACTACATGAAAACTGGCGTAGAAGCATGAAAAAATCGATTATTTCCACTATCGATGGAAGTTGGGAAATGCAAAGTCGGTCTTGGCCTTCCCGCTAACTTGGAGCATGTGCATGTACATTTTGGTGCAAATCCGTTAAAAATTGCGGCCGTGCATTCGTTACACATACACACCCACACATCCTGCTTTTTATAGATAGAGATACAAGAACATAAATGGATGAAAAATTCAAACAAAATCCAAAAGTCTTCGTATAAAAACATTTATCTACTTGCAAAAGACTGAGTACCAAAAACAATATACATTTTTTACTTATCTGTCTGGTTGTTACGAACCTGGAATTTGTACTTCTATAACTTCAAGGAGCAAAAAGATGAAGACTTTCTCACCTAACGATGCCTTGTGCAAGTCTCGTCAGGCTACATGTCTGTCTCTATTCTCGTGAATATTTAGAATTAATTTTTATTCCTATTTTTTTGTTTTGGCCAAGGGGAGATAATATTTTGAAACATACTACAAGCACTGCACAAATATTTGAGATTCGTAATTACCAATGACAAATGAAGAAGAAACGGACACAGAATTTCATTAATTCATGTAAATTTTTGTTCATTAATTAAAACTGTATATATTTGTTCGTTATTTAAAAGAAGTCTTTTTGTATCGTCATCCTTGAAAAAAATGTTTTCGCACGCAAAATGATCAAGGCCAACAACACTGTAAAAAAATTAGGGTTCGAGTAAAACGATATTATAAAGAGGAACGCGATTCTAATTCGATAAAAAAAGAGAATCAGGTGGCAGGGCATAAGACATAAGGAATGCTAATCTACAAAAATTATTTCCCACACCCCGCCCAAATTTCCATATTTTTATTAGTGGATCAGTCTATTTAAGTAGTGCCTAAATTTTAATAAAGGAAAATAAACCTGTGCAAGTCTAGGGTTACCCGTTATCTTCTACACATAGCCACAAAAACTGTGTCTCTTACTCTGCAACATTCTACCTGGAGTGGCTCTTGAGCCTTGTACAGCGATAACATTATTGTAAAATGCATGTTTCAAGTTTTGAGATGAGAACTTTTGAAAAGTATTAAAGGATAAAAAATTTTACTTGACAATTTTAAAAAGGAGAAACGTATTTATTTCCAGCAACTTTAATATTTACGAACAAAAAATTAGCAAAAATTCAAATTTCCAGAAACTCAATATAAAAAGAGAATAAATGTTAATATAACTAAGTAACTTAAAGCGAAGAAGTTTATAGGAAAGTTCGATCTAAATAATTTAAAGAAGCCGACTTATCAGGTTGACGAGGTGGCTGAGTGGTTAAGGCGATGGAATGCTAAACCATTGGGCTCTCCCCGCGTGATCTCGATCCTCGTGGAGATAAGAAATTTCAAATGCAGGAAACTTGAATATATAATGCCTGAAGAAAAACCATTAAGAAATGATCTAAGGAAAAATCAATAACAATTATAGTATTTAAAGGTGATTGCAAATTTTAAGTTAGTATCATGTTCGTACAACTCCCGCTTCAAACATTCCGTTTGTATTAAAACGCTTTAAATTAAAAAAATCTACACTTGTTTAGAAAAATGTATGAATTTATTGTTAATTATTTTTAGATAAATTATTTTTTTTAATAAATTCCTACTGATGAGCAAAAATTAATGATAAATCTGAATAAGTGGCAGTAAATGAAACCGAAAAATACACAGAGCCTGTTTTATGAATAGGTTCTGACAAATTGTAAGTTGAATTTATTGATATATAACATCAATAAATTCAACTTACGATTGTCAAATATCGTTAGGACGATGTGCCCGGGTGATAGAGGCGATGGACTGCTACCACATTGGGATCACCACGCGTGCGTTCGAATCTGAACCTCGTCGATATATAATAATTGAAAGTAACAATCAACGGAAATTCTTCATGCCAGAAGTAAGTCATTTAAAAAATGATGGATGGAAGTAGGCAGTACATTTCAGAATGAAAATAATGGTTAAAAAAACTTGCAAAGTTAATTTCAGTGATATATTCTGAAAACACCAGACACAGTCATCATTGTAGTTAAACACATTTAGTTTATTATTTTTTCATGAACTTCTACTGATAAGCAAAAAAATTATGATAAACTGCAACAAATTAATGAATAAACTCCTAGTAATAAGCAAAAAATTTATGATAGATTTGAATAAATAGCATTAAATGAAAGCGAAAATCAATAATTTAGTATTACGAAGCATAGAAAATCGATGGGACAAAATAGCCGAGTAGTTAAGGCGATGGACTGCAAATCCATAGGGGTCACGTAATTCTTAATTAGTTGTACATTATTATTAGTTTTTTAATAAACTCCTACTGATAATTCAAAAATTATGATAAATTTGAATAAATGGCATTAAATGAAAGCGAAAAATGCGCGAAGCGTTTATAATGAAGAGTTTTTGTTAATCAATAATTTAGTATTAGGTAGCGCTGGAATTTGTGAGGACGAGGTGGCCGAATGGTTAAGGCGATGGACTGCTAATCTATTGGGCTCTCCCCGCGTGAGTTCGAATCTCATCCTCGTCGAAATACGATGTTTGAAACTTACAATCTTCCTAAATCTTCAAGGTATGAAGGAAGAATGTCAAGAAATTATTGATTGAAAATTGCAGGTTATTTCATAATGAAAATAATACGAATAAATCTTGTTGCCAAGTTACTTTCAGTGATATGTTCGTACAACACCCGCCGCAGTCATCGTTGTTCTTAATCAGTCGTAGATTATTATTATTTTTTAATAAACTCCTACTGATAATTCAAAAATTATGAAAAATTTGAATAAATGGCATTAAATGAAAGCGAAAAATGGGGGAAGTCTTTATAATGA
>OZ010600.1:33058590-33061090 GCA_963932145.1 Acanthosepion lycidas | reverse complement strand
AATTGCAGGTTATTTCATAATGAAAATAATATGAATAAATCTAGTTGCCAAGTTACTTTCAGTGATATGTTCCGACAACACCCGCCGCAGTCATCGTTGTTCTTAATCACTCGTAGATTATTATTATTTTTTCATAAACTCCTACTGATAATTCAAAAATTATGAAAAATTTGAATAAATGGCATTAAATGAAAGCGAAAAATCGGCGAAGTCTTTATAATGAAGAGTTTTTGTTAATCAATAATTTAGTATTAGGAAGCGCTGGAATTTGTGAGGACGAGGTGGCCGAGTGGTTAAGGCGATGGACTGCTAATCCATTGGGGTCTCCCCGCGTGAGTTCGAATCTCGTCCTCGTCGAAATACGATATTTTAAACTTACAATCTTACTAAATCTTCAATGTATGAAGGAAGAATGTCAAGAAATTATTAATTGAAAATTGCAGGTTATTTCATAATGAAAATAATATGAATAAATCTAGTTGCCAAGTTACTTTCAGTGATATGTTCGTACAACACCCGCTGCAGTCATCGTTGTTCTTAATCACTCGTAGATTATTATTATTTTTTAATAAACTCCTACTGATAATTCAAAAATTATGATAAATTTGAATAAATGGCATTAAATGAAAGCGAAAAATGCGCGAAGCCTTTATAATGAAGAGTTTTTGTTAATCAATAATTTAGTATTAGGAAGCGGTGGAATATGTGAGGACGAGGTGGCCGAGTGGTTAAGGCGATGGACTGCTAATCCATTGGGGTCTCCCCGCGTGAGTTCGAATCTCATCCTCGTCGAAATACGATGTTTTAAACTTACAATCTTCCTAAATCTTCAATGTACGAAGGAAGAATGTCAAGAAATTATTGATTGAAAATTGCAGGTTATTTCATAATGAAAATAATATGAATAAATCTAGTTGCCAAGTTACTTTCAGTGATATGTTCGTACAACACCCGCCGCAGTCATCGTTGTTCTTAATCAGTCGTAGATTATTATTATTTTTTAATAAACTCCTACTGATAATTCAAAAATTATGATAAATTTGAATAAATGGCATTAAATGAAAGCGAAAAATGCGCAAAGCCTTTATAATGAAGAGTTTTTGTTAATCAATAATTTAGTATTAGGAAGCGCTGGAATTTGTGAGGACGAGGTGGCCGAGTGGTTAAGGCGATGGACTGCTAATCCATTGGGGTCTCCCCGCGTGAGTTCGAATCTCGTCCTCGTCGAAATACGATATTTAAAACTTACAATCTTCCTAGATCTTCAAGGTATGAAGGTAGAATGTCAAGAGATTATTGATTGAAAATTGCAGGTTATTTCATAATGAAAATAATATGAATAAATCTAGTTGCCAAGTTACTTTCAGTGATATGTTCGTACAACACCTGCTGCAGTCATCGTTGTTCTTAATCACTCGTAGATTATTATTATTTTTTAATAAACTCCTACTGATAATTCAAAAATTATGATAAATTTGAATAAATGGCATTAAATGAAAGCTAAAAATGCGCGAAGCCTTTATAATGAAGAGTTTTTGTTAATCAATAATTTAGTATTAGGAAGCGGTGGAATTTGTGAGGACGAGGTGGCCGAGTGGTTAAGGCGATGGACTGCTAATCCATTGGGGTCTCCCCGCGTGAGTTCGAATCTCATCCTCGTCGAAATGCGATGTTTTAAACTTACAATCTTCCTAAATCTTCAATGTACGAAGGAAGAATGTCAAGAAATTATTGATTGAAAATTGCAGGTTATTTCATAATAAAAATAATATGAATAAATCTAGTTGCCAAGTTACTTTCAGTGATATGTTCGTACAACACCCGCCGCAGTCATCGTTGTTCTTAATCAGTCGTAGATTATTATTATTTTTTAATAAACTCCTACTGATAATTCAAAAATTATGATAAATTTGAATAAATGGCATTAAATGAAAGCGAAAAATGCGCAAAGCCTTTATAATGAAGAGTTTTTGTTAATCAATAATTTAGTATTAGGAAGCGCTGGAATTTGTGAGGACGAGGTGGCCGAGTGGTTAAGGCAATGGACTGCTAATCCAATGGGGTCTCCCCGTGTGAGTTTGAATCTCATCCTCGTCGAAATACGGTTTTTTAAACTTACAATCATCCTAAATCTTCAATGTATGAAGGAAGAATGTCAAGAAATTATTGATTGAAAATTGCAGGTTATTTCATCATGAAAATAATATGAATAAATCTAGTTGCCAAGTTACTTTCAGTGATATGTTCGTACAACACCCGCCGCAGTCATCGTTGTTCTTAATCAGTCGTAGATTATTATTATTTTTTAATAAACTCCTACTGATAATTCAAAAATTATGAAAAATTTGAATAAATGGCATTAAATGAAAGCGAAAAATGGGCGAAGTCTTTATAATGAAGAGTTTTTGTTAATCAATAATTTAGTATTAGGAAGCGGTGGATTTTGTGAGGACGAGGCGGTCGAGTTGGTTAAGGCGATGGACTACTAAGCGATTGGGGT
>OZ010600.1:33051090-33053590 GCA_963932145.1 Acanthosepion lycidas | reverse complement strand
TCAGTCGTAGATTATTATTATTTTTTAATAAACTCCTACTGATAATTCAAAAATTATGAAAAATTTGAATAAATGGCATTAAATGAAAGCGAAAAATGGGCGAAGTCTTTATAATGAAGAGTTTTTGTTAATCAATAATTTAGTATTAGGAAGCGGTGGATTTTGTGAGGACGAGGCGGTCGAGTGGTTAAGGCGATGGACTGCTAAGCGATTGGGGTCTCCCCGCGTGAGTTCGAATCTCATCCTCGTCGAAATGCAATGCTTTAAACTTACAATCTTCCTAAAACTTCAATGTATGAAGGAAGAATGTCAAGAAATTATTGATTGAAAATTGCAGGTTATTTCATAATGAAAATAATATGAATAAATCTAGTTGCCAAGTTACTTTCAGTGATATGTTCGTACAACACCCGCTGCAGTCATCGTTGTTCTTAATCACTCGTAGATTATTATTATTTTTTAATAAACTCCTACTGATAATTCAAAAATTATGAAAAATTTGAATAAATGGCATTAAATGAAAGCGAAAAATGGGCGAAGTCTTTATAATGAAGAGTTTTTGTTAATCAATAATTTAGTATTAGGAATCGCTGGTATTTGTGAGGACGAGGTGGCCGAGTGGTTAAGGCGATGGACTGCTAATCCATTGGGGTCTCCCCGCGTGAGTTCGAATCTCGTCCTCGTCGAAATACGTTGTTTTAAACTTACAATCTTCCTAAATCTTCAATGTATGAAGGAAGAATGTCAAGAAATTATTGATTGAAAATTGCAGGTTATTTCATAATGAAAATAATATGAATAAATCTAGTTGCCAAGTTACTTTCAGTGATATGTTCGTACAACACCCGCTGCAGTCATCGTTGTTCTTAATCACTCGTAGATTATTATTATTTTTTAATAAACTCCTACTGATAATTCAAAAATTATGAAAAATTTGAATAAATGGCATTAAATGAAAGCGAAAAATGGGCGAAGTCTTTATAATGAAGAGTTTTTGTTAATCAATAATTTAGTATTAGGAAGCGCTGGAATTTGTGAGGACGAGGTGGCCGAGTGGTTAAGGCGATGGACTGCTAATCCATTGGGGTCTCCCCGCGTGAGTTCGAATCTCATCCTCGTCGAAATGCGATATTTTAAACTTACAATCTTCCTAAATCTTCAATGTATGAAGGAAGAATGTCAAGAAATTTTTGATTGAAAATTGCAGGTTATTTCATAATGAAAATAATATGAACAAATCTAGTTGCCAAGTTACTTTCAGTGATATGTTCGTACAACACCCGCTGCAGTCATCGTTGTTCTTAATCAGTCGTAGATTATTATTATTTTTTAATAAACTCCTACTGATAATTCAAAAATTATGAAAAATTTGAATAAATGGCATTAAATGAAAGCGAAAAATGCGCGAAGCCTTTATAATGAAGAGTTTTTGTTAATCAATAATTTAGTATTAGGAATCGATGGATTTGTGAGGACGAGGTGGCCGAGTGGTTAAGGCGATGGACTGCTAATCCATTGGGGTCTCCCCGCGTGAGTTCGAATCTCGTCCTCGTCGAAATACGATGTTTTAAACTTACAATCTTCCTAAATCTTCAATGTATGAAGGAAGAATGTCAAGAAATTATTGATTGAAAATTGCAGGTTATTTCATAATGAAAATAATATGAATAAATCTAGTTGCCAAGTTACTTTCAGTGATATGTTCGTACAACACCCGCTGCAGTCATCGTTGTTCTTAATCACTCGTAGATTATTATTATTTTTTAATAAACTCCTACTGATAATACAAAAATTATGAAAAATTTGAATAAATGGCATTAAATGAAAGCGAAAAATGGGCGAAGTCTTTATAATGAAGAGTTTTTGTTAATCAATAATTTAGTATTAGGAAGCGCTGGAATTTGTGAGGACGAGGTGGCCGAGTGGTTAAGGCGATGGACTGCTAATCCATTGGGGTCTCCCCGCGTGAGTTCGAATCTCATCCTCGTCGAAATGCGATATTTTAAACTTAAAATCTTCCTAAATCTTCAATGTATGAAGGAAGAATGTCAAGAAATTTTTGATTGAAAATTGCAGGTTATTTCATAATGAAAATAATATGAATAAATCTAGTTGCCAAGTTACTTTCAGTGATATGTTCGTACAACACCCGCTGCTGTCATCGTTGTTCTTAATCACTCGTAGATTATTATTATTTTTTCATAAACTCCTACTGATAATTCAAAAATTATGAAAAATTTGAATAAATGGCATTAAATGAAAGCGAAAAATCGGCGAAGTCTTTATAATGAAGAGTTTATGTTAATCAATAATTTAGTATTAGGAAGCGCTGGAATTTGTGAGGACGAGGTGGCCGAGTGGTTAAGGCGATGGACTGCTAATCCATTGGGGTCTCCCCGCGTGAGTTCGAATCTCATCCTCGTCGAAATACGATATTTTAAACTTACAATCTTCCTAAATCTTCAATGTATGAAGGAAGAATGTCAAGAAATTATTGATT
>OZ010600.1:33023590-33026090 GCA_963932145.1 Acanthosepion lycidas | reverse complement strand
GAAGTCTTTATAATGAAGAGTTTTTGTTAATCAATAATTTAGTATTAGGAAGCGCTGGAATTTGTGAGGACGAGGTGGCCGAGTGGTTAAGGCGATGGACTGCTAATCCATTGGGGTCTCCCCGCGTGAGTTCGAATCTCGTCCTCGTCGAAATACGATGTTTTAAACTTACAATCTTCCTAAATCTTCAATGTATGAAGGTAGAATGTCAAGAAATTATTGATTGAAAATTGCAGGTTATTTCATAATGAAAATAATATGAACAAATCTAGTTACCAAGTTACTTTCAGTGATATGTTCGTACAACACCCGCTGCAGTCATCGTTGTTCTTAATCACTCGTAGATTATTATTATTTTTTAATAAACTCCTACTGATAATTCAAAAATTATGAAAAATTTGAATAAATGGCATTAAATGAAAGCGAAAAATCGGCGAAGTCTTTATAATGAAGAGTTTATGTTAATCAATAATTTAGTATTAGGAAGCGCTGGAATTTGTGAGGACGAGGTGGCCGAGTGGTTAAGGCGATGGACTGCTAATCCAGTGGGGTCTCCCCGCGTGAGTTCGAATCTCATCCTCGTGGAAATACGATATTTTAAACTTACAATCTTCCTAAATCTTCAATGTATGAAGGAAGAATGTCAAGAAATTATTGATTGAAAATTGCAGGTTATTTCATAATGAAAATAATATGAATAAATCTAGTTGCCAAGTTACTTTCAGTGATATGTTCGTACAACACCCGTTGCTGTCATCGTTGTTCTTAATCACTCGTAGATTATTATTATTTTTTAATAAACTCCTACTGATAATTCAAAAATTATGAAAAATTTGAATAAATGGCATTAAATGAAAGCGAAAAATGTGCGAAGTCTTTATAATGACGAGTTTTTGTTAATCAATAATTTAGTATTAGGAAGCGCTGGAATTTGTGAGGACGAGGTGGCCGAGTGGTTAAGGCGATGGACTGCTAATCCATTGGGGTCTCCCCGCGTGAGTTCGAATCTCATCCTCGTCGAAATACGATATTTTAAACTTACAATCTTCCTAAATCTTCAATGTATGAAGGAAGAATGTCAAGAAATTATTGATTGAAAATTGCAGGTTATTTCATAATGAAAATAATATGAATAAAACTAGTTGCCAAGTTACTTTCAGTGATATGTTCGTACAACACCCGCTGCATTCATCGTTGTTCTTAATCACTCGTAGATTATTATTATTTTTTCATAAACTCCTACTGATAATTCAAAAATTATGAAAAATTTGAATAAATGGCATTAAATGAAAGCGAAAAATGGGGGAAGTCTTTATAATGAAGAGTTTTTGTTAATCAATAATTTAGTATTAGGAAGAGCTGGAATTTGTGAGGACGAGGTGGCCGAGTGGTTAAGGCGATGGACTGCTAATCCATTGGGGTCTCCTCGCGTCAGTTCGAATCTCATCCTCGTCGAAATACGATATTTTAAACTTACAATCTTCCTAAATCTTCAATGTATGAAGGAAGAATGTCAAGAAATTATTGATTGAAAATTGCAGGTTATTTCATAATGAAAATAATATGAATAAATCTAGTTGCCAAGTTACTTTCAGTGATATGTTCGTACAACACCCGCTGCAGTCATCGTTGTTCTTAATCACTCGTAGATTATTATTATTTTTTAATAAACTCCTACTGATAATACAAAAATTATGAAAAATTTAAATAAATGGCATTAAATGAAAGCGAAAAATGGGAGAAGTCTTTATAATGAAGAGTTTTTGTTAATCAATAATTTAGTATTAGGAAGCGCTGGAATTTGTGAGGACGAGGTGGCCGAGTGGTTAAGGCGATGGACTGCTAATCCATTGGGGTCTCCCCGCGTGAGTTCGAATCTCGTCCTCGTCGAAATACGATGTTTTAAACTTACAATCTTCCTAAATCTTCAATGTATGATGGTAGAATGTCAAGAAATTATTGATTGAAAATTGCAGGTTATTTCATAATGAAAATAATATGAACAAATCTAGTTACCAAGTTACTTTCAGTGATATGTTCGTACAACACCCGCTGCAGTCATCGTTGTTCTTAATCACTCGTAGATTATTATTATTTTCTAATAAACTCCTACTGATAATTCAAAAATTATGAAAAATTTGAATAAATGGCATTAAATGAAAGCGAAAAATGGGCGAAGTCTTTATAATGAAGAGTTTTTGTTAATCAATAATTTAGTATTAGGAAGCGCTGGAATTTGTGAGGACGAGGTGGCCGAGTGGTTAAGGCGATGGACTGCTAATCCATTGGGGTCTCCCCGCGTGAGTTCGAATCTCATCCTCGTCGAAATGCGATATTTTAAACTTACAATCTTCCTAAATCTTCAATGTATGAAGGAAGAATGTCAAGAAATTTTTGATTGAAAATTGCAGGTTATTTCATAATGAAAATAATATGAATAAATCTAGTTGCCAAGTTACTTTCAGTGATATGTTCGTAGAACACCCGCTGCTGTCATCGT
>OZ010600.1:32893590-33008590 GCA_963932145.1 Acanthosepion lycidas | reverse complement strand
AATCCCTTGGGGTCTCCACGCGTGAGTTCGAATCTCATCCTCGTCGAAATATGGTTTTTTAAACTTACAATCTTCCTAAATCTTCAATGTATGAAGGAATAATGTCAAGAAATTATTGATTGAAAATTGCAGGTTATTTCATAATGAAAATAATATGAATAAATCTAGTTGCCAAGTTACTTTCAGTGATATGTTCGTACAACACCCGCCGCAGTCATCGTTGTTCCTAATCAGTCGTAGATTATTATTATTTTTTAATAAACTCCTACTGATAATTCAAAAATTATGATAAATTTGAATAAATGTTATTAAATGAAAGCGAAAAATGGGCGAAGTCTTTATAATGAAGAGTTTTTGTTAATCAATAATTTAGTATTAGGAAGCGCTGGAGTTTGTTAGGACGATGTGGCCGAGTGGTTAAGGCGATGGACTGCTAATCCATTGGGATCTCCCGCGTGAGTTTGAATCTCATCCTCGTCGAAATGCGATATTTTAAACTTACAATCTTCCTAAATCTTCAATGTATGAAGGGAGAATGTCAAGAAATTATTGATTGAAAATTGCAGGTTATTTCATAATGAAAATAATATGAATAAATCTAGTTGCCAAGTTACTTTCAGTGATATGTTCGTACAACACCCGCCGCAGTCATCGTTGTTCCTAATCAGTCGTAGATTATTATTATTTTTTAATAAACTCCTACTGATAATTCAAAAATTATGATAAATTTGAATAAATGTTATTAAATGAAAGCGAAAAATGGGCGAAGTCTTTATAATGAAGAGTTTTTGTTAATCAATAATTTAGTATTAGGAAGCGCTGGAGTTTGTTAGGACGATGTGGCCGAGTGGTTAAGGCGATGGACTGCTAATCCATTGGGATCTCCCGCGTGAGTTTGAATCTCATCCTCGTCGAAATGCGATATTTTAAACTTACAATCTTCCTAAATCTTCAATGTATGAAGGGAGAATGTCAAGAAATTATTGATTGAAAATTGCAGGTTATTTCATAATGAAAATAATATGAATAAATCTAGTTGCCAAGTTACTTTCAGTGATATGTTCGTACAACACCCGCCGCAGTCATCGTTGTTCTTAATCAGTCGTAGATTAGTATTATTTTTTAATAAACTCCTACTGATAATTCAAAAATTATGAAAAATTTGAATAAATGGCATTAAATGAAAGCGAAAAATGGGCGAAGTCTTTATAATGAAGTGTTTTTGTTAATCAATAATTTAGTATTAGGAAGCGCGGGTATTTGTGAGGACGAGGTGGCCGAGTGGTTAAGGCGATGGACTGCTAATCCTTTGGGGTCTTTCCGCGTGAGTTCGAATCTCATCCTCGTCGGAATACAATTTTTTAAACTTAGAATCATCCTAAATCTTCAATGTATAAAGGAATAATGTCAAGAAATTACTGATTGAAAATTGCAGGTTATTTCATAATGAAAATAATATGAATAAATCTCGTTGCCAAGTTACTTTCAGTCATATGTTCGTACAACACCCGCTGCAGTAATCGTTGTTCTTAATCAGTCGTAGATTATTATTATTTTTTAATAAACTCCTACTGATAATTCAAAAATTATGAAAAATTTGAATAAATGGCATTAAATGAAAGCGAAAAATGGGCGAAGTCTTTATAATGAAGAGTTTTTGTTAATCAATAATTTAGTATTAGTAAGCGCTGGTATTTGTGCGGACGAGGTGGCCGAGTGGTTAAGGCGATGGACTGCTAATCCATTGGGGTCTCCCCGCGTGAGTTCGAATCTCATCCTCGTCGAAATGCGATGTTTTAAACTTACAATCTTCCTAAATCTTCAATGTATGAAGGAAGAATGTCAAGAAATTATTGATAGAAAATTGTAGGTTATTTCATAATGAAAATAATATGAATAAATGTAGTTGCCAAGTTACTTTCAGTGAATATGTTCGTGCAACACCCGCTGCAGTCATCGTTGTTCTTAATCAGTCGTAGATTATTTTTATTTTTTAATAAACTCCTACTGATAATTCAAAAATTATGAAAAATTTGAATAAATGGCATTAAATGAAAGCGAAAAATGGGCGAAGTCTTTATAATGAAGTGTTTTTGTTAATCAATAATTTAGTATTAGGAAGCGCTGGTATTTGTGTGGACGAGGTGGCCGAGTGGTTAAGGCGATGGACTGCTAATCCATTGGGGTCTCCCCGCGTGAGTTCGAATCTCATCCTCGTCGAAATACGGTTTTTTAAACTTACAATCATCCTAAATCTTCAATGTATGAAGGAAGAATGTCAAGAAATTATTGATTGAAAATTGCAGGTTATTTCATCATGAAAATAATATGAATAAATCTAGTTGCCAAGTTACTTTCAGTGATATGTTCGTGCAACACCCGCTGCAGTCATCGTTGTTCTTAATCAGTCGTAGATTATTATTATTTTTTAATAAACTCCTACTGATAATTCATAAATTATGAAAAATTTGAATAAATGGCATTAAATGAAAGCGAAAAATGGGCGAAGTCTTTATAATGAAGAGTTTTTGTTCATCAATAATTTAGTATTAGGAAGCGCTGGAATTTGTGTGGACGAGGTGGCTGAGTGGTTAAGGCGATGGACTGCTAATCCATTGAGATTCTCCCAGCGTGATTTCGAATCTCATCCTCGTCGAAATGCGTGTTTTTAAACTTACAATCTTCGTAAATCTTTAATCTTTTTTTTTTTTTTATTAACATCTTTTTTAAAATCAATAAACGTTACGTTTCGTCGGTTCTCGTCTGAACTAGGCCGCCCAGTGTTTTTGCTGATTGCCTGCTACTTTAATGGTTCTACTCGCGTGTGTTCCCTTCACATCTTCGACTAGAAAATGTTTTTTTTAAATGTACAACTTCGTGAATCTTTAATTACTGACTTAAGTCAGTTAATAAATGATTGTTTTTTCTTTTAGTATTCTTTTCGAAACAATGTTTTGAAGAAATAAATGTTTATCCTTATACAGTATATGTTATAATCTGTGACGATAGCATTTTTACATTTCTAAATCATGCCTACTACACGGGCATAAAATTTGGCACTCAGCGAGCGTCGCACCCATAAACAATGACTTTAACCTGTTTTAATATTCATTCGCAACATTCTTTTCGGCATGTGTTTGTTGCTCGTTCGTCTTTCACGAGTTTCGGGCAAAATCATTCCTGTTTGCTCCTTGATAAAATCTAAAGAAATGTCAGCAGTATTATATGTCCTGATCTGGCAACTCGGCTTCTTTAATTTGCCCACCGCTTTATGTTTGCCCTTCTGTACCTTTTTTTATAAATGCTTTCAACGTAATTATTGGAACGAACTCTTTGCTATCGTCCCGCTTGCTGTACGAACTTGAGCGAAATACTAGATTGGTGGTGAAATCGCATCCACTTACAGTTGATCTGGCTACATCAAGCCATAACTTCTATGCTTACAGTTTCTTTTCTCGCACCTCTCGCTTGTGGAACTCCCTTCCGTCTCCATGCCTTGAAGCCAACTTTAATCTGCAAGAGTTTAAATGCAATGTCAATCACTATCTACTCTCCTCTTGAATGCTCTTTTCTCTTTCTACTCGTTACTAATGTTTCTGTTCCACACCCGTTGTTTTTTAATGGCTTTGGGTGACACTGATTAAAAAAAAGAAAGAAAAAATCAGCATGTTAGTCGCATACGTTATTTCGTTGACTGGTATGTCACCATATTATTGATGACATGGCATTTCAGTATCACAAGATACTGTTGCTGTTGATGGTTACTTTTTGTCATTTTAAGTTACTTTGCCAAATGCAGGAGACGCTCTGTTGGTTTGGTTTGTCTTTGTTTTACGGGATATCAACCTGAATGAGTTATTTAATGCCGACAAAACTTTCATTCCCGATAATTTTCAAAATGTACTGCTGTTAATATTTTTATTTTTTTTCAAAAATGTATTGCTGGTAATTTTTTTTTGAAAAAATCTATTGCTGGTAATATTTTTTAAAATGTATTTCTGGTACTATATATATATTTTTCAAAAATGTGTTGCTGGTAATATTTTTCTAAAAATGTATTACTGGTATTGCTGGTAATATTTTTTCCAAAAATGTATTACTGGTATTGATGGTAATATTTTGCCAAAAAATGTATTACTGGTACTGCTGGTAATATTTTTTTTCCAAAGATGTATTACTGGTATTGATGGTAATATTTTGCCAAAAAATGTATTACTGGTATTGCTAGTAATATTTTTTCCAAAATGTATTACTGGTATTGCTGGTAATATTTTTTTCAAAAATGTATTACTGGTATTGATGGTAATATTTTGCCAAAAAATGTATTACTGGTATTGCTGGTAATATTTTTTCCAAAATGTATTACTGGTATGGCTGGTAATATTTTTTCCAAAAATGTATTACTGGTATTGATGGTAATATTTTGCAAAAAAAATGTATTACTGGTACTGCTGGTAATATTTTTTCCAAAATGTATTACTGGTACTGCTGGTAATATTTTTTCCAAAAATGTATTACTGGTATTGATGGTAATATTTTGCCAAAAAATGTATTACTGGTATTGCTGGTAATATTTTTTCCAAAATATATTACTGGTATTGCTGGTAATATTTTTTCCAAAAATGTATTACTGGTATTGATGGTAATATTTTGCCAAAAAATGTATTACTGGTACTGCTGGTAATATTTTTTCCAAAATGTATTACTGGTACTGCTGGTAATATTGTTTCCAAAAATGTATTACTGGTATTGATGGTAATATTTTGCCAAAAAATGTATTACTGGTATTGCTAGTAATATTTTTTCCAAAATGTATTACTGGTATTGCTGGTAATATTTTTTTCAAAAATGTATTACTGGTATTGATGGTAATATTTTGCCAAAAAATGTATTACTGGTACTGCTGGTAATATTTTTTCCAAAATGTATTACTGGTATTGCTGGTAATATTTTTTTTCCAAAAATGTATTACTGGTATTGCTGGTAATAATTTTTAACTTTCAGAAATGTATTGCTGGTAATATTTTTTCCAAAAATGTAATATTTGTATTATAACCAATTTTTACACTTTCATCATGTTTTGACCCCAGTTTAGGGGTTAACTATTTGCCCAATAGCTATTACCCTAACAGGGTGGACCTGGGAACACCAGCAATTAAGAGGTTGTTTCACGCTGCTCAAAACTTTCTGATCAGAGGTCTTCCTGTTGGATGTATTTTATACTCTTACCCAGGACGCGAGACACTCTGTGAATGTTTCTATATGACTTCCTATGAAATTTTGGAGAAATGTCTATGGCATTCTCTTCACGCTTACCTTAATCTTTAATAAAGATATAGTAAAAGAAAATAAAATTTAAACAAAAAAAAAACAACTATTGATTCAACTACAATATTCATAAATATTTGCAGAATTCACTTTGTCACCAATATTTGGTGACGAGGCTGTATTTAAAAAATACATGAAAATCACATTTATAGTATTCAATAATATTTCTTTATTTGCCATGAACCAGCTAATTGTTAGAAAATAACGTATATTATATAAATCATTTGAAAAATTCGAAAAATACAAGAAAGTTATCGTCATCAGTAGTTGGTGACATGTCTTCTGAGGTCAGGAAAACAAAATTTGGCGATCATTTTCTCAAAAAATATTAGCATTAAAATCTTTCATTGATATTAGGTTAGTTCAAAAATAATGACGTAATAATGTCGTTTTTTGACGTATTTGTTAACATCAAAAAACGACATTATTACGTCATTTTTTTTTGCACTAACCTAATACTTAACAAATTTCATTGATACCTAAAATTTCATTGATACCTATCATATTCTTTTACAAAATAATTATAAAAAATACATGATCCTATACTGATTGATTGGCAGTCAACGTGTTAATAAATTCGATTAACACTCATTTTTGGGACCCTTTCGCAACCAGTAACAATAGATTCAAGGATCCAACTGCGAAAATTTAGACTATGGATTCGGACAAGCTCAACGAGCCCATGTAGTTGGGGGTCTGGTGCTGCAACTCCCTAAGAAATGTTTGAAAATTCGACCAATTACAGGAAATTTTGAGGCCATATGAAATAGTCTAAGGTCAACATTAGCTACCTCAACCCATCTATGATTCTATCAGTAAACTGGACTTATAATTTTGTTAACACTCGTTGCCACTTTTGTGATGTCAACGAATACTCGTTATCATTTTCGTAATGCTCGTTGTAGTAGAGACTTTGTAATAGCATATACAACTATAGTAATGCTGTTGAACAATACTGGTGTCAGACGCCTTCGAATATCATTCGCACTAATAGTATTTGCTCGATAATACTCGCTCGAAAAGTAACCACCAAATAGTGATCCGAATAGTATAAAGAAATATTATAGTGAATAGTACAGAGAGTAGCGATCCGTATAGTAATAGAGGATAGTGTAGAAATAGTGATCTCTTAGACGCCACGCTAATTCCCATATATACATTTCCTTTACCATCACTTGATTTACTCATTTGAAATGGGATCGCCTGTGTTTGCTCTCTGGAAATCCGTGTTCAAATTCCAGTGTCGGGGCGACACTTTCTTCCTATTTAACACTTCATAACAAACACATTAATTAAAAAATCATCGATTTAGTTGAAGAATTCACTCATTGCAAAATGTTGCTTTATGAGGTTTGAAGCTTAAGTTTAATGAGTTTCATGGTAGATTCGCCACTGTCTTCACTCCGTGCTAAGTTTCATGCCGATGAGTTGCATAAAAATGACTTAAACATTTAAATGACATATCTATAATAATAAACTCTCATAGGTCAACGCAACAATTTCCTTTTCTAAAATTACATATGAAAACCACTCAATAACTACTGGATATTCACGAACTTTTTGTTCATAGAAATGAGTTTTTAACGAGAATGAGATTCAAAGTCACGCGGAAGTCTCAAATGAATTTACAGTCCGTCAACTTAATCACTTGGTCACCTCATTTCGTCAGTCACAAATATGTCCAATAAAAATGTCTCGGCATAGCGTTGTCAATAAAGATGGTTGCTTGATTTGTTTAACGGCATTTCAACTCTTTATGGGTCATTTAATGCCGAAATTTAATTTTCTTGGGAGCTTTGAAGTAATAAAATGTTATTCTGCTTTCACATTTGAATACGTGGTAGATGATACTTAGCTTTTGTGTATATACAAGTTTGTGCGGATATGATTACGAGAGGCGGTGATATGTGTGTTTTATGCTGTAGTTTTGTTGAAGTTATATTTTGGAATACAGTTTGATTTATTTTTTTTAAATTGTAGGATATTACATGGATTAATGTGATGAAAAAGTTCTTTCATATTGTTTGGTTGGCTGGTTGATTTTGTTTAGCGGCATATCAACTACAATGAATTATTTAATGCCAAAATCTAAATAATTTAAATATCAATTTTATGGCTTCAACTAAACATATTTTGAACGCAATTGTATGCCTTCAACTACAGGTAAAAAGTATTGCTGGTCATATGTATTGTTGGTACTTTTATATAAAAATGTATTACTGGCATTTTTACAATAGAAATTTATTTTTATACATTCATAGTATTTTGTTTGGGGATCACTATTTGCCCATAGTTGGGACCCTAACAGGTGCTACCACCCAGGATCAGGAACCACAGCAATTAAGAAGTGGTTCCACATTCCTCAAAACTTACAATCTCCCGATCCGAGGCCTTGCTGCCGGGTGGAGTTTATTGTCATACAACCACCTGAAGTCAAAATCGCCATCAAGCGACTGAACCTGGAATGTAGATCAGTTTTCATATCTTGGTAGTATACTAACATCAAATGCATCCGCTGAAAACGACGTCGATAACCGAATCAAGGCCGCCTACACAGCATGCGGGAAGCTATTCAAAAGAGTTTTCACTGTACTCTTGCCAATAGAGAGAATTTTGCATAACTGTACTTTTTGGCATTCAAATCGAGGGATACAATATAATCCCCTACGATGTCAAATGGGACTGTTAGCCATTAATAATTTTTCAGAGCTAATAACAATATTTAACCAAGCCTTTTAGCTTCCTTAAGTAAGAGGTGGAGGTGAAAATTTCAGAGCTATCTATTAGTATGTACATAGGTACTGTCAGGGTTTTACGGAGCAAAACAGAAGACGGGTGGAGCGTGGGCAACACTATTTGGGACTAAAGAGCGGGTATTTTTTGGTTGAAATGATTGTATATTACTTTTTTATGATAAAATAAGTAATGCTGGTTTCAAATAAGGTCAACTTAACTTTAAATTTGCTGCTAATTTTACTCAAATAACGTCGCAAATATATATATATATATATATATTATTTTGTTAAGATTTTTAAAACCGATAAATGTCCAACGTTTATGAAAGAAGATTTTTAACTATGGAGCGCTAAAAAAAACAAACTCTCTTTTTTTTTTTTTATTTTTTTTTTAATAGAGTTGGAGCTAGAGCGACTCCTTTTTGAAAACGGGTAGCGTGAGGGAAGCCAGTTCCAATTTTGGATATGGGAGCGGGTATGGGAGTAGCTCTAAAAATAGTGGAGTGCGTAAAGGGTATTGCGGATATAAGCCTGTTCTTAGGTAAGGCTTGTAAAGCTAAATCCATGAAGAACATTCAAACAAAGACACCTGTTCAGCGCGGCATGGCAATAACGGGTGATATCGTCGACCGCTCCCCATTAATCCGAGTAGTCATTTTTTAAGGCAATTCACCCCAAGCAAGGCAGGAGTTCCACTAGCACACAAGGGGTTACAGAGGATTGAGAACAAGAGTAAAGAGGCGTGTTTGAGGAAAGGATACAAACTCAGGGTGTCAAATTTCGATTGACATTACACTTGAATATTTTAAGATTATAGTCATCGGGAAAGCAATTAAGGGGAAGGGAGTTTCACAAACGGGAAGTGCGGGAGATGAAGCTGTTTGAGAAGAAGAGACGGTTACATTTAATCGTTTTGACAGTGAAAGGGTGGGTGCGAGATGTCAACCTGGTAGCTTGTTTAAATTCATGTAGTCCGAAAAGCAGCGAAAGTAGCTCGTCGGAACAGTTGCCGTGAAAATATTTGTAGAAGAGACAGAGGGAGACCACGGTACGTCTGTGGGATAGCGATTGTTGACTAGATGCCAGATCAGGACCTATCATCTTACATATTCGTCTCTGGATTTTGTCAAGGACCTCGAAGCATACAGCGGCAACACCAGACCATATATGACAGCAATAAAAAGTAGATTTGGAGAGAATGAGAGAGGAAGGCAATTAGAGATGGAAACATTTATTTTAATAGGGATGTAGATCAATGTGGCAAAGACCAATGTCCTGCTACAACCACATCAGAACATCAACCCCCACCTGGAGTCAAAATCACCATCAACTCACTGGATTGTAAAATGTTGAACAATTTCCATACCTTGGTAGTATGCTAATATCAAATGCATCCGGCGAAAAAGACGTCAATAACCGAAACAAGGCCGTCCACGCAGCTATTCAAAACAGTCTTCAGCAATCCTGGGCTAACACAAACCACCAAGCTCACGGTCTACCGAGCTGTTGTAATCTCAACTTTCCTGTATGCCTGTCAGTCATGGGTACTCTACCGAAGAGATCCGCAGACTTGAAATATTCCATCAAATGAATGATCTGTGGAACATGTGACAGGGTTGGATCCGCGCAAGGATAGAAAGCCTAGAAAACCATTGTGTCTCGCCACCGACTTCGATGGGCCGGACACCGTGCCCGAATACCAGATATCCGCCTGCCCAAACAAATCCTCTTGTTGGAGCTCGCACTTGGCAAGAGACCACGTTGTCGATTCAAGGATCAGCTCAAAAGCACCTTGCTGGAAATCGATCCGGTCAATTGAGAAACACCTTGCTGGAAATCGATCCGGTCAATTGAGAAAAACCTTGCTGGAAATCGATCCGGTCAATTGAGAAACACCTTGCTGAAAATCGATCCGGTCAATTGAGAAACACCTTGCTGGAAATCGATCCGGTCAATTGAGAAACGGTAGCGACAGAAAAGACCAATTGGAGAAGAACAGTCCACGAAAAAACATCCTTCGAAAAGACTAGAATACAAATGGAAGAGGCGAAGAGAACCCAAACAAAAACCAGAGCTCTCCATCCCCTGGACCCTCCTACCTTATCATGCGGTTACTGCGAACGTCTCTTCAGATCCATCATAGGACTCATTTCACACAGAAAGAAACGTCGATGAGCAATGAGTTCCGTTAACGACGAGTTTTTGTGCCATTTCGAAAGTGGGAGCTTAACCATAGGCAGTAATTCTTGTCTTTATTGAATTTCACAAACGGCCGCAACGTTAATGAAAGCGTCTCTCGTGTACTTAAAGAGATTACCGCCAACTTTGTCGCCTAAGACACCCGCTGGGTGGCTCTGTTTCAGGACCATAATAGCGTGACACCATTTTCGACATTGATAAAAGGGAAGATTTAATTTAGAATATAAACTGGAACAAACGAAAAGGGTCAAAAGTACGGAATAACATATGAATTGAAAAGAGAAAGAAAATACAGACCTGAAAAGAATGACTTTATTGAAAGACATTATCGCCGGCAGTGTGGAAGGTCTCAAAGTGGAAGTGCATTTCGCGGTTAGTCGATGATTTAGAGGACGAAGACAGAATCAAGAGATTGACTTATGTCTGTCTGTCAAAGAGCGGAAGTAGCTTCGCCGATATTTGGAAATGTAAAAAAAAAAATAATCGAGAAATAGGATTTTGTTTTTAGATAAGAAACTAACCTGTAAGGTTCATAAGTATGATTAAAAGATAAATACTATTTGGGAATGCTAACACCAAGTCACAAGCCATCGTAACCGATGGTTTTGGTGGGGGGTGGGGGTGCTGGCGTTGTTTGATCACGCCAGATGTGCTCTTGTCCAGAAACTGTAACTAATGTCCGCTCAGCATAGTTGCAGTATAAACCACAGGCGGACTCCGTGTGCGATGAACAAACACAAATGTACCAGAGCAGACATCTGCAACAGGGATTGGCTATCCGCAGTAGACGGGTATCCTCAGATAGCAGCAGCCATTATTATTATATTCCGTCGGTATTTTCTATTGTTAAAAAACCCAATCATATGAATTATACATTCTCGTTTTTTTAATCAAATTTACCCCAAGCAAGGCAATAAAGCCACTAAGACACGAGAGGTTACTCGGTGTGAAAAAATTAGAAAACAGAAAACATCATGAAGGAGCGAGGACAATAGAATAATAATCAGAAATACAGTAGATAGCGATTGACATTGCATTTAAATTTTTAAGATCAAAGTTGACGGGAAAGCATGGAACCGGAAGAGAGTCCCTCAAGCAAGAAGTGCAAGAAAGAAACCGTTACCATAGAACTTACGGTTATTTACAAAAAAAAAATATTAAACACTCTTTATTTATTAGATTATTTAGTTACAAGAATAATTTTATATTTGAAAGATTACTTAATATATTTTCTGTTTATACGTTATTTTTCAAGATATAATTTATTTAAGTAAATGCTCTGTTTTTTTTAAACAGCATTAATCACATTTACTGGCTGTAATGTTTTGAGAAACTTCGTAGAAAATATGCGTTCTTCGACAGGAATCGAACCTGTAAACCTAATGGGAAGCGTCATTTGATCTGACGTGCTGTTAACCATTCAGCTACAGAGTAGTGTCTGGATTGTAAAATCCGAATTACTCTTTATAAATACACAACTTACAGGTTCGATTCCTAGCGGAGAGCACGCATTTTCTACGAAATTTCTCGAACATTAGTTCTAATGTTCGAGAAATTTCGTAGAAAATACCTGCTCTCCGCTGGCTGGTAAATGTAATTAATACAGTTTAATGAAAAAACAAAGTATTTGCAAGATTATAAAAATATGCGAACCAACTACAATGCAGTGTTTATTATTAGGTTGGTGCAAAAATAATGTCGTTTTCTCACATAGTAACATATGTGAGAAAACGACATTATTTTTGCACCAACCTAATATTTATCACATTATGAATAAATAACTACGAAAATAATTTTAAAAATTTCTGAACAAGTGAACAATAAAATTTACCTAAACACATAAAATTTACCTAAACACATATAATTTACCTAAAACCATTATGACACGTAGGTATGATAACTTTTGGGAAAAATACATTTCCCGGGCTTTCTCATATTTGCACTTGTCACTTAAAAAAGGTTGCAAGCATTTGGATTGATACTTTTACTTTCTCGAAAATTAACAGTGAAAATGTTAAACACTATCAGATTATTTACAAGAATACTGTTTAACATTTTTGCTGCCATTTCTCGTGCGATAGAAACGTTTTAAAACAACAAGAGTTGCTGATTAAGTATACAGTAATAGCGATGTCAAGAGAAATTCCTTTATTTTTTTTTAAGGGTTTTTTTTTTTTTTTTGCTAGCATGAACGATTCTGTCTATTATAAACCTGTAGCAAGTCCTCGTCTATTATACACCTGTAGCCCGGTCCCCATTCCTCCTCCATCTGTTGAATATTGGTTGATGTTCCCTGTTTAAGATTGGGTTTCCAGTTCCTCCTAAAGTCTTATTCTCTTTCACTCCCAGTAACCTTTTGCCTCTTAGTGGTATTATCGTCAATTTAAAAAAAAAAAATAGAAAAAAAAAAGAAAAAGAGAGCAAATATACTTTGGTTTTAAAGGTATATATATATATATATAAATATATATATATATATATATATATATATATATATATATATATTTCAATTAAAAGGTGCAAATATAATTTATAAATTCATGAATCATTCATACAAAAAACAAATATAGAGGTTAATGATTTAAATGGCGAGAATACTTCGTCGCAAACAATCTAAATAAGATACATCAACCCCGAACCTGTATATATTTAGATTGTTTGCGACGAAGTATTCTCGCCATTTAAATCATTAACCTCTATATTTGTTTTTTGTATGAATGATTCATGAATTTATAATATATATATATATATATATATATATATATATATGTGTGTGTGTGTGTGTGTGTGTGTGTGTGTTATGAAATAGACAAAGTCTGACAATTATTTTAAGACATTTTTTTATGTTTATACGCTCTTTTCAAAGATACAAATATTTAAGTAAATGCTCTGCTTATAATAAACATTTTTCACAACATTTAACGGCCTGAATTATTATAAGCAGAGCATTTACTTAAATATTTGCATCTATAAAAAAGAACGTATAAACATAAAAAATGTCTATATATATATATATATATTTATTTAAGGCATGGGCTTCCCGGATTCCCTTTTATTAATCTACTGTAATCTTTTCCAACCAATCCAAAGGGGATCCAACTACAACAGGGATAGTTGATGTGCCCATGTGCTACATTGTATTTTGATAGCTTTTTTCAAAATCTTCAAAGATACATTGCAGTCCGCAGGGAATGTCATATCAATAAGGAGGCACTTATTTGTTTGCGGTCTCTAATAGCAATGTTTGGGCGGTTAGATTTGATTGTTCTTTTTGTTTGTTGTGTAGTCCCATAAAACATTAAAAGGTCCTATCTCCATAACGGTGTCTGGATGGTGTTCATAGGAATTTCTTTCAGTTTTCTTCCCGTAGAATGTGCAGACTTTCCATTACAGATATTGGTCAATTCCGTGCATGTATCGCCAACATGATTCCCTTTTAATGCATTTATAGCAGAAAAGTAAATACATAAAATTTCAACTGCCACATGTCTCAAACGTTCTTTTGAATATTGTGTGAGTGGCTGAATGTGTGAAAATGCTATCAGTGATGATAGGTTCATAGACTTGACATCGGAGTTTATTACAGGTAATATTTTCTTGATAATATAGGGAATTATGTATGCCAGATGATTGTCTGTCGTTTTGGAGACAGAGGCCTAACATTGTGTGCGTTCTTGCTAGATACCTTTCCAATTGTATGGTCGACTTTTAAATTCAGGAAATATTTTATTAAGATATGAGAAAGCTTGTTAATATTATAATTAATATAAAAAAAATACATACGAATTTTGTAATTATTCTTTTATGTTTGATACATTAGAAGAGTATTTATTTTTTGTTTTGCGTCTGTGTGTATATATATATATATATATATATATATATATATATATATATATATATATATAAATATATAAATATATAAACAAAAATATACCATAAACAAACAAAGGAGGGACAGGGAAAGATAATTTACTTCTATAACTCTTCCCAATCAAATTATTTTTTGCTTATATTGTAAAGCATTTAACTTTAATAAGTTTAATTCTTAATTTAAATTTCCAATAACATCCAATAATAATAATGATAATATTATGATAAAGAAAACGTAATTAAAACGTTACCAGACACCTCCAGAAATACTACTGTAGTTCTGTAGTTAAAAATTTGTATATTACTTAAATGTGCTACGAATAGCCTAGTGGTTAAGTGGTGAAAACCTCGCCAGTTTTGTTTGCCTTCATTCCCTAGGCAATCTTTTCGTACGCAAAAAACGCTAAAAACAGTAACTTTGTAAAAATCGATTTGACATTCAAACGACATGATGAAGTGGACCGCCTTTCTAAATCGATAACAAATAAATATGTTTCAATTCTGACAAGTGTCACGGCTTAAGGGAGGTCTAAAGTATACTTATGCACAAACATTTTTCTCCTAAAATTTCCCTATTTTTTTTTTTTTGGAGTGCACAAATCTAATTATTTTAAGTAGTGACTAAATTTTAATAAGACAAAGTAAACCTGTTCAAGTCTACGGTTAAACGTTATCTACCCGAGATGTTTTCTCATCAACTGCATGCATCACTTAACCTCTTCATCTGTAACATTCGACATAAACTGACACTTGAGCCATCTACAAGAATAACATCATTATAACAAAGCACATTTTAAGTATTTTAAAGGATACTAACTTACCTGTTTAAATTAAGGAGAAACGTGTTTATTTTTCAGAACTTTAACTTTGAAGAGATTAAAATTAGCAACATTTAAAATTTCTAGAAACTCAAGATAAAAACAGAATAAATTTTTGCAAATATTTTCGGTTACACTGTTTTGAAAAAATATTTACAAAATATAAATCAGTAAAAAGATTGCTTCCTTTATAGATGTTCACGAAGTTTATACCTAAAATAAAAAATAAAAAAATTGTACGACGAGGATGAGATTCGAACTCACGCGGGGAGACCCCAATGGATTAGCAGTCCATCGCCTTAACCACTCGGCCACCTCGTCTTAACACGATCGGACGAATCGTAAGTTTAATTTATTGATTTACAAAAGCTGTTCATAAAATATGCTTGGCGTATTTTTCGCTTTCATTTACCGACATTTATTCAAATTTATCATAAACTTTTTGTTTATCACTGGGAATTTAATAAAAAATAATAAACTAAAAGTTATTAACAACAAATTTACAATGAATTCATATGTTTTTCTAAACAAATGGAGATTGTTTAATTTAAAGCGTAATAATACAAACGGAATGACTGCAACGGGTGTTTAAATACTTTTATTTTCATTGTGAAAATAACTGCCTTTTTCTATTAATCCATATTAAGATAAAATAAAAAAAAAACGTAACGAAAAGGGGCATACTTACAAATTGTAATCACACGTAGATTCAACACAGAACAATATAGATGAGCGGAGAATTGCAGTCTAAGTAGCCTCCCGAAGGGTAAACAAGACACGTCCTGTCACTACGGAATTCCGTTGTTGAAAAGAGAGAGTGAAGATGAAATTTTATTATTTGTTTTGGCCGTGGCATATCTATAAAGATCTTTACTGCTTCTTCCCCATTTTTTTTTACACACACTGGTCTACCTCACGTGTGGGGTGTGCGGTTGGTTTTGTAATGGATAGCGTCTGAAAATGTGAATTGGGCGACCGAGTTCGAATCCCAGTCGGACAAGTTATATTCATTTACCCGCAAATACCTATGGGATAGATCCACCTCCCCCAACAACCCAGTTACGGAATAATTATAAAGAATATGAATCAGAAAAATCATTATTAATATTATCTAATTAGTACAATGCAAAAATATTTCCAAGCTTTAAATGACCAGCAAAAGGGTGATAAGCCGTAAGAAACAAATCAATCAATCACCAAGAGATATTTGATGAACGAGCGTTTAAAAAACATTCGACGAGGATGAGATTCGAACTCACGCGGGGAGACCCCAATGGATTAGCAGTCCATCGCCTTAACCACTCGGCCACCTCGTCTTCGTGCAATAGTATTATTGTTATATTAAATTGTTAAGCTGGTGTCCTTTAAAAGACGTGAAATGTGTTTTTTTACAATGACGTTATCCCTGTACAAGGTACAAGATACGCACCAGGTACAGGGTTATACCGTAAGAGGTACGTGGTACAGTTGATGAGAACATGTGGGGAAAATAACAGCTAAACATAGACCTAAACGGGTTTACTTTGTCCTATTTAAATTTAGGCACTATTTAAATACACTGGTCCACCTCTAGAAAAAAAATTGGGGAAATTTTTGCGGAAAAATTTTTTGTGCATTAACATCCTTTACACCTTCCTTTGGCCGCGACAAATCGAAAGATATTTATTATCGATTTAAAAGGGGGATCTTCTGTATAATAAATCGGTTTTATGTCAAATCGATCCCTGATTTTTACAGACTTATTGTCGTTTTTGCATACGAAAAGGGATGAAGATAGGCAAAACTGGCAATTAGTCGACCTTTTAAAACTTATTGCCTTGTAGATGGGCTAAATATTTTGATAATTTTAAATTTTTTAAAAAACCTTTGAATAAAAATGCTTCTTTTCTCACTTATTTCTTTATAAAGGCAAAATAATTTTTATAATCTTGTAAATAAATGAGATTTTTTGCAGGCATGAAGGTCCATGTTAGCCTAATTTTTATAATCTTGTAAATAAACATTGCCGAGGGAGTGAAATTATTTAGAATAATAGCAGTGTCAAAAGAAACACCGTTTTTTGAGAGAAGAGGGTGCGGGCTCGAAGATCCATGTTTGCCAAGATTTCTTTTAAACAACGAATAAGGGGTCACGCACGCACGCGTACACACACAGACAGACACACACACACATATATATATTAATGAACGAAAATTTGCATGAGTTAATAAAATTCTGTGTCCGTTTCTTCATTTTTCATTGATACTTATGAATCTCAAATATATTTCAGCAAAATTCCCATACAAAAATGTCTGTCATTTATTTTTATTTTTTTTAGTTTAAAAAAAATCTACATCTAAAAATCTGTCACTTCTGTTAGTCCGACCGTCCGTCGCAACTTCTAAAATGGCCACACATTGAGAGAATGAAACCAAATTTTGGGGAGAAGTGCAAACAAGTAAAGGGGTACAAAGTACAACTGACAAGGGAGCGTAGCTTAGTACAATAAAATTTCATTCCTTTTTGGGGAAAATTAAAAGTAATATTATTTAACATACAAAATGTTTCCATTATTTTAAGAACAATTTAATGACTGAAATAACCAAAAATTATTTAATAACAATAGAGCATTGTCTTTTTGCATAACATTTCTTTAAGTTTTTATTTCTGCACGAACCCAAATTCCAGTAAGTCCTCCGTTTGCGAGAACTATAAATCAATCACATGGCCAAACGCTTCAAAAATGTGGGATTTCTCGCGAGAAGAAAATATTTACGCATGTTGAATGCTGCATGCTCAAGAGTAAGAAATTATAAGAATTTATTCTTCGCTGTTAAAAACGAAAAAGGAAAAAAAAAAGACTTTCTTCATCAAATATTGTTCACCATGAACTCCCCTAAAATTAAATTTAATTAAAGAAATTATTGACCGATTAAAGAAAGGTTTTGTCAAATTATTTTTCCGAACAAATCCGTTTTATTCAAAGTTCATCGATTGGTTAGTGAAATTAAACAAAACCTAGAGTTTGTAAATCTCGACAAAAAAAAATGTTAGCGATAACTTCAGCAATACTAAATACTCTGAGGATTTGTAGAATCAGATTCCTACATTTTTTAAAATCTTAAATTTTGTGCAAGTTAAACACATAGAGGCTCCCAACCAAATATAACAACTGATGTATTTTGATTGGTTGTAAAATATTAATTAGGTGTCGTCAACTACGTCTGAAGGTACCGACCCAAATTTTGACCTCTAGTTGACGCCATAAAATGTAAACATGTTCACGAGCCTCACCACGTGACCAAGTGAACTAATAAAAACGAAACTTCGACGCGACTTGGTCAGTGGGCACTTAAAATATTGAACCAATTCACTTGACGTCATTGGAAATCAACACAGCAAAGGAGCTGAACTTTATCTTCAATACAACAACAAACCTTGTCAACCATTTCCAGGCTTAACACTCACTCCCACAAAATATTCTATTCCACAGGAAGAATCTCTGGTTAATGAGCGATAACTCTATAACAATCAGTGAGTCAAGAACAATACTTTTTTCTATTTAATACAAAAACAAAAACAACTGTTTAATTTTCCTATAAAAACAAATATAGCTAACTACACCTTCTCATTTTCACACATACAGTACAGTAACTCAAATTCTTTCAGTAACACACACCAAAGAACTCTACTGTGTTTATCAACTTTTGCACTATGTATTTGTTGTGTTTATAAAAAATATTTATTGTTGAACAAATTCATAATTTCTTCTACTTGATTATTTCTCTTGTTGTTTTTGTTACATTTGATATTGTAAAAATTGTAGAGGGTCAGGTTTTATTTCTATTTATAACTAATACAAATTGCCTGACACACTATAGATTTCAAGACGCGTCAGAATGCTACAAAATGTATCTGGTTATTAAAAATTCTGAATAATTAAAAAAAGCAAAATGAAGTCATCAATGATATTATTAAGGCATTTTAAAAACTTGCCAGCCGAACATAACAAACAGACCAAAAGTGATTTTGCCGAAAACTTAGGAAAGTGGTAACGAGCAACAAACACGTACGGAAAAGAACGTTGCGAATGAATATTAAAACAAGATAAAATAATTGTTGATATAATGAGTTCGATGCTCAGTGTGCCAAATTTTTGCCAATGAAGTACGCATGATTTACAAATTTAAAAATGCTATCTTCATAGATTTCAACTTTTACGATATAAGGATTAATTTTTGTTTCTTCAAATCATTGTTTCGAAAAGAATACTTATGCAAAATCAATCATTTCTTAAATGACTTAATCCACGCACGAAGTTTGTAGATTTAAAAAGATACATTATCACGACGAGGATGAGATTCGAACTCACGCGGGGACACCCCAATGGATTAGCAGTCCATCGCCTTAACCACTCGGCCACCTCGTCCTCACAAATTCCAGCGCTTCCTAATACTAAATTATTGATTAACAAAAACTCTTCATTATAAAGGCTTCGCGCATTTTTCGCTTTCATTTAATGCCATTTATTCAAATTTATCATAATTTTTGAATTATCAGTAGGAGTTTATTAAAAAATAATAATAATCTACGACTGATTAAGAACAACGATGACTGCGGCGGGTGTTGTACGAACATATCACTGAAAGTAACTTGGCAACTAGATTTATTCATATTATTTTCATTATGAAATAACCTGCAATTTTCAATCAATAATTTCTTGACATTCTTCCTTCATACATTGAAGATTTAGGAAGATTGTAAGTTTAAAACATCGCATTTCGACGAGGATGAGATTCGAACTCACGCGGGGAGACCCCAATGGATTAGCAGTCCATCGCCTTAACCACTCGGCCACCACGTCCTCACAAATTCCGGCTTCCTAATACTAAATTATTGATTAACAAAAACTCTTCATTATAAAGGCTTCGCGCATTTTTCGCTTTCATTTAATGCCATTTATTCAAATTTTTCATAATTTTTGAATTATCAGTAGGAGTTTATTAAAAAATAATAATAATCTACGACTGATTAAGAACAACGATGACTGCGGAGGGTGTTGTACGAACATATCACTGAAAGTAACTTGGCAACTAGACTTATTCATATTATTTTCATTATGAAATAACCTGCAATTTTCAATCAATAATTTCTTGACATTCTTCCTTCATACCTTGAAGATTTAGGAAGATTGTAAGTTTAAAACATCGCACTTCGACGAGGATGAGATTCGAACTCACGCGGGGAGACCCCAATGGATTAGCAGTCCATCGCCTTAACCACTCGGCCACCTCGTCCTCACAAATTCCAGCGCTTCCTAATACTAAATTATTGATTAACAAAAACTCTTCATTATAAAGGCTTCGCGCATTTTTCGCTTTCATTTAATGCCATTTATTCAAATTTTTCATAATTTTTGAATTATCAGTAGGAGTTTATTAAAAAATAATAATAATCTACGACTGATTAAGAACAACGATGACTGCGGCGGGTGTTGTACGAACATATCACTGAAAGTAACTTGGCAACTAGATTTATTTTAATTATGAAATAAACTGCAATTTTCAATCAATAATTTCTTAACAGATTTCCTTCATACGTAGAAGATTTAGGAAGATTGTAAGTTTAAAATGTTGTATTTCGACGAGGATGAGATTCGAACTCACGCGGGGAGACCCCAATGGATTAGCAGTCCATCGCCTTAACCACTCGGCCACCTCGTCACATTGACGGTAAAATGAACTACTTTATAAATTATTCTTTACCATGAACTCCCCTAAAATTAAATTAAAGAAATTATTAAACTGCGAATTAGGGTTTTATTTAAGACCTAGAGTTTGTAAATCTCGACAAAAAATGTTAGCGATAATTTCAGTAATATTAAATACTCTGAGGACTTCAAGACGCGTCAGAATGCTGCAAAATATATTTGGTTATTAAAAATTCTGAAAAGTAAAAAAATGAAACTAATGCAAATATCGTTGATGTTAAAGCAGTTTTAAACTTGGCAGCCAAACATAACAAACTGCTTAAGTTGTTATGCCCGAAATTCGGGAAAGAAGAATGAGCAACAATCACGCACCGAATGAATAGTAAAACACGTTAAAAATTTATATAATGTGTTTGATGCTCAATGTGTTCCAGATTTTATGCCCATGTATTCCGCATGATTTAGAAATTTAAAAATGATGTTAATAGCTTTTAACTTTGACTTTATAAAGATGAACTTTTTTTTCTTCAAATCATTGTTTGGAAAAGAATACTTTTATTTTTAGTTTTATTTTGAGTTTTGACCATTAATATCTGTTACTTCTGCTTTATAGAATATTGCTTCGGTTTTACAAGGTCCGTCTAATGGACATCTATTCTTATGTCTGCAGTTGCATAAATTACTAGAGTTAACTATATTAGGTTGCGCGTTAGTTTTGAAATTTCTGGCGTTTTTGCCTATTTATTATTGTTTCTAAATTACTTAGTGCAGCTGTAGCTTAATTTAACTGCATTTTTATTGAATATTTTATGTAATTCTCTCTCTCCCTCTGTATATATATATATATATATATATATATATATATATATATATATATATATATATATGACAAAAATATAGTTTATACGCACACACACAGACACATATATATATATATATATATATATATAGTTTTAATAAATTTTCTATGTATCGGCTAACGCGGTCTATATCAATGATAGAGTGTATGTAAATATAAAATTGATCATTGATTGAGCTCAACAGTTAGCAGCCATAATCTGTTTCATTCTTAAATTCAATCTTCTAGTCTAAAGAATGGTGTTCACATGCAAATGGGATATGATCAAATAATTTTAGCATTCTGACTTCCAGACAAGAAAGAACGAATGAGAGCGGTCCATTTTTATCGGTTGGGAAAAATCCCAGCACGCATCTGTATGATTTGTCTATAAATTTTTATTTTGTTAGTAGTGGATATTTTTAACTGAATGGAACCAACATTCCGTTTTTATTGGCGACTGTCAGCGCGATCAAATGATTTCTTGTCGAAACAGGCGAAGATATGTGGGGGATAACCCACACGACTAACCCACTAAATTTGGATAAATTTATTTTCGCCAATATATCCATAATGTTACAGTTCGTACTGTCCTTCGTAGACTGAAAAAGAAGACTTCAATGGTGTAATTAATATGTAGATTGATTGACATGACGACAAAAATCCACTTGTTTGTAGTACTGTGTTATCAGGGATCTGCGGAATTTTCTTATGCGTCAAAATATAAGACGTTCTGAAGAATATGTTGGCGTGTTTTTCACATTGAGAAAGAGATAGAACAGCAGTAAATTGGTTTGGCTGTAAGAAATTTGTCCTTTTTTCTCAATGCTCCACGTTACGTTCATTTATTTATTTATTTTTTGTTTGGAAAGGCCCGTTTGTTTTTGTCTATGATTTTATCTTTGGTGCCACATATGTCAAGACAGAAGAATGCTTTGATTTGCAAATTTGTTGAGTTGATACTTGTAAATTTGATACCGAGTGTTGATCCATGTTTCATAAGAACTCTTGAAGAGACCTTGTATGATTGTCGATTTTTTCGAAGGTACTGTTGTCCTGTTAAATCGATCTTGCAGATGCCTTAATCTTTCTTGCTAATGTCTGAAGCGTCGTCAGTAAGTCGACTTTTGTTGCTTCATTTCATATTTAACTATTTCTGTTGAGCCTGGGTGAGAATGTTCAATGTTGACATTTTTGCTGTGTACTAGAAGGCGTTGATGGTCAACTTCTTCAGTCTTTGAGTGGTACTTAGAGTTTTATTTCTTGTATGATCCGCGTATGTTTCTTGGTGTTTTTTTGGTGGAGTATTCTAAAGAAAATGCGCTGTGTCTTCTGTGCTTGCGAAAGTCGTGTTGTTTTTTTTACTGTTGCGTCAAAAGTGTTAGTAGGTATATTTTTCATTTGGTGAAAAGTTCCCACGTGGTGAGTCAAGTTTTGTTTTCAATGGTGAGGTGCTGTGTTTGACGAAAAATTTTCATGTGGTCGCTCACGTTTTCATTGTTGAAATATATTAGAGACATTCGTTTCACGTAGAAAACGTCAAGTGTATTTTAATCTGTTTTTAATCTTTGTGCACAGTTTAAATTTTTAGTTACTGAAATGCTGCGTTTTTCGGTATGGTTGGTATATTTTAGTGCGCAGATGTAACGAAAATAAACCCTATTTCCAATGCAATTACATATTCACATACATACCGTATTAAAACACGCACAAACTTTATTTTCTATCCAATAACAGAGAATATTACAAACATGCCAAAAATATTCCATAATACGAGGCGGAGGACCAATTCTCAACCAGCACATATTGCCTTAAACGACCGGCAGCTACTTTTATTCTTGACATTTTCCACCATTATAGCATACCATGACCAAAAGCAATAAACCAAATACAACTAAACCAACCCGTCGCGCCAAAATAAAAAAAAATACACCTAAAACCCCCAAGCTTTCTTTCTCCAACATTCACGGTGTTCGTACCAATTTCTGCAGTGTCGAATCGTTCCCCTTGGGACACTCTCCAGGTATCCTAACTCCCTGTGAAATTAATCTGAATTCATTAATCTTTTTCACTAAATTCTCTGTTCCTGGCTATCTTCTTCTCTTTCGTAAGTATTCAAATGTGGACCACGGAGCTGTATGTCTTCCCACAATGACACCATTTAGCACACTGATGCCTGAGGGTTGCCTCAAGTGTCATCTAGCGGTGGAAGCCTGAACTACTACGAGTAAGAAAACGATACCGGTTACTTTTGCTCCTCCCGCTCTCGTACAACACACACCTTTTAAATCAAAGTGTCTATTGGTTAGAAATTAACATCATCATGTGAAATATCTGACCAATCAGAGAAAACTAAAACCCTATTTTTTATTGGGTCTACTTTCGGGAAAAGATTATTTTAAAAACTCAGATTCCAACTTTCAGAAGCAGAGAGACTCGAGTGTCTCCAGGACGTTCAAACACAAGAGAAGACGTGGCTATATAGATTTTTCCTTCTCCCAGCGCCTACTGAAACATGTGTCGGCGACTTTAAACGAATCATCTCCAAAAAATAGCTCGGACGGTCAGTCAATAATTCGTTGACGATCAAAATCTGTTCTAAACCAGTCTTTTTCTGCAGACTAATAACCTAAAACCTTTAATTCAACTAAAGACTATTAAAAATAGTCTCTAGTTGAATTAAAGGTTTTGGGTTATTCCTTTTCAACTCTTTTGAATTCATCTACATATGTTTCTACAAATGATTTATTTAACAGACATAACCATGTTTTCTTTATGCTTATTTTATTATGGTTTGGAATTCGGACGATCGGAGTTTTAATTTTTTTTTAAATCTGGACGACAGAATTTCTTACACATACACACACACACAATTCCTTATTAAATCAAAGATTCGAATTAACTGTAAATAGTAAACACAGTCTACTTTTTTACCTTACAATTCAGTTAAACTTTGGAATTTGACAATATTTTTTCTTAGATTTTAGTTAAAATGTGTTGCGCTATATATGGCTTATCTTTCTATTTGTATGATTAATTTGGGTTTAATTTAGTTCTGTGTTGATCTACTCTTAGTATTATTAACATCCTTCTTAAAGAGGCTCCTTATTTATCAACTAAAAAAATTATGTAGGAAATCCACAAAGCATAGTTGGCTGTTCGGTTAAATTACCTCTCTACCCCCTCCCTCGCTTTTATTTCTTATGAAAGTTGACTGTCTGGCATGTGTACATTTATTGTAACCATCTGTATCAGTCTTTAAGTTATTGTCTGACTACTGTTAGATGTCAACTTCTGGCCATAGCACATTTCTAAGATAATAATTTCTAATTTTTTCTTTTTCATTTAGTTTGAATTTAACGTAGGTCCTATGAGATTGGTTGATCAGAGTAAAGCCCTAAAGCCTTTTTTTTTTTTTTTAAAAAAAAAAAGAGGAGATAATTTTGATTTTGAAGCTGAATTGTTCACCCTCCAATAATTTACAATCGCCTGAGGAGACGCATTGTTGTGCGTTGAAACACGACTCCAATTGTGTAGCGATTCTTACATGTTTTTGCTGTAATATATATATATATATATATATATATATATATATATATATATATATATTAATCTTTTGTTAAATACGGCAGACAAGTAAAATTTAATTGTTTTTTTTTTTTTTAGTTTTTCCATCGTTCTTACGTTTTTCTATTTGGTGGGAGTACAAAAATTTTCCATAATTTTATTTATCCCAAGTGGTTTAAGGCACTTCTTTACCCTTTTTTACGTTAGTCATTTTTTCCATTTTTTGACTGTTTAATTTATATTTTATTTTTGTGTTACTTTGAATAGAAGCATTTATTTCGAGCCTTTGAATGTCGAGCGCGGCTGGAATTCGAGTGAACGTCTTTTTATTTAAAAATAAACAAAAAAACACTGTTAATTTAAAAATATATTTCAACACGCGAAGGCTCGCTATAAACGTTCCTATTCAAAACACCATTGAAATAAAATACAACTTAATCGCAATAACTTGTCAATCGTCTTTAAGGAAACTTGTATAAAAGAGGGATTGCTGCCCAAATACACTATATATATATATATATATATATATATATATATATATATATATATATATATATAATGCCCTAAAAGCATCGAATGTTTTTCTTTTTCGTTTCATCATCAGAGATCTACTGTATTTTACATGAAATAAATTCTCACTAAAATCAACTGTCAACTTCGGTAAGTAAACAAAATATTGAAATGTTTGTTATTTCAAGGAAATGTCCTATCTTGCTTTCAACTGACTCAAGCAGAGGTTATTCAGTGCGATGAATTATGCCAACTGAGAGTGTCTGTTACCGAACGGACAAAGACTGGTTCTTTAATGAATGCCTACCAAATTTGACATTCCATAGATAAAAGGGGACGAGGAGAAAAATGATACGTTGTAATAATGGTGCGAGAACTGAGGGGAACACGTAGACTTTTCTGCAGTGAAAATATTTTCTGTCGTTTAGCTTACAACGTAATAATCAAAACAAATCGATTTAACCAAAAACAGACAAATATAAAACTAAAAACAGGCAGATAGGTTACAACAAGCAAAAGCAAGTCGGTTTATTTCATTAAGTTTCGTTTCATTATACGTCAAGGTTGGTATGTACGTCTGAAATGGCACTTTAGGGACACTTCTTCTCTTTTCGCTTCATTATGATGAATCACGCATGCGCAGCCATTTTGCGCCATATTCTGTAGTCTTTAATACATAAAAAGTCTCACGATCACAAACGATACCTCTCCCACGAGTGCATATAATTCGGATACACACGACATTATTATTCCCAAGAAGAAGAAAAAAAGAACTTTGGTGTGTTTTAAACTGAATTTAGCATGATTGAAATCTTTTCCTACTTAGCAGTAAAATCTATTCATCCATATTGATAGATCTGTCAACACAAAATTAATTTCTTTACAAAAACATGTTTTAAAAATAAAATATACTTTTCTAAAACTTTGAGTAAAATTAATTCCTTTAAAGTTTAATCTGACATGAAACAAATATTACTTTTAGTGTAAAATATCACAAAAGGACTTTTTTTTAAAATATGGGAGGGTTGTTTTTTTTAACTTGCTGAGTGATTTATTGACAGATTTAATTTAGGAGAACAGAACAGAAATAATTTACTTGACAAATACAACACGAACGCCTTTATATATATATATATATATATATATATATATATATATATATATATATATATATATATATATATATATATATATATATATATATATAAACTATGCAGTGATCTTAAAATTTTAAGAAAATATTTTAAGCAATTTAATATTTTCTTGGATTTTAGGTACTTTGGCCCTCCGTGGACCTGTCTGATTTCAGACCATTCCCCTATAGATGTATAGCCTAGGGTATTTTAGACAAGGATATATATATATATATATATATATATATATATATATATATATATATATATTAGGTTGGTGCAAAAATAATTTCGTTTTCTAACATATGTTACTATGTGAGAAAACGAAATTATTTTTGCACCAACCTAATATATATATATATATATATATATATATATATATATGAGAGAGAGAGAAAGAAAGAAAGAAAGAGGGAGAGAGAGGGTGATTAATACAAATATAAAATTTGGTACTTAGCTGATTGATGTTACCTTCAGTATTCCGACTCTAGTGTTTCGTAGACAGACCCACCAGTAATCGATCCGTCCACTCGGCAGGGGATATAAATGGGAGGCTCACGGAAAAAAATACCAAAAACAAAATCTAAAATAAAATTTTAAATTTGTGGTTGTAACTGAAAACAGATTATGGTTATAAAAGGATAATTTTCAACCAATCACTTTTGGTTTGAGTAAATTCAACAAATTTTCGAGCTTATATCCCCTGAAAACAGATAAACAGAAGATTTTGCAAAACGTTGTAGTCAGTTAACTCAAAATTTTAGCTCGTAAACACAAATGTACACCAAGTTATTTTACTTGAGCAAAAAGGAATATGAAGCGGCTACAAAATCTCCCCAAAAGTCTCCAGGAACTGAAAGTAGATGCTGGCTTTTCTAAGCCAAATACCTGTATACCTTTTTACTCGCTGTAAAATGTGAAAGGTGATCGGAATAGCGAAAGATACCTTCCAGAAAGTAAGCAAAGTATTAAGAAAGAGGAAAAGATTGTTAGAAACAAAGAAAAGACTGCTGAATTGTTATGTAGTAACAGGTACACTATATGGCAGTGAGCAGTGAGTGCTGGTGAAAATCTTTTCACAGATGAAGAAGACGCTTGAGGTAACAGAAACGTTTACAAAATGCTGAGAATAGCATAGACCGAACATGTGAGTACCGAGAAAGATTTCAGGAAAATGGAAACAAAAAAGAAACCCCACAAATACATAGAAGGATAAAAGGACAGTTAAAATGTATAAGACACGGAATGAGGAAATGTGGATAAGACACATAATAATGATGGAGTAATGGATTGCAGCTCGGATTTAGGAATCAGTGAGCCGAGTTCGAATTCCAGTCGAATTCATTACATTCACTTACGTGCTAATAAACTTAGGAAAAGTATATCCCCTAGCTATGGGAAATGGGCAGGACAGACTGCGTTCTATAGCCATGGGAGGAGAAGAAAAACTCTGAATTCAAACCACCTGTGGCCTTGAAGGTCTTGCCTTCTACTGCGGCTGCAATACATATGGTACCCCTACAGCTCTAATAAGTTACTGTGTTTCGGATCGTGAATGAGGAAAGTGAGCTTTGGGAAGTTGACACTCACAGGAAAGCAGTGAGTAAACTACCTGACGAGCTTGTGTAAATAGTAGGTTGGTGCAAAAATAATGTCGTTTTCTCACATATGTTACTATGTGAGAAAACGACATTATTTTTGCACCAACCTAATAGATGTTAAAGCAAGAATTACAAAACTTACCAAGAGCAACAAAGGAGGGGAAGATGTGGACGGCCATGGTCGCTGATGTCCTGAATAGACATGGTACGTAGATGTTTAGTGAAATCAATAATTTGTTTCTATAGTTGAACATGACCATTTCTAGGAATATTTTAAATAAGACTGGTATAAACCACAAGAATCAACTTACATATACAGTGCTGTTCGATAAAAATGACTAACCTGATTTTTTTTTACTAAATGTTCTCTTCTCCGATGAAACGAAAGTTGAGCTAAATTCAAAGGATAAGCGATCTAAAATCCGAAGAAGAAGCTTTGAAAGCTCTTTCAATTTAGCAATAAGTACTGTCAAGCATCCGTTCTGGGGATGCTTTTCTTTTCATCGAACTGGTTAGGGAGCATTTTGCTGAACTGCTTTCTCGAAAGCCTGTACTTTATAATGCTCCATAAGTTTTCTATAGGGTTGAGGTCAGGCGATTAGAGCGACCATGTCATAACACTCACCTGATTCTTATCAAAGTATTCCTTCATCAATTTTGATTTGTGACAGGGAGCATTATCTTGCATGAAAATGAGCTTGGTCAAGTCGATTTGCACCCTTTCAGCAGAAGGGAGCAGACAAGACTGTAAAATTCTCTTGTACTGCTCGCTCCTGAGGTTCTTTTCAATAGGTTTTAAGAAAACAGTTCCATGAAAAGAAAAGCATGCCCAGGACATTATATTGAACGGATTCTTGACAGTACTTACTTCAAGAGATCACAAAGTCATTATAAAAAAAGAAATGACTTCCTTCACATCCAGAAGAGAGGTCAGCTGAGAAACGATACTGGTTTGAAGAGTGACGAAACAACGAAGATCATGGGAGATAGAGAAGAAGCGAAGGAACTGATTAATGGTGTTTGAGTTTGCTTGAAATAGATTTGTCATTTTAAATACTTCAAGGAATCCCAACGTCATTGTAAAAAAGAAATGGCTTCCCAGCACATCCAGAAGAGAGGTCAGCTGAGAAACGATACTGGTTAGGAGAGTGAAGAAACAACGAAGATCATGGGAGATAGAGAAGAAGGGAAGAAACTGATTAATGGTGTTTGAGTTTGCTTGAAATAGATTTGTCATTTTAAATACTTCAAGGAATCCGAACGTTATTATAAAAAAACAAATGTCTTCCCTGCACATCCAGAAGAGAGGTCAGCTGAGAAACGATACTGGTCTGAAGAATGAAGAAACAACGAAGATCATGGGGGATAGAGAAGAAAATGGTTAATGGTGTTTGAGTTTCCTTGAAATACATTTGTCATTTTAAATACTTCAAGGAATCAAAACGTCATTATGAAAAAGAAATGGCTTCTCTGCACATCCAGAAGAGAGGTCAGCTGAGAAACGATACTGGTTAGGAGAGTGAAGAAACAACGAAGATCATGGGAGATAGAGAAGAAGGGAAGAAACTGATTAATGGTGTTTGAGTTTGCTTGAAATAGATTTGTCATTTTAAATACTTCAAGGAATCCCAACGTTATTATAAAAAACAAATGTCTTCCCTGCACATCCAGAAGAGAGGTCAACTGAGAAACGATACTGGTTTGAAGAATGAAGAAACAACGAAGATCATGGGAGATAGAGAAGAAGGGAAGAAACTGGTAAATGCTTAAGACATTGGTTTATTTCTGTTTGCTTAAAATAAAAATAGAAATTTTATGTATGAAAACTTTGTTGTAAAAGTGTAAATAAATTGTAATTTAATATTTTTCCATAATTATTTTATTTATTATATTCATTGCGACTAACTCGCAACGCCGCTATAAATGCAGTAGTATGAACTTCTTTCAGTCCGAGCAACTTTTAATATTCAATAATATTTTACATATGATTTTTACTTGGCTTAACGCAGACGGATACAAGACCACAAATGTGGAACATTGAGCGAGAGCTGGCTTGCTATTCTACTTTAATATGAATCGATTTGCAACAGCTGCCCGAACAGATATTTACTTGTTTGAACTAGGGCCAGAATATGCTAACATTTAATGAAACTATACTCTTACGGCAGTTGGTTTACTGTGTGATGTTAGACAACTTTTCTCTCCAGAATTTGTCATACATATCTATATGGCTACCATTCGTCCATCCTTAGGATATTACTGTCACATATGTCCGGTGCGGTGTTCCTAGTATATACCGTGAGCTCCTTGATAAAATCCAAACAAGAATCAGCAATATTAATGGTCCTAATCAGTTGGCTCGGATCCAGTCACTCTCCCACCGCCGTAAGGTTGCCTTTCTGTGTTTTTTTTTTCTATAATTACTTTCATAGCAAGTGTTCTGATGAGCTCTTCTCTATGGTCACTATACTTTTTTTTTAAATTTAAGCGCGTCGAGATCTCATGAATTTACAGTTGAGCTGGTTATATGTAACCGTAAATTCTATGCTAACAGTTTCTTTTCTTGCACTAATCGCTTGTGGAACTCACTTCCGGCTCCATGCTTTCCAGTCAACTTTAATCTGCAAAAGTTTATAGACAATGTCGATCGCTGTCCTCCTGATTACTCTTTTCTCTTCCTGCTCATTGTATCCCAGTGGCTTTACTGTCGAGTGAAATCGATTAAAAAATAGGTACACTCTACTACTCATAAAACAGAGGTATTTATAAAAAATATATGATCACAAAACTAGGAACCCGAATTTCCGAAATCTATCGATGACACGAGGCAAAGTTTTCGTCATTTCGTCATCCTTTATTTCCTGTTTAGGATTGGGTTTCCGGTCCCTTCTAAAGTCTTGTTAAGAGGTCCACTCTTTTTTATACAAGTGGATTCGCCCAGTGTGTACTTGTACTGCTGCCGGTGAATAACCGGAAGTGAGTGAGTGAGAGAGTGAGAGTGTGAGGTAACCGCTTTGTAGGAGTCACAGTTGCGAGCACGTAGACTCAGAAGGAAGTCATACTTCGATACTGAATTTCCCAGACTGTATATATATTATTATTGCTACTAACCGCATTTCTGGATCTACTAACCGTATTACCAATTGTATTATTACGTTAATAAATTTATTTGCTATATTTCATTGCTGCGTTTGTCATTCATTTGAGACCGGATTTCATCCCGGAATCCACAACAGTCTTCCTGATATATTTCATTATTTTCCCAGTAGCCCGTTGCGTTTTAGCTGATCCGCATATGTTTTAGTCAGTTTCCACCTTTTCTGTTTTCTGTATTAAGTTTCCCTCTTCTTCCTCTGCCAAATGTGACCAATGCATCGCTGTCTTTTAATTCGTAGCGATTCCGCCACCATTTGGATTTTTCTGTAGACGGCCTTGTTCGCATGGTGCTCTTCCTACCTTACACAAAACAAAACCCATGCATCCCTGTACATGTTTCGTCAAGCCTATCAGTGAGCAGTATACTTCTGACTGAGACGCCAAGAAACTAATTTTCAAATGGTTTTGGAATCTTTCGAGATTCGACTCCTATGCTTAAATGAGTCCCTACATGTAAACAACCTACCTGCCAGTGGATGGCATGCCACTAGTGTTTACCGGAGGACCGCTGGCGTTGTTATCGGCGGCCCGCCAGCGGCTTGCGTGTAGTGGGTAATTCGTTTTCTACGGGTCATAAACTATTGAAGGTTATTTAAAGCCAGCAAATATTTTCATATTCTGAGAACTTTTTGTGGGAAACATAATACGGAAGACGGAAGAAAGGAAAAGCATATGGGGGGGGGGCAGGTAAGAAATCGCAGGGGCGAATAACTAATGAATGAGAAGTGAAGAAACTGGCTAATGGTGTTTGAGTTTGCTTGAAATAGATTTTTCATTTCAAATACTTCAAGGAATCACAAGGTGATTATTAAAAAGAAATGGCTTCCCTGCACATCCAGAAGTCAGGTCAGCTGAGAAACGATACTGTTTTGAAGAATGAAGAAACAACGAAGATCATGGGAGATAGAGAAGAAGGGAAGAAGCTGGTTAATGGTGTTTGAGTTTGCTTGAAATACATTTTTCATTTTAAATACTTCAAGGGATCACAGCGTCATTGTGAAAAAGAAATGGCTTCCCTGCACATCGAGAAGAGAGGTCAGCTGAGAAACGATACTGGTTAGGAGAGTGAAGAAACAACGAAGATCATGGGAGATAGAGAAGAAGGGAAGAAACTGGTTAATGATGTTTGAGTTTGTTTGAAATAAATAAAATTTGCATGGTGTACTCCCACCACACAAAAATATTCTTAGAATCTAAAAATATTTGCTGGCTTCAAATAACTTGCAGTAATATTCTCTCTTGTACTTTTTCTAAAAGTATTCTATATTCTATTAAAGATAAACTTTAACAAAGCAGACGACTGGGATGTGCACCCGTTGAAAAGTACTATCACAGGTAGATGTATAAACACCCACTCTAGAGAAGGTTTGGTCTTTCACACCATGGTGAGAATGCAGAGTTCACCTTAATACAACCATTGATCAAGGGTGATTGATGAAATCCGGAGTGAATTTGTTGTGAAACCAAATGCAAATAAGTAAATAAAATATAATAATTAAATATAAAAAAAAATCCAAATTAAAATAACACATTTGCTTTCCTTAAAAGCAATATCTCTTTCTCTTTCTCTCTATTTATCCTTGTCTCTCATACTTCTCTCTCAACTAATGAGAAAGTAATCCTTAAATAAAAAAGAGCAAGAAGAAAAGACTGATCACATCTGCAAAAACGACGGAAGTTTGCTGGTCTATGGTTGCAGTTATTGTGACTAGCAAAAACGACGGAAGTTTGCTGGTTTTTGGTTGTAGTTATTATGGCTAGAAAAAACGACGGAAATTTGCTGGTCCATGGGTGTAGTTATTGTGACTAGAAATCTACCAAAATAAGACAATAACGTTTGAACCAGAAATAACGTTTCAATAACGTTTGAACCAGAAATAATGTTTACATAACGGTTGAACCAGAAATAACGTTTCAATAGCCAGAAAAAACTTTTCAGACTAAACAAAATTGTTCACACCGTATATCTCCTGAAATAGGGCTCGCTACAAATATGGCAGGCTCAAGATGAGTCCACCGAAAAGAAAAAGAAAAACAACAAAGACCGATATATATATATATATATATATATATATATATATATATATATATATATATATATATATATATATATATATATATATATATATATATATATATATATATATATATATAAAAACAATTATATACTTTATTTTCATTATTCGGACTATTGTCCTCATCTTTGTTGCCATATTTAGCAGAACATTTCGGCCGTTTTACGCTCCGGACTTCTTCAAGTGGTTGGAATGTCGAACTGAACACTTTATTTCGCTCGCTGGGGTAGACTGTTCTAGTTCCACGTGCCATGTCTAATGGATGACAGTTATCAGTTATCTCCTGTTAATTTCCCCTCTCCAAGTTCTCCACTGCCTTAACCAGGTATTGAACTCACAACTCTTTGGGTCCTGTCACTGGATCTAACTAAATACCTCATCTCAGAAATATAGACAGAGACAATTATATGTGTATTAACAAACAAACGGATACAAATTACAAAAACAATAATGTGTATGTCTAATAAATAATTGTGTAAATTTTGTGTTACAAGAAATGCGTGAGTGGATGGTCGTACGTACGTGCGTACCTGTGTGTGTAATGTTCATGGCGTCCCCCTCCCACAAGTGTCCACTGAAATATGAGAAGTCAAAAAAAAAAAAAAAAGAGCGAGGCGAGAAACTCGCCAATATATATAGTAAGTATAGAGCTAAGGAGTAATTATGGCGAGACAAGCTTGCTAACCATTACACCACGGTGATGATATTTTTTCTAAGCGCCGAAAGTGTGGAGCGACCTGTGAGGATCGATCTCACTCGTAAACGATCTAGCGAGACAAGCTTGCTAACATTACACCACGTCGAAGTGCCCATAGTGCCGAAAGTATGGAGTACCTCACTACTCAAAATAGTAGTTGATATGGCGAGACAAGCTTGCTAACCATGGCGAAGTGCTCGTGAACAAGACCGGCGCGTACTACTTCTGAACCCCTCATCCGATGTGGGTAAGGACAAGCCTGGCAGGGAGTCCCGGACATTGCTTTGTGACCCTAGCCATCTTATCAACATATGATTTTTTCTACCTACATTTATATAAGTTATAAATGAAACTAAGCACAATTGACTGAAAATTCTTTGCGGATTTTGATTCCACTCTAGGGTTATTTTTCTTTTCATCCAAATCCGTGAATTTGTTTTGCCCATCTCGAAAAATGTTTTTATAAAAATCACTATTTTTATCCATAACTTTGAATGTGTTAAAATTATTCAAATTTTTAACTAGAAGTTGATTTTGAAAATTGCCGCAATACATTGTTGATTTATTTAAGATAGAATGATCTATTATGACATGTCTCTAATTTTTATTTAGACAGATTGTATTTATTTTCAATTTTTCTAGTTGAATTGTTCACCTATATTGCATCTGATCCATTATTATACATAATTAGGTTACATTAAAATTTGTAATTTGTATGAATACTACCATATGAAAATTTAGCTGTAATAGAGTGGAGAGTCTCGTATCATAGATTTCAGGAGTAGGAGGAGCATTAAGCCCTTGCACAGGCCCTACTCCTGAACATGCAATAGTGTACGTGAACGAGAAGAAAAGTGAATAAAGCGTGTACGTGTACTGCTGACTGTATGTATTGAGTGTGTTTGTGTATGCATCGGCGTTTGCGTGTGCTCGTATATACTTGATTTTATGTGGTGTTTGGAACGTCAATGTGCGCGTGTGTTGGGGGTGTTTACACTTAGCTCAAGAGAAGAAAAAATAAAAGATAGCTCCTAATTACAAAAGAGCACTTTGCAAAAAGAGAAAAAACTGGACTATATGAAAGTTAGTCACTAATGCTAGACGAAGCAAGAGCGTCCGAGACGATGTCGCGGGTTGAGGATGGGGGGAGTGATAAATAAATTAAAAAGACAAAAATCGGAAAAGGAAAGAGGAAAAGGAACTGATTCACTCAAGTGTCAAATGAGAAAGTGGCCAATTACTGCGAATTCGTATCTGACTTTTAGCGCCGGACTAAGAAACAGCTTGAAAGGACAAAGGTAGAGCAAACAATAAAAAAAAAAAAAATGAAGTCAAACATAGACAAAGAAACTAAACAAAGAAATAGTGAACTGTCGGAGTAAGAAAAAGAAAGTTAAAAATAAATAAAATAACCAGGGGCATGTTTATCCAAAGAGACGCCAATAACCTTTCTCTTGTGTCGACATTGGAAGGGCGTCAGTTGAGTTCGTTTGATGAAGACATTGATTTCTCAATAATGTCATGAAAAATAGCGTCCTGTAAGGCAAGACATAATGAACAGTTTCTCTTTAAATAACACACACACACACACACACACACACACACACACACACACACACACACACACACACATATATATATATATATATATATATATATATATATATATATATATATATATATACATATATATATATATATATATACACACATGCAGTGTAACACGGATATAAGAGACCCGGATATAAAATAAACCCGGATATAAGAGAGAGTTTCTCTGGTCCCATATTAGAGCCTGTGTTAATGTATATAAATTAGACCCAACCCAGATATAAGAGAAACCCGGATATAAGTGACTTCTTCTCCGGTGCCGACAACTCTCTTATATCCGGGTTACACTGTATATATATTTTAAGACATTTATAGGTCTGTCCCTTTTGTCGTCCAAAAACGCATAGCATGAAGAAAAAAGGCCCCAAACTTAATAAAAACAAAATTTTATCGTGAAAAAGTTTATGTTATTATTAAGATTAAAGACCAAGGTATTTTTCAATTATTTAAAAAAAAATTTTTTTCATTTGCAGCATGTTTTAAATTTAGGTTGAAAATCTTGTTTTTTTAGGTCAAAAATTAAGTAATAAATAGCATTACTTGTTTTTCACTTTTTATACATACAAATATTTAAGTAAATGCTCTGTTTATAAACAGTACTAAACAACATTTACCGGCCTGAATGTCACAGAAAATATTCGTCCTCCGACAGGATTCGAACCTGTATCCTATACGGGAACCATCATTTAGCTTGACGTGCCTTTACCGATTTGGCTACGAAGGAGCGTTCGGTTAGCAAAGTCGAATTTACTGTCTTTAAACTTCAATCTTCCATGAATCTCTCACGTACATTCACATCTGCTCATGGCGTATCAAATGTAAACAAATGACGTCACACATTATGAAATGGACAATGAGATGGTTCCAAAGATTTATTGGCCTGATTCACTTCCCAAGATCTTAATAATCAAACATCAGAATTATTTTGGAATTCATTTTAGGTTATTTCTTGAATTTTTTAGTACCCCTTCTCTTTCGCATGGTCTATCTATCTATCTATCTATCTATCTATCTATCTATCTATATATATATATATATATATATATATATATATATATATATATGCAAAATGTGAACGAATAGAGTCCAATTCCAACGTTCGTAACATTCAATTTAAAAGAGCGCTCAATACAAAGTAGAGCAATATTATTTATTTTAGGATATTAAAGTAAAACATGTCAAAAAACTCTACACAAAAGCAGTCGTGTTTCAATGCGAATCAACCCATGTCATCAGGCGTTAGTAAATAACTGGTGAGTAGACTATTTATTGAGATTAATAAACAAGATACACCCTTTTTTCACGAAAATTGATATATATATATATATATATATATATATATATATATATATATATATATATATATATATATATATATATATATATATATATAGAGAGAGAGAGAGAGAGAGGGGGGTAGGTTCTAAAATTCTCTTGGTTTGAGCAATTTTCCAAAATTTAGCCAAATTGCCAAACATCAGAATTATTTTGAAATACATTCTAGGTTGTGCCTTGAATTTTTCAGAAAGAAAGAAAGAAAGAAAGTAAAAAACAAAAACGAAAGAAAGAAAGAAAGAAAGAAAGAAAGAAAGAAAGAAAGAAATATTGCATTTTGGTTAAAATACTTTTAATTTTTTTTTAATGCCGGGTATCTTACATGTGTTAGCACAGATGGAAAAGCGATACAATTTTTTTTTAAATCGGTATCGCCCATATGCAAGCCTCTATGGCACAAGGGGTTACAGGATGTAAAAGAATTAGGAATAGAAACATTAATAATGAGCGAGACGAGGAAAGAGTAATCAAGAGGACAGTAGATAACGATTGACATTGCATTTCAATTTTTTTTACAGATTAAATTTGACTGGAAAGCATGAAGATCTACAAACGAGAAAAGGAACTCTTAGCCATAACAAACTGCAAATTAATGATATCACGACGTCAGTCTAGTACTGCACTTCAGTTTAAAAAATGTCCAGGTACCATAGGCTTATCCGAACAATTACCATGAAAGTATTTATAGAAAAGACACAGAGAGGCATCCTTTCGGTGGTGGGAAAGTGACTGGTGCTGAGCTGCCAGATTAGGACTTAAAATATTGTTGATTCATCTTTGGCTTTTATCAAGGAACTCAAGGTACATAGCAGGGGCACTGGATCATATGTGGTAGCAATGTTCGAAGCATGGATGAATGGTAGACTTATAGCTATGTAAGGTAGATTCTGCAGAGAAAAATTGTCTCGCACGACACAGTGAACCAACTTTCCTAGCAATAGATTCAATATAGTCTTTCCACTTCATGTCAGCTGAGAACATTCGCCCGAGAAACAACGAGTCACTTTCCTGGAGGTTAGCATCCGCCATGCTTACCCAACTTTTCCTTTATTTTGGGCGTTTATATTTAGTTCTATCTATAGTGACGATATGCTGGTAGAGTAACGGATATCGGCGCGGAAAGTGGAATTGGAGTGCTGAGTTCAAGTTCCGGACTAATCTGTTGCTTTGCCTTTCACACTAATGCCCTTAGGAGAGACATAAATCTATATTTTCTCCTCTCCAGCAAACTAAGCTGGGTTCTCTAGCTTTCCACTGAAGGAAAACTGTGAATTCAAAACCGTGGGGAAGACAAAAGGGAAACCACTCACTATCTGTCCCAAGAAGGCACGACAATTGGCAGATAATAAAGAAAAAGAACTTGTGGAGAGTCATAATCGCCTGCGTTCTAACGAGACGTGGCATATATCTAGATAACAGCGAAACAATCTGTCTATTTAAAGTCATGAAATGAAAAAATTTGGCATATCAGACAAAAACTGGATGGAGACTTGTAGAATTGTAGAGATGAGGTCCGATAACTGATATGGAATAGTTTCGAAGAGTGGGAACGCTGAAGGAAGCGACATATAAATTTTGAATTCAAAACTGTGAAGGATGCAAGAAGGAACCACTCTACTGTCTTCAAGCAGATATGGAAATTCAAAAGGTCATAGTATTAAAAAATAACTATCATATTTATCAACATATAAATTCTCAGAATGTTCTTAAAGAAGAATCTGCAATGTTATTGGTCTTGATGTGGCATCTCGGCTTCTGTTATTTTCCCACCGCCGTAATGTAGCCTTTTCTATAAATATTTTCATAGGAATTGTTCTGATGAACTTTGGTATTTAGACTTTAAAAATTTAAGCGCAGTATTAGATTAGCGGCAAGGTCTCATCATTTTACAGTTGAATTGACTAGATGTAACCGTAAGTTCTATGCTAACAATTTCTTCTCTCGCCCTTCTCACTTGTAGATCTCCTTCTCACTTCCCAATTAAATTTGACCTTCAAAAATTTTAATTGTTATCAATCCGTCTTTTTAATTCCTGGTCTGTAACTGTTCTCTATTTTTAATAATGTTTCTTTTTCTCGTATTCTCCCTTTCAGTAACTGATAGCGTCTTAGTGGCTGTATTGCCTTGACTGGGGTGAAATTATTAAAAAAAAAATTAGTTAATAAAACGACAAAGGTAACAATACTAATATTCTTCAGAGTCTGTCTATATTTCTGAGATGAGGTTGGTTAGATCCAGTGACACGACCCAAAGAGTGTGAGTTCAATACCCGGTTAAGGCAGTGGAGAACTTTCAGAGGGAAAATTAACAGGAGATAACTGATAGCTGACATCCATCAAACATGGCACGTGGAACTAGAACAGTCTACCCCAGTGAGCGAAATAAAGGGTTCAGTTCGACATTCCAACCACCTGAAGAAGGCCAGAGCGTACAACGGCTGAAACGTTGTGATAAATATGGCAACAAAGATGAGGACAATAGTCTGAATAATGTAAATAGTGTATTAATATTCTTTTGTTCTTTTTTTTTTTAAATCCAAATGTAAGACAACTTTACATGGCGTTAATTTATTTTTATCTTTATCGATTTTTTATTTTATTTATTTACTCTTGCTAAGAAAGCCGACAAATTATCTGTTGCTATTTTTTAATATTATCTTTACAGTGTTTAACGAAAAGGATTTGCAGGTAGTGTAATGATTATCAACTCGAAACCAAAAATCGACGAGCCGAAAAACTCTTAGCTAATTGCTAATGAAGGCCAAAACAACTCAGGTATTGGATAATTTATATTTAAATATATCTTTTCATATCTCTCTCTCTCTCTCTCTCTCTATATATATATATATATATATATATATATATATATATATATATATATATATATATATATATATAGATATATATATATATATTTCTAAAGACGTAATAGATTTTTTTAATTTATTAATTCAACAGATTTTATATTTTAAACGTTATTTTTTAGTGGATACCCATATTTGAGTAGACGCTCCGTTTATTTATTAAACAGTTTATTTATTTTCGTCTACCGGCCTGAATATTCGAGAAATCTTATAATCTTATTAAAGATGCGGCCTTCGGCGTCTGTGTGTGTGTGTGTGTGTGTGTGTGTGTGTGCGCACGCGTGTGTGTGTGGCTATTGTTGTCAACACTCGGCATAACTCTGTTGCATGCTTAAACGCAACCTTCAGGCCTGAAATTTCGGTTGAATGTTGACATCAGTAGCGTCCACTTTTATATTTACACACGCTCTTTCTCTGATATTGAGGACTTTTTTTTCACATTGCATAACTTCAAACTACATTTTTATCATATATATATATATATATATATATATATATATATATATATATATATATATATTATCTATTTGGATAGCAATCCCTTTTTATACAAATTTCATTAAAAACGTCTGAGAATCTACTGTGGTTAAGTATTTTAAAAAATTGAATAAAAAACATATATATATATATATATATGTATGTATGTATGTATGTATGTATGTATGTATGTATTCGCCGAGACATAATGTCACGTGAAAATATTTTTACATATCTACAAAAACAAGTTTCTTTTTGTTGTTTTTAATCTTTTCGCTTATATAAACGCATTTTACTCCAACCCTCTCCTTTTTTTTTTACTATCTATGTACGAGGCTCCCGCTGATAATATGTTTTTTTGTTTTGTTTTTTTTTTGTTTATATAACATAAGTAGAACGTCTGGAATTCATATTGCTGAAAACCAAGTTGCATTAGCGACAGCAGTTCTCCAGAATAAATAAATACATAAATAAATAAATATAAACGATCGAATTACATTTGCGTTATTTTTATGTATCAATTATTATTATAATTTATTATCTGCTTTCGTTCCCACCCGACTGCCTGTTTTCGGTGCGCATGCGCTGTCATGCGCCAGTCTGCACATTTTCCCATCTTTTTTGTCTTTCTGCATTTTTTTTTAATATCTGGTCTTTTACTTTGTTCATTCTATTCTTTCCCTGGATTAAAATGGCTTTCTTGACAATGTTTTTCTACAAAAAATAAATAAATAAATGAAATATAATAAAAATAAAAATGGATTTTTTTCTTAGCATAATAAACAAACAGGATATTTGACACCGAAAAACGAAAAAAAAAAAAAAAACTTTTTCATCAGCTGCTGAACGAAAGCGGAACTTAAGGATTTTGTTGAAGTTTTCATCCCTAATAATTTTTTTCTTTTTAAAAAACTTTCATTAATACAATGAAAAATAAAAACTAGCGATCATATTAATTGTCATATATTATTAAATACTTTCACTTGATATATGTTCATCTTTTCTAATTCTACATATACAGGCTTACATAAAATGAACAATATATTTGATTTTAAAAGCATTTGATACAAAGGCGTATTAGTAGAGGTTCGAGGGGGAGAGGTTGACAAACATTTTTTTTTTTTAGTGAGAACTAAATAGAAATCGAAATTTCTATTCTTGGCCCCAATCTATGACAATGCTAATAATGTATCAATTGCTAAACATCATTACTGCTATTAATTTTCAAAATAGATCAGAAAAATTCCTTAATTTTCTTTTTATTTATTTATTATTATCATTATCATTATTATTATTACTACTACTACTATTACTATTACTATTACTATTACTGTTATTGTTGTTGTGATTATTTTTTTCCTTGGATATTTCTGTGTATGCATATTTCTTTCCGGGTCACAACCAGAGACCAACGTTCAGAAATGGCTTCATGACATTTTCTACTGATCATTTTTTGTAAAAAAAAAAAAAAGAAAAAAAAAAGAAGCTAAGATCACATACATTTTACATAGATAAAGCTCTTCATAATATGTGAGCTGTACTTGTGAGTACAATTTTTAATATTTCTTTAAGGCCTGAGCTACCAGGAATCCCTTCAATGAGTCTATCGGAACATTTTCTAATCAATCCGAGGGCTCCAACTACAACTGTGCCACATTTTAGAGATTTTCACTTCAAGATCCTTGTATTTTGATAGCTTTTTGAAGATCATCGAATATTTATTACAGTCAGCAGGAACTGCCATGTCAATAAGAAAGCATATTCCGTTTTTGTGGTCTTTGATCACCATGTCTGGGCGATTAGCTTTGATTGTTTTCTCTGTATGTATTGTAAAGTCCCATATGGTTGTTACAGGTCCTATCTCCGTAACCAGGTCTGGGTGGTGTTCAATTTCTTGCAGTTTCCTACCCGTAAAAATACATATTTTTCAGTGCAGATTATTATTATTATTATTATTATTATTATTATTTTCCTTGCATTCTGGCGTTTACACGTTTCTTTCCGGGTCCCACCCAGGGACCTAAGGTTAGAAATGGCATCATGACACTTTTCACTGACAAAAAGAAAAAAAAAAAATATTACATAGATAGAGCCCTTCGTAAAGTGTGGGCTGTACTTGTCAGAACAATTTTTTGTATCTCCTTGAGGCATGGGCTTCCAGGAATCCCTGCAATTAGTCTACTGCAATCTTTTCCAACCAGTCCTAGGGCTCCAACTACAACAGGGATTGTTGATGTTCCCATATGCCACATTTTCGAGACCTCTATTTCAAGGTCCTTGTATTTTGACAGCTTTTTGAATATCTTCAAAGATACATTGCAGTCAGCAGGAACTGCCATATCAATAAGGAGGCACCGTTTTTGTTTGTGGTCTTTAATAACAATATCTGGTCTGTTGGCCTTGATTGTTCTGTCAGTGTGAATTGTGTAGTCCCATAGAATTGTAACAGGTCCTATCTCCGTAACTGGGTCTGGGTGGTGTTGGTACCAGTTTCTTTCAGTTTCCTTCCCGTAGAAGTTGCAGATTTTCCAGTGCAGATATTGGCCCACTCTGTCATGTCGGGTTTTATATTCAGTGGGTGCCAACATCGTGCAACCTGATACAAGATGATCAATCGTTTCTGGATATTTATCACAGAATCTGCATTTTGGGCTGACACAATATTTTAGTATATGTGCTTGATAATTCCTAGTTAGCAAGCATTGGTCCTGCGCAGCAAGGATAAAACCTTCAGTTTCCGCTTTCAACCCTGCACTGCGTAGCCACTGATGGGTACGGGTTTTGTCTACATCAGCTTGGTTGATACGGGCAGAGTATTGGCCATGAAGCGGTTTATCTTGCCATCGCTTCTGTATCTGGTCGGTTGCATTCGTCTTTGCTGTCTTTTTCAAGTATTTTGCAGTTTCAGCCGGTGTATTGTGCTGTAGTTGCATCTCTACGCCCATTTGAAGCTCCAGTTTGAATTTGTTGGCTTCTTTCATTACGGACTAAAGACGCTTACTACTTTCATGTTCCTTGACGCATACCATCATCCAGTCTTCTGTAGTTTCCAAGTATTTTTGGAGGCCAATTGTTGTAGTTTTGTAGGACAGTTCTAGTTGAACTAATCCTCTGCCTCCTTCGGATCTGGGCACATACAGACGATCAACATCAGCTTTGGGATGATGCATGCGATAGCAAGTGAGAAGCTTTCTCGTTTTGGCGTCCATTCGCTTAATTTCAGCTATGGTCCAGTTAAGGACATTAAAGCTGTAATGCACCACTGGGACAGCCAATGTGTTTATAGCTGATATTCTATTTTTTGAGTTTAGTTCAGTATTTAGTATCAGACGTACACGCCTGTAGTACTCTTTTCTTATTTTTTCTTTCATTTGGGGGTGTTGTATGCCATCTCCTTCGCTAATTCCTAGGTACTTATAAGCTTCTTCATGCTCCATTTCCCTAATCTTTGTGACAAAATCTAAATCTATTGAGGGTGTTTCTGTAATTCTACCTTTTCTTGAATGTTACTTTTGCACATTTATCTAATCCGAAGTCCATACCTATGTCGTCACTAAAGTATTTTACAATATTGAGGAGGCCTTTCAACTCATTGTCGTCTTTGGCAAATAGTTTGAGATCATCCATGTATAGTAGGTGATTGAAAATTTTCTTATTTATTTTGTAACCATAGCTACTGTTGTTCAGTTCATGTGTAAGAGGGGTTAAGGATAAACAAAACAGAAGGGGTGACAGAGAGTCTCCTTGAAAAATTCCACGTCGGATATTCAGACGGTTGGATATAGCAGTGCCCCCGGTGTGCCTAAGGTATAGTTTTGTGTTCCACATCCCCATGCTGTGCTTAAGAAAGTTTAATACCACAGGGGAGACTTTGTACATTTCCAAAGCCTTAAGGATCCAAGAATGTGGAACACTATCAAAGGCTTTACGATAATCAATCCACGCTGCACTGAGATTTCTGCGTCGTCTCCTGCAATTTTCCAAGATCATTTTATTTATCAGAAGTTGATCTTTGCAGCCATATGAACCTCTACTGCCTCCCTTCTGTTCCAGCGGGAGAATGCTGTTTGTTTCGAAGAAGGAGTAAGTACGGTTCGTCAGTACAGACGTGATCAACTTATACGTTGTGGAAAGACATGTTATCGGTCTATAATTTTTAGGGTCGTCTGTTTCAGTTGTTTTTGGTATGAGGTATGTAATACCTTCAGTAACCCATTCCGGGATTTTATTGGGATTATTTACAAGCGTTGATAATGTTTTTGCAAGTATGTCATGGGTAGATGAGAGATGATACAGCCAGAAATTGGGCACCTTGTCATTTCCTGGGGATTTCCATTTTTGGGATTTCGTTAGTGCTTGCCTAACATCATCTGTGGATATATTTACCCATTCTTGCAGAGGTGTATCCAGCAGTCGTTCTTCTTCACGCCGTATCCATTCTGCATTTGGGTTACATTCCTTTGGGTTGCTCCAAATATTTTCCCAAAATGTCTGTACATTATCAATCGATGGTGGCGTTTCGACATGTATAGGCGTTTTCACAATTTCCCTGTAAAATTTCTTAAGATCTGTTCGGAATGTTTTATTTTGGCGATAGAATCTACAACGTTTCTCGTATCGTCTTGTTCTCTGTGCTTTTAGCTGAAGTTTCTGTTTCAGCATTTCCTTGATCGATGGAATATCAATTAGGGATTTAATGCTATATTTCCGTTTGATCTTTTTGGATTTACGTGTGGAAATATTAGGGTTTCTGGTGAGCTCATCTAATATAGACAGCTCACATCTGATTTGTTTTATTTCTCGTATCAGTTTGGTTTTCCAAGCTGGTTCTCTGTGTCTGTTAATTCTATTTATTGTCTTGACACCAAGCTTCCGAGTCGCTGCTAGAGCTGTTGCGTATATGACGTTGTTAACTTCTGTTATGTTTCCCGGTGGTTTATCTGTTAACAGTGTTTCCAGGGCAGCATTGTATATTTTCACGATGTGCTTGTTGGGATTTGTCATATGGATTTTCGGGAGCTGGTCTCTCTCTGACAATTGTATGGAAGTTACTCTGCTGAGTACTTGGATGACGTCATTTTTCGCTTCGGTGATTTCAGCTTCGTGGTTTTCAAGGAATTCTAAATTAATGTACCTGGAGTCATCTTCAGTGACAATTTCTGGAGAACTAGAGGTTGTGTCTAAGGCAGAATCTTCGGTTTCATTTCCTGGGAGATGATTTCGTATTTCATTCGCTTTAGCGTCCACCTCATCCTCTGTCGCATTCTTTATTTCAACATTCGTCTCAACAGAGTTTGAGTGATGGGTCATAGTATTTTGCCTTATATCTAATTTTATCTTATCTATTTCTGCCTTTGAGAGTCTGTTGTTTCGCATGATATCTCTGCGGACATTGGCAAGCATGTTTGGATTGAGGTTAGGTCTTATATCATTTCCCACCATATTTCTCCATATTTGGTATGTTTGATTGGTGGTGTTCTTTGCTGGGTTTTCGAGTGCAGTGAAGAAGGATGTCATAACTTGTCGATACTCTTCGCGGCTCCATTTCGTTCGTTTCATTTTTACTAGTCGATTTGGCATTGAGACACTTGGTCCAAGGTTGGCGATAATCCGGGTTTGGTGACCTAGTGTCTCTTCGTGTGTGGAAGAGTTTGTTCCAGTGACAGACTTTTCGACCTCAGACTGGTTCCTCTCTGAGGGACGCGGCCCTTGTTGTCCCGGTTGACGGCCGATCCGGTATGAGATATTTTTCGTATTCATTGAAATTGGTAGAGATGCGTTTTAACCTTGACCGCCAAGGGGTAATTTTGTTCAGATTACCAGCTTTAGGACGAGACTTGAAGAAGGTCCAAGAGCAAGACCAGATTTGAGATAGTGGGTTTAAAATATACCGAAGTTAAAAGTTCATAACAGTGTATGGTATTCAGTTGGGTAGATAATACTAAGTTTTAACTTAGTATAAGTCCGAGAGACACCTCCAAGTGGGAGAATTAGATTTCAGTATATAGGCATAAAAAAAAAAAAAAAAAAAAAAAAAAAAAAAAAATGGACACGGGTGTCCGCTTAAGGTCTGGGGTGTGGATTAAAACTTGAAATACAAGTTAAAAAAAAAAAAAAAAAAAAAAAATTATTAGAGAGAAAAGGGGACTGAAAAGCAAGGAATTAACTTGAGACATTAGGATTTACAATCATATCAAACTAAAGGAAAAGTATCATTCAAAGATGCTACATTTACCATTTCTTACAACTTCGGAGCATCGCACAAGTGACTCTCCACAAATGTTCAATTTTCCGTCGCCAACGACAGATACTTATCAAATTTTATGGGGTAGGCTGGACTTATACTACAGATTGGTAGGGGGAATATCGAAGAATTCATTAAACAGAGGGGTAGGAGCAAGGGAATAAAAGTTATACTTTTCCGGTCATCTCTCAACCTACTTGCCGCTGAAAGATATGTTTTAGAATATTCACTCAAAGAGATGATAGACAAAGGGCAGAGCATTGTAGGAAAATTACACCTGTAGCCATGAAAAAAAAAAAAAAAAAAAAAAAACCCCAGAAAACACAGATATAATACAGTATGATCCCTGTCAGTGTGGACATATCTACATGTACATTCAATGAATATATATATATATATATATATATATATATATATATATATATATATATATAGAGAGAGAGAGAGAGAGAGAGAGGGATTAGCAAACATGTACATATACACGCACCGACAGAGATATGGGATGACTAGGGTAAAAAAAAAAAAAAAAAAAAAAAAAAAAAAATGGACACGGGTGTCCGCTTAAGGTCTGGGGTGTGGATTAAAACTTGAAATACAAGTTAAAAAAAAAAAAAAAAAAAAAAAATTATTAGAGGAGAGAAAAGGGGACTGTAAAGCAAGGAATTAACTTGAAACATTATTATTATTATTATTATTATTATTATTATTATTATTATTATTATTATTATTATTATTTCCTTCCATTTCTAGTCTGTACAAATTTCTTTCCGGGTTTCGACCAGAGACCTAAGGTCAGAAATGGTATCATGATATTTTCCACTGAGCAATTTAAACACACACACACACACACACCCTTATTTTACATAGATAAAGCCCTTCGTAAGGCGTGAGCCGTACCCGGGAGAACAAACTTTTTGTATTTCTTTAAGGCATTAGATACCAGGAATGCAATCAATGAGTCTGTTGGAATCTTTTCCAATCATTCTGACTGACTTTCCTCATTTTCAAAAAAATAGGGACCAATAACTCTTTCAGTCATAACACCGCAAAAAACAGTACATTTTGGGGAATGTAATCGATGCTGATGTAATTCCCTGGGCTTCTCAGTATTCGCAAAATCTACAGTTTTGTTTGTTGATGTACCCATTTAAATGAAAATGGGCCTCATCAAGTTGTTCACAAAGTTGTTGTTACCTATGGCTAGGTGTTGAAATCGAATGGAGTACTGCAAGCGCTGCTGACTATCTTGGATTAGTAAAGTTCAGACTATTTGAATTTTGCGTGGAAAGATTTTTAAATTCAGTTTCAGAATCTTCTGAAGCGTTGTTGATCAGTGCGATGACGGGTAGAATTTGATGGATCCTCAAGGGTACTCTACAGGACAGCTTTCACCGCTGACGCACAGTCCGCTTAGGACCTCTTCCCGGAAGATCGCCGACTGATCCAGTTCTTTCAAACCGGGCGATTAAATTCCGAATCATGTTATCGCTAGGAGATAGTCTGACATTAAAATGTTGCCGGTATTTTCTCTGGTCTTGAATAATTAATCTTTCATTGGAATAGAAAAACTCAATGAGTTTTACTCGTTGCTAGACATTTATATGTAGCCATTTTAATCTCCAAGGGATGCTCTATAACTTTCAAAAAAAGAAGAAAATAAAAAAAGATTGAAAACGAACAGGTTATGACTTTTTCAAATCTTCAGTTTTTCAGTTGCCACTCTATATATGAATAAATCAACGAGATTTATAGAGAAGAAAATGTTCAAATAGAATGCAAAATATAGTGATTTTATATAGAAAAATAATAAAAACCTTTCGATTAAAAAAAAAGCATCAAATTGGTTAAATTTCTTCATCATAAATCCTCTAGAAGAATTATTGAGTCAGCTTAGATTACTTTGGCATAGACAAGATCACCGATATAACAAATTAAATCTACAACAGCGTAGATATATGGGAAGACATCAGCAGATCTATCTTCGTAGCTATGCCTAAGAAACCAGGCGCAAACCCCACCGAACAACCAGCAAAAGTTTCTGGGATACATAATGAGGAAGGAAGGAGGGCCTAGAGAATCTGATACTCACGAGTCGAATAGACAATGGAAAACAACGCATGACATACCCAGCGGGCTTAAGCAAGTGGATGACAAAACGTGGTTTGGAGGAGGAAGCAGAGGAAAGGATCTTATTGAGAGCTGCAAGGGACAGAGGGAGTTGGAGAGCCATGATCGCCTACATCCTGAAAGGATATGGCACATAAAAAGAAAAGAAAGATGATATCACAATTCAATTTCCTTCATCAAAAAGTATTTGGAAACTACAGTTCGCGTACCAGCATCAGTTCGCCGTAGCATTAGACTTGAAAACCATGTAGAATGTGTTATTATTCACAAATAATCATTTTTAACTTTCCTTTAATCATATGTAATAACCCAACAGCCTGACAATGGATAACAGGATAGATATATGTGTGTTCTTACCAGTGTTGCGAGTGGTAGATTGGCCTGCAAACAGATATTGAATGACGGAAGACAACAACAAACAAAACAAAGACTCGATTAACAAAAAATATTTAGTTTATTTTCGCTAAAGAAAGTACATCGACAAAAATAAGGTTACACTACGCAAAAAAAAAGAAGCTATCTCTGCATGTTCATGGAGAATGTGAAAAGAGGTGTTGTGCCGAAAAGGACAGTTTATCGCATAACGTTGCTGCTGGCGAGGATAGCTATCTGGATAGAGCTGAAGGCTTGCGGGAGATACCTGGCTGAAGCAGCGGCCAATGGTGAGCTGAAGCTGCAGCTGATGATGATGGTGGCTGGAACTGCTGCTGCTGATGGCTGGAGCTGTGGGCCAGCTGTCTGCTAAATACACTTTCATTCTAGTCATCTTGGACGCGAATTGTCCTCATTGTCCATTTTTTAGTTGTTTTTTTGTTTGTTTTTTTTTAATCCTGAATCAGATTTACAAAAATCACTGGTCCTTGAAGGTTAAGTTTTTTCTTCTAGGTGTTTTTTAAAATTATGGGAGTGCCGACAGGATACGACACATGGTCTTCAAAAGTGAAATCTTTTACGGATATACGAAAAAGTATTAGCGACAAGAAAGACTCACGATGGATTTAAGTTTAATCTGAATATCGTGTATAATTCTCTTTTGTCAACTCTTCTCCTTCGTATTCAGTGTGATATGTCCCTTCAGTTGATGGTCATGGCTCTCGACAATTTCTTTTCCTTTGTAGCGCTTAATAAATTTTGTCTTTTTGCTATCTCTCCTAAATCTTGTTCCACCATCCATTTACTCAAGCTCGCTAGGTAGGTGATGCGTTTCTTTCCTCTTCCTTTTTGTTCACTGCCATATATAAAGAATGAAGCTACATAGCAGTTCAGTATTCTTTTCTTTGTTTCTAACGAAAAATTTTTCCTGTTAATACTTTGCTTAGCTTTTGGAAAGCACCTTTCGCTAACCCAATTTCTGTGCCGCACTTTCCTGTTAAAACACTGCCCAAATATTTAAATTGTTGTACTTGTTTGATTTTGGTAACTACAATTTGTAAATTACATGTTGGGCTGTTCCTTTTTGTTGACAACCATGCTTTCTGTCTCCTTGCAATTGTAGTCGGAGATTCGTCTCCAGCTGTACTGGTCAAACTCTTCGGGAAGAGAGGATCCCCAGACGAGGCTATGTCGAAGGGCAGATTCTCGTTTCAGGAAACAGTTACTCGACCCCGTTTTATACGTGGTGTACAGGGAATTTTTGATCGAGCCTACGGGCTCGGATACCCCACATTAAATTCGGACTTGTGCCACATCTAACCGCGTGGGGCGGCTAGTAGATATCCCTTTTCTTCGATACCTTCTGTAGGAGTTCTTGCAGTTTTTCTGGGTAGTAAAAAAAAGGCAATGTTTAACCTTCGTGCCTGAAAAAATAAACGGCGTGTCAAAAGGACGGTTATTCCATTGACACCGCTATTACTGTATACACATTTGACTCCCTCGGCAATATTTGTTGTTTCAGAAAGCAATGATTAGAATTTTAATAAAACCCAGGCATAGGAAAATGAATTTATAGACATTTTCTTTTCTCTCAAGAAATTGACAACAAAAATATTAATTCCAATTCATTTATTAAATTGTTTATTTACAGGAATAACTTTATATTAGGTTGGTGCAAAAATAATGTCGTTTTCTCACATATGTTACTATGTGAGAAAACGACATTATTTTTGCACCAACCTAATATTTACAAGAGTATAAAAATATGTGAATCAAATTTAATTAAATATTTATAATTTACAATTTTACAAAAAAATAATTATGAAAATATTTTTTATTGACAAATTTATAAAAATGTCTGTGAATAAAAAAAAATTAAACACATAATGACGTGTAACTTTTAATTATAAACTTTGAAAAAAAATGCATTTTCCGGGCATTTATTTCATTTGCTGTCTCTACAGATTCACTAAAATAGGTTAGAGCAGATCTTCCTCCGAACCAAACATTCTTTTAATTTTAGATTTTAGATGAAACTTTGTTTGCTTATTTGACTTTGTTTAGCGGCATATCAACTTCTCTATAGGTTATTTAATGCCGAAATCTAAATATTTTCAACAAAATTTTATGACTTTAACTAAATATATGTTAAACACAATTGTATGACTTCAACTATAGATAAAATGTATTGTTGGTAATTTTACTATAAATATGTATTGTCGGTCATTTCTTTTATATAAAAATGTATTTTTATACTTTCATTGTGTTGTTTTTGTTTGGGGTTTCACTATTTGCTCATAGCCGGCACCCTAACAGGTGCTACCACCTCGGGTCAGGATGAACCTGGGAACAACGGCAATTAAGAGGTGGTTCCACGCTCCTCAAAATCACCAATCTGCCGATCAGAGGCCTTGCTGCCGGATGTAGTTTATCGTCATACCCAGAACTTTTAAGTGAAACCGCAAACACTCAATATTTTGAGCATCTATCTTCCTATTCATTGGATGGGCAAAGTTTTTCTTGTGCATAGTTACAGAATGTTTGTCATTTTTACTTCATTGCAGTTGATTTACATATTTTGATAATTTTGTAATTTTTGAATAAATTTTTGTATAAAAAGATTTCTTTTCAAATGTATTTCTTTATAAAATGATAAAAAATAAATATTGCATTGTACTTGGTTCATATATTTTTATAATGTGAATAAACATTGTCGAGGGAGTCAAAAGTGTATACAGAAATAACGTTGTCAATGGAATAAGCGTCCTGTTGGCACAGTTTTTTTTTTCTTCTTTGCTGACACGAAGGTTAAACATTGCCAAAAACTGAATATTGATATAACCTCATTCATGAATCCGAGATCATTCGATTAAAGAGAGATCAATGGTTAATCTCGCAAGCTGTTAGGAGTGAGTTCCTCTCGGAGTTTCCACAGAATTTTCATGCCAAATAGGATGGAATATCAAACCTCAATAACAGACTTCTTTTCACTATGGGATGAATCTAATTATTTTCACAGATGGGACCAGCTAGAAACTTCTGAAGTACAGAAACGGCCATCTTCAAAGAGTAAACCATCTATGTGCCGTGTTTCTTCAGGGCGTGGGCGGTCATGGTTCTCCATAACTTCCTATCCCTTATAGCCCTTAGTAAGTTTTGCCTTTTTGCCGTCTCTCATCATCCCTTTGTGCCACCCATACACACAAGCTTATTCTTGAGAACTGACAAAGATATTAAATATTATTTATATATCAGATTGAATAAAAAAAGCTTGCTTTTATAGTTAAAATGGTGCCATTTAAAATGGTAAATAAGAAATATCGCAATGTATTTGGTTCACATATTTTTATAACGTTGTAAATAAACATTGTCGAGGGAGTCAAAAGTGTATACAGTAATAGCGGTGTCAATGGAATTATCGTCCTTTTGAAACACCGTTTTTTTTTTCTTTTTTTGCTGACACGAAGGTTAAACATTGCCAAACAAAGAATGTATGTCTGATAATGTGACATGCTATCAGACATTGACGCCAATAGTTGTCTTGATCTTTACGTCCGACCTGTTTCATCTGTCAGGTGATTATGTTTCTCGCAAAATTGTGTGCAGTGCGTATAAACTACATTTTAGTAAACGAACGCCAAACATCGTCAGATCGAACATCTTTGCTTCAGATATTTCCGTTGAATGTTTTCTTTGAAAATAGCGTTCGTTTTAAAAAAGCAAAACTGATCAGATTTTGTTTGCCTTCTCGTCTCTTCGGAGATCAGTCGTTTGTCGCCTCCAGTCGGGACGAGATGCTGTTTAATTATCCGTTCTTGTCAAATTGCTTCAAAGCGCGTCTCACGCTTATTTTCCCGAACTGGAACACTGATCAACACCTTCTGGTCTGACCACTTTTGCAAACAAACGAATCTCCGGTCGACTTAGATAAGCTCAGAATCAACTGTAAAATGCAATATCAAACTTCTGAATAAAAATATTATTCTCTTTAACCCATAATTTATATGACGATAAACTACATCCGCGTCTTAGGTAAGACGATAAACTACGTCCAAAAGCAAGGCCTCTGATCAGAAGGTTTTGAAGAGCGTGGAACCACCTCTTAATTGCTGGTGTTCCCAGGTCCACCCTGACCTGTTAGAGTACCAGCTATGAGCAAATAGTTAACCCTCCAAACTAGGGTCGAAACGTGTAAAAATAGGTTTTAACACCAGCAAAAAATTTCTGGAAAAAAAATTATTACCAGCAATACAGTTTTGAAAAAAAAATTATTACCAGCAGTACATTTTTGAAAAAAAAATTATTACCAGCAATACATTTTTGAAAAAAAAATATTACTAGCAATACATTTTTGAAAAAGAAAATACCAGCTATATATTAGGTTGGTGCACAAATAATGACGTAACAATGTCGTTTTTTGACGTTAAAAAATACGTCAAAAACGACATTATTACGTCATTATTTTTGCACCAACCTAATATATTTGAAGGAAAATTATTACCAGATATAGATTTTTTGAAGGAAAAAATATTACCAGAAATAGATTTTTGAAAAAAAAAAAGATTACCAACAATAAAAATTTTGTCGGCATTAAATAACACATTGAGGTTGATATGCCGTAAACCAAACCAAACCAAACCAAACCAACCCAACCCAACCCAACCAAACCAAACAGTGATACCTCTTAATGGTGTTTTTAAATTGATTTCGTGCAAAAACAATTGTGTTTTTCCAATTTTTGGCACTGTTAAAACCACCGCAAGGTAATTTTCCGTAGTCCTGCGAAGTTTTGTTGAAATCGGTTGAAAAATGTAAGAAATCCGATCCAATATATAAACGTTACACACACACACACACAAACAAACCATCTGCGTTTTATAATAAGTAAGATTAGACCATCCACAAATCTCTTGGGTTTCCTTTAAACGTGATTGCTGATACAAAATGATGAAGTAATATTATTAATTACATTTCTTAATTTGTATTTAAAGAACGTTTATTATTCCACTCAGCTTAATAGTTAACACATTGCGTGAAAATTTGGAGTAATGGCATAAAAGTCTAGTCTTTTTTTTTCAAAATAATTATATTTTTTATTGATTATAAGTAAAAAAGTTTTGTAATTCCATAATGAATGAAAAGCACTAAAATACAATTAATTATTAATGCAAATATATCCTGTTTTACAATATGAAAATAAATTATTTTACGATATGAATAGATATATTTTTTAGTTCTTTACTTTAAAAGAGAAATTCCTTACATAAAATGTACTTTGAATACAAAATTAATAATTAACATTGAAGACAGTAAAAGAAGGTTTATTGATCCACTGGGCTTTATAGTTAACACATTGCGTGAAAATTTGAGTAATAGCTTAAAGCAGGTGTAATCTTTTTTCAAAATAATAACTATATTTTTTATTAATTATTATTTAAAGTAAAAATTCTGGCTCAAAACTGAATGAAAGGCCCCCAAAACGCCTTAATGCAAATACACCCTGATTGAAAGTATGAAAATAAATTATTCTACAATATCAATAGATATATGTTTTACTTCTTTACATTAAAAGAGAAATTCCTTCCATAAAATGTACTTTGAATACAAAATTAACACCGAAGACATTAAAAGAAGTTTTATTGATCCACCGGGCTTCATAGTTAACACATTGAGTGAAATTTGGAGTAATATCTTAAAACAGGTGTAATCCTTTTCCAAAATAATAAGTATATTTTTTATTATACATACTTGTTTCTTCCTCGCATTTAATTCAAAATACGTAACGGCAGCAAATCAGCGTGCATCTATTTATTTATCATCAAGTCAAGTGATACATATAGCCTCTTCACCTTTCAAGTAGTTGTTTATAAAAAGTTTTAATGTAGTGTAGTGAATCGTATAAATATATGTTGTGTTATGTATACTTAAATTTATTTAATAACGTTGGTATAATGCATTGTGAATGTTTATTATTTTTCACACATAATAGTTGGTTTATAATATTGTTGTGGCCTTGTTAGGGCCAGAAATAAAGACCCAAAGAGAGGAATAGAGTAAAACAAATATATTAACAGAAACAGTAATACAAACATATACAAACGAGAGTGTTACAGCAAGAATGTTCGGTCCGACTGTCAGAGCTGACTGCTGGAAACTTCCCTCCAAAAGGCAGTACCTGCTCCTATTTATACCTGGGAGAGCCCATGTGTGCGTGGGTAAATTACCATAACAAATATGTAAGTGTTTGTTTATATATGTGGACTGATATAAGAATGTGTATCGAAAACAAATAATGAATTTACTATTAAAAATCCTGTCAAACAGAAAAAAAAACCTTGTCTAATGTTAATGAAATTTGGCACTGCACGCGGCAGGGATTCAAGAGATAATATGCCACTAAATTTGTTGGGGTATTATGTATAGTTTAAGGTGTATCTTGGGAACACACATACATACATACACGATTAGAGTTTTAATATTTATAAATTCAACGCTTACCATCAGATCTACAATTAAGTATGATCGAACTGCAATCTAATATAGAAATTAAAGACAAATAAAAAGAAATGTTTACTGATATATACAAATATAGAGTAATCCATAACATTTAAATCAGGGCTTATTTTTTTGGGGGGGGGGCACTGACATGGACCAATAAGAGCTGGTGTATTTTCTGGAATAATAAATTTGCCGCTTTTTTTTATTGGGCACCCTCTAGTACCAGGCCACAATAGCAATAGTCTAGTCAAAGGCCACAGTATTAACGGTTTGGTACCAGTCTACAGCAGGGGCGGACTGAGAGTATTACGGGCCCTCGGACCGAAAATGCATTGGGCCCCCTTTCCCAATTTTTTACAGTTAAATAAATGCCACATAGAGGCTGTGCAGCAGGTGATCTGTGCATATTGGCTTAAATAAGAAAAAAATTTAGTTTAAGATTAGTGTTGGGACGAATCCTAATTTTTTTCCGATTCCAATACCGATACCGATTCCAGGAAAATGTTGATTCTGATACCAAGACGATTCCGATTCCTTGCCTACTTAGGTTCTACCTATATGTGTAGGGAACCCCAATTTTCAGCGATTACGGGAATCGATCACGGGAATCGCGGAATTGTTTTGAAACGGAAGCCAGTTTTTTTTTTTTTTATGCAATCGTTTTCAATGTTAAATTAATCTTTTTTCTTTTCTTTTTTTTTCTTTTCTTTCCTTTTTTTTAAATACTTTTTTAATGCTTTAAAAAAAAACTCTCTTTTGTATTTTTGTAAATATTTTAAAGCAGGACCTTGTTATTTCTTTTAATTTTATTCTTCGTAAATATTTCTAATTATTTTCCTTTTAACACCTAAAGAAGAATTTTAAAATTCAATGTCTGCATTCATAAAAAAAAAAAATCCTGAAAAATATTCATTATCTAGATTTATTAAAAAAAAAATAGTTAAGAAACTGTTTGTTGGAAGGAGATCAAAGTCAGTTAGTCCCCCTCCCACTCCAAATATACTGTGTCTGTTTCACTGATTAAGTTAAGTGTAAGTGGGATTTATAGATTATAAGTTTGACGGTTTTTGACCTAAAAAAATGAAAGAAAGAAAAAAAGAGCAAATCAAATACATAATAACGTATTTCTTTGGTTTCATTTTATAACTTGTTATTTTTATGAAATGGTACATTTCTCTCTTACTGGTTAGAAATATGGGAAAAAAAGTTTTCTTTTTTCAACATCAGAGAACGTAATGAAAGAATCGGAAATCTAAAAGTATTTATTTAACGATGCGATTCCGATTCCCCCCCAAATACACGATCCTTACGATTAACGATTCCGATTAAACGTCCCATCACTATATTTATGTATGCGTTTATATATGCATCAAAAGATTTGAAAACTTGAAGCTCATAAAGATGTTCATGGACACATAATGACAAAGCGTAAATGACACGTCAAACAAAATTTCCATTTTATTACTGCGAATCAACACGTAAACAATGTAAATCATAAAATTTATAGATATTAAAAACAAATAATAAAATGTGTTAATATACACTTTTAAAAATATTACTTACATTTTAATACGTCTTAATATAAGATATACTATGCTTTATACTGAGCCAAAAATTTCAAATATCAACTTTCCAAGGATTACAGTAACAACATTGTACTCATTTCAGTAGAGGATTCTGCAATTTTATCAATAATTTTGTCTTTGTTTGATTTGGTTTTCATTGCTATGTCTTTTTCAATAGCAATTAGCATAAGTGACTCCAAGTTATTTTGTGTGAGCGAAGATCTCAGCCTTGTTTTCAACAGTCTTAGTTTAGAAAAACATCTTTCACATGTGCACTGTGTGATGCTTAGAGTTACAATAAATTTATATGCAGCATATAAATTTTCATATGCAGCTGCACACAGCCTGTACTCAGATAATAGCTTGAAAGCACATGACAAACAATTCTTACATGTTGTCTTGGCAGATGATTGAGTAACATTTGTATCCTCCTCCTCTGAATCCAAGCTGTCTGAATCATTTTCATTGTCATTTATATTTTCTAGCAGCCCTTTTTTCAAGTCTTTGTAGCTTGATGCAAATGAAATCAGTTCATCCTGGCACACTATGTCAATTTCTGGTATTGCATTAGCAATCAAACCTAGCTCAATGTTTTGTGGGGATGCCAAAATTTCAGAAAACCTGTTTGGATCAAAGCAGGAAATTTGCTTATAGAGCTTCTCATGAGACGAGAATCTTGCTCGCATGCTGGAGAGCACAGCATCAATAACCGCATTATGGTATAAAACCTCAAAAATTTTCTTCTCGTCTGTGATATCTTCTGGTGCTGAGCGACTAGCTCTCATGGTTGAAATTGAGAAGCTATTAGGGACAAAAATCTTCACTTCTTCTAATTTATAATTTGCACGAACAACAAAATCAGACGCAGTTTCATAAATGCCCTTAAAATCTCTTGAGATTTTTTCAATATTTTCAGTGGTTTTGTTAATCATGCGCCAAGCCTGCATGATATCCAGGCTTGGTGTCTGCAGATAATCTGACACAGGTGTTGTAATTTCAAAAATTCGTATGAATGTAAACGCCATTAAGATGGTTTCAAATTTGCGCAAGTTTTCACTCAATTTCTGTGCTTCATAGCGAACTGAAATCAATTGCTTCGCTTACTTCCTGAAGGATGATCAGAAGGTCCGAAAAGAATTCTGATGACTGATCTGCGTAATTGCCAAACAATTTGCGAAGTGCTCTGCTTCTACTTGACCATCTAGTTTGACCAATACACTCTAGTGTTAGGCGTTTCTTATTTCCTGTTTTGGTCTGCATATGCTCTTCCCACACCTTCATCCTTTTGTAGGAATCATTGAAAAATGAGCATAGTTCATTTAGCAAACCAAAAAGACTAACTGATGCAACACATCCACTGCTTGCATCACTGATCACCAGATTCAGAACATGTGCATAACACCAAGTATGGATGTGACTTGGGCGAGCTGCTTTCATAAGTGCCTGAAGACCAGAGTAAACACCACTCATATTTGCTGCTCCATCAAACGAATCTCCAATACACTGCCTCAGTGTCAGACCTATCTCTGCAAGTGAATTTCGTAACAAGCTGTGCAAGCATTTTCCACTTGAATTATTCACATTTACCAGGCGAACAAGTCTTTCTTTAGCTCTGTCTCCAACTACATATATAAGGACAATGGCACATGGGCAGAAATGTCTTGGGTAGAGTCAAGTTGCACTGAAAACATCCCTGCATTTTTCACCTCCTTCACAATTTCGTTTTTAACCATGTCTGAAATAATATTTATTATCTTATTGACAGTTGTTTTACTTTAAAAAGTAACAAATTTGCCACACCCTTTCTTAGATGGATCTTTTTGTTTGCCTTGCAAAACCACCTTCTACAAATGTTCCTGCAGGTGCGGATTGTACTCTGCAAGAAGCTTTATAGCCTCTAAAAAATTCCCAGCATTGTCCGGATTATTTTCATCAAATGCAGTTGCAACAGCTTCACCATATTTGCCGGGGTAAGACAAAACTTGAAACCCAGTGTAAAATATTGCATCAATTATACACTTTAAAACAGTAATGCTGAAGAACTTGTTGGATTCTTAAGGAGAGTTGTTTCTTTAACAAATTGTGCTTGGCGGATCTTTCACAAGCATTCAGAAAATATGCATCAGTAGAATGCTTTTCATGTTCCAAAAGTCTCGTTGCGATGTGTCTCCAATCAGAACAGCCCTGGATCATCTGTATATTTCGACTTTTTTCGGGAGCATACATCAGACAAAATGAGCAATGTAAAACTCTTATTTTCTTCATTGTATGTTACCCACTTTCTGTTAATATTCATGCCCTGAATGCCTTGTCTGTCATATACAACAGCACTATTAAATGGTATATTACATACAGGCTGGTTTGGGTGAAATTTCCAGAACATCTCCTGTGAAATTGACGCATTATGGCTGGTATCCGGTTTTAAAAAATACGCACTTTTTGCATGTGTAACCTGCGTACTGGTTGTCATGTAATCAGGCCTTAAAATCTTAGATGGTGGCTCATCGAATTAGCTTTCATCAGGTGTGATTTCAAATTCAGATGGTGCTTCTGCACATGTTGATGTTTTATCTTGTAAGCCAAACTCACTTGTAACTTTGTCTTGTTCAGAGGATGTAGCTTTCTTAGCAAAAAATGTATCAATTTTATTTGTTGTCTTCTTTATCATGGATATTTTATCTTTTTTCTCTTTTCTCTTTTGAGCACCACTTTTATGCTTGTAGTCAGACATCATTAAATAGGGTTTTTAGCTACCTGCACACCAGACAAATAGTTTCTTCTCGGTAAAATCTGTTTCGGGACAATTTTATAAAGAGCAAGTAAGTACACTGTAACAAAGAAAGTACAATCGATAGCAAGTATTTATGTAGAATATCAGGTTTTAATATTATAAAATGAAAATAAAATAATACGTAATTTCAATATTTCAGAACCTAAACGAAAACTAAAGTTTCCATTAATGTAAACTAAACATAGAATTCAACTCTATTCATTCACCCTGAAATCCATGGATAAGATTGCAAAATTAGGAATGTCAAAAATCCCTGAAATTTGCGAAATATATGAATAATTTCTGTTTCTTTATTAAAAAAAAAAGTATCTTTTACTTAGAATAACATCTATTGGTAAGTAAAAAAATCGAACTTTTATTAACGTGATCACTTACCGTCACTTCTCTACATTTATCTAAAATATGAACGCGGGTTAGTTTTATATTCGATGTAATTTGCATATTGATAGGGGGGATAGATTTTTTGGACGCTCCTTCATTGTGAAATTGTTGTTAGTTAAACTAGGCACATTTCAAATATTTGAATTATTTTACTAATTAAGATCATACAAAGGTAATTTTTTAATTACACATTACATTTTTTTTCATTAATGGTTATTAACTAACAAAAGGATGGCATTTTATTTTTATCGCATTTGGTTTGTTTGTTTTTTTTAATTTACTTGTCTTCTTTTCACGAATCAATAAATAACAATTATCGGCTAAATTCGAAAGTTGAGTTTTTCGTAAATTTCCTTTTTTGATTTATTATTTCGAGTACTTATTTACAAATAATAGTTCTATTTATTTATTTGGAAGTTTGTTCTCTATGAGTTAAGTAATAAATTTTCTCTTTAATTTTTTTTTCTAAGGAGTTAAAAACAGACTTCCAAAACACAGCGACTAAAAATATATAAAATAATGTCTGAAGAGCAAACAAGATAAGAGACACGACTCACTGCAATTGCACATTGCACAGTCACAGTGAGTGCACATATACGTATATAAATATCTTATCAACTGAAATTATATCAATGATTTAGAAGAATGTGGTAAGATCTAATGCACTCACTGGCATAAATTGACTGTTAACCCCTTCGTCAATTTAAAAACAATATTGATTAAAAAATTTTTTAAAATATTTTGCTTGAATTCGCATTATTAAACCCTCTTATTGACATTTTAAAAACTTTGAATTAAGAAATTACATAATGCGAATTTAAATTTACTCAATATTTGTAACAAATTAGCATAATTACAGATGTAAACAAAATAATTAGTCAATATTTTAACTTACTGAAATGCTTGGCAATGGCAACAGACAGGAATTTATAAGGTGTCATTTTTTGGAAATTCTAAATATCATATGAAAATTTTAGTGTCTTTTGGGAGTGACGGGGATGGGAGAGAGAGTTCGCTAAGACTTGACCGGTACCACAGACTACAGGCGCCAGATTTATGGTCACCAGAATATTTTTACAATATTAAAATAATTTATTGCGTGTTTTCAGCCAGGCAAGGGGTGCGGGTGCGGCAAATCAAAAAGGATCCAATAAAGCTATGCCTTGCAGTCTAGCTGGGAACCAGGTTTGAACTTACCAGTCCCAAAAAACAGAGACATTTTTTTTACTGCGTTCATTCGTAAGGTTTCTTCGTTTTCTTTTACTTTCTTTGTTTTTCTTTCTTTCTTCACAAATTTAGTTTGATTGCTAACGAAGATACTTTTTTTTTGCACGGTCACGGATCTGCCCGTACTTGTGTCCGGCAGTCCGCACGGCCATGAGAAACACACACAAGGGGGCCCGAGTCAGGCGGGCCCCCTTGCAGTGCCGGGCCCTCGGACCAGGTCCGATTGGACCGATGGCTCAGTCCGCCCCTGGTCTACAGTAATATAGATATAGTAATAATCTAGTGCTAGACTACAGAAGCAATATTTTACTCAGGGCCGCCGCTTAAAACCCACAGACTCAACGACCAAGGGGGAGCGATTGGAGTCTTTGGGCAATGCTTTGTGACCCTTGATAACTTATCTTTTTTCTACTTACATTTATATACGTTACGAATTAAACTAAACACAACTATAAAAGGATTAATTTTTTTTCAGATTTTGACGTCATTCTCTGATCTTTTTTTCGTCCAATTTATTTTTCTTATGCAGTATATCTATATACTTAATAATGAAAAAAGAAACACTATATAAAATTCACTATTCTTTTATCTATAATGTTGAGTGTGTTAAATTATTCGACTTTTTTACGGGAAAAATCTTAAGTTGATATTAAAAATTGCTGCAAAACATTGTAGATTTATTTAAAATGGAATTATGTATTATCACATAATTCTAATTTGTATTTAGATACATTATATTTATTTTCGAATTTTTCTATATGAATTGCATATGATCAATTATTGTATATAATTAGATTACAATAAAATTTGTATTTTATATGAAATTTGAGATGTATTAGTGTTAGGACCCTTGCCATAGGGGGGTTGTTGTACGAGAGCCTTGCACCGGCTTTAGATCTACTAAAAGGCTAAAAGACTTAACGGTCTAGTACACGGTCAAAATACCAATAGTAGCACAAAGCCATGATCTTAAAAGTCGAAATCGTGGTCACAGTAGTACTTATCTAGAACAATACCAGTTTTAAGAGTCTAATACCAAGTCGCACTTAACGGTCTAGTATAGTTTTACTTGCCATAAAGTTGGTTGATTGTTTTTATTTAGCGACATATCAACACCTTTATGGGTTATTTAATACCAAAATCTAAATATTTTTAAGCGTAATTTTTGAGTGGGGAGATAATAATAGTTTTAGTGATAAAGACTTGAATCACTAAGTAAGACTTGTATTAACTCATAGCTGGAGGGAGAAGAGATGGATTCATACCTTTACCAGAAGTGGTGTGTTTTGGGCAAGAGAGCCTGATGGAGCCCAACCCTCTCGAGGCTGGTTTGAATTCAGAGTTTTCCTTCTCCTAGACCGGTTGCAAACCAAGGCTATAGAACCCAGTCTGGGGATAAAAGAGATGGATTCATACATATCCCAGGGGTATATAAGGGGTATATAACGAACCCAATAAGAACTGGAACTCGGCTCTCTGATTCCTCAATTTATTATCGATTATCTATTACACCACCCACACATCCTGGTATACCCAAGGTACTGACCAGGATCGACGTTGCTTAACTTTGGTGATCGTACGGGAACCGGTGTTTCGACGTGATGCAGCCGTAAGACTTAGTAGTCATTAATTTAAGGTAACGTACTCAATATTTAACTTAGCTTTGACTACTTAGACAATTGTACTCGTGTGAGTCATTCGGCAAAGATCGAACTCTCTACTGTAATAATGGTCTTTAAAAAACGTTCTGTTCTATGAAAATTTTATGAGGCCAATACGAAATTGTTTAACGGTAAATAAATGAAAACGACAGAATGGTTTCAAATAATGAATAAGTAAAAAAGAAATTATTGGGAAAATACTACTCTCTGCCCCTTTCGCTACTTGAAACAAAGACATTTTAAACCAATGACGTGACTTTTTCTTAATAAGCCTTGTTTCTGAGCCTGATTATGGCGACGCTGTGTCTGGTTCAAGCCAATAAAAAAAAAGAACGTTCATGAAAAAAGAAAGAGAAAAGCCTTGAGAAGAGAGCTCCTCCTCTAGATTACTTTTAATCAAGCAGAGAAAAGTAATTTGAAACCTCTGATAATTTTGAAAGATGTTTTTTGAGCTTAACAGCACAAATATAAAGGAAAAATTCATCTGGTTTAATTACTATTCATTCACGACAGGAATCTGAGTGGATAGTCAGGACAGATGATACCAGAAAATCAATTAACATTTAAACAATGGGGAGAAAAGGATGCTGGGGTTCGAGATATAACGTGGTCAACCAGCTTTTCTAGACATTGCACAAAATTTAAAACATAATTTTAAACTTGTTCATATGAAACTACTTTCAAGCAGACGAAGTCTTCTTAATGATACAAGACAACACGCTCGCTGCAACTATAATACTACAAGGGAAGTTTACCAAATACGACATTCACTCGGCAACACCTTCTATTCGGACACTCCCTCTGTGTTGACCTGTCAGCTTTGCTGACACTTTCTAACAAATACATTTTTTAAACTTTAGCAACTAATGTAAGTACCCACATTTTTTCCTACCTAGCTTAATTTCTTTTAGGCGCTGAAAAGATTTTGAGCAAGCCTCTCTTCTTTTGCATTAATTATTATAAATAAACAAACTCTGCTTCAATTTCAGGCTGAGTAGGAGTCCTTTTTTATTGCACGTTTAAAAAGATAATTAAGTTATATTTCTTTTATGATGTAAGTAAAATCCCCGTAGAAGGTATAATTTTATGTGATTTTAACAGCACCGAGCTTTTTCTTAAAACATTAATTTTTATAGCTGAAAAGTTAGAAAAAGGAAAACATATGATGATTTTGTTAGGTTAATATTAACTCTGATTCCTTGCTTAACATAGAATATATATATATATATATATATATATATATATATATATATATATATATATATAAAGAAATATAGTCTTAAGGTGTGCTATATTTATGGAATAAAGTGCTCAATATCAGAGATAGAGCGTGTGTAAATATAAAAGTGAACATAGAAGTCAACACTTAGAGGCGACAGTCTGTTTCATGGTATATGCAATCGTCAGGCCACATGTGGCCTGACGATTGCATATAGCATGAAACAGACTGTCGCCTCTAAGTGTTGACTTCTATGTTCACTTATATATATATATATATATATATATATATATATATATATATATATATATTATAGTTCCGAGCGCTTTCGGCCATACCTTTAGCCATTATCAAGGATGATTCAATTTTTCAGCTTAATTGAGTGTGTGCATTATGTGTATGTCTTAGTATGTGTTAGGGATGTTTTTAATTTCCGAATAGGGTTAGCACATTGTGGCCTTGTTCGTAGTTAATATTGTTAAGAGTTGGTTTTTTTCTTTTTTATTATTAAAGCTTCCATTATTTTTAGCCTTTTTTTTTTTGCCAGTGGATGCAGTTAATATATTTGTGTTTTCTACTAGTATGTTCCTAATTGAGTCGGGTAAATCTGTGTGTGTGTTTAAATGGGTTCTAATGGAGCTGTGATCAGATAGGTGTAACGTAAGACGTCTGGATAAGCATGTGGTTGTGTAACCGATGTAATTATTTATGAGTCCGGTTTGATCAGGAACACAGTTCCTCAAGGGGCATTTGAACTCATAGATAATGTTCGTTCTTTGTAATTTTGACTTAACTGGTGTAATGATATTTTTGAGGATAAGGTTAGCTATCTTAAATTTTTTATAATAGATAATTAATTTGATTTTTTTATTCGGGTCAATTGGGCTAGTGTATTTCTTTATAATATGTCCTAGTGAATATTTGTTTTGTTTGTAGTTAATGTGCATTTGGTTTCTGTAATAAATGTTTCTGTAATTTTTGACTGTGTTGAATATCGTTATTACTTACTTTGTGGAGAAATAGTCTAATTTGGTGGTCTATAAGGTGGTTAGGGGAGCCGTTGTTGATTAGTGTTTGTTTAACATTATCAAGTTCTTTGAGGAAGAGTAGTCGAGAGGATGAATTCTGCTCTTTTTAGGAGGTTCAAAGTAGCTGTGGGAAATCTATTATTTTTGTGATTTTGATTAATATATCTATATTAAGTATATATATATATATATATATATATATATATATATATATATATATATATATATATACATGTTTATAGTATTTACATTATGATCATAACTACTGGTAGTTACTACTTTTATTTATAAAACAGTGTGTACTGTGTCTAATGGTCCTGCGCATTCAAATATATTATAACATTTGAAGTAAAAATGTCAGATTAATTATCATATAATAATTGTGCTTGTCTCTTCCATCGTTTGTTCGTACATACAATGGACTATTCCGTTTTGATCGCATGTAACGACAAGCCATATCAAAGACGCCACTTGGTTTCAGTGAAAAAAATGAAAGAAAGAAAGTGTTTATAGAAGTGTTTAACGCATGTTTCAGTGAAATGGAAACAGTTGTCAATTTCAATTTTTTTCATTTGTACCTCCTGACCCCTTGATTGTTATTGAAATATTTTGTTAAAAGTTGTTAAGCTCAAATATTTAACGATGCGATAGGGGAAATTCTGCAGATATTTTATTGCCGTAGAAGTCGCCATGTGCTTATTCAACCATTAACTGAAGAATTAAAAAATAAGAAAACCGTGAAATTTTCACAACTTAAAACGAGTAAATTCATTAATTCTAGATATGTATGTGTGTGTGAGTGCGTGTGAATTTGAGTGTGTGTGTGCATGTGTTAGTATGTATGTGCGCGTGTGCTAGGGTTTTTTGTGCGTGTGTTTATGTCTTAAAGTTTATAATCATTGATTTTATGCAGTTATCATTCCCTTTAAAAAGTTATATTTAAATTGCAAATACAACCTACCATTGAACTGTTATGAATTATTCAGACATTTTTTTTTTTTTTTTTTTTAGCAGCTTTTATAGTCGCTTTACCAAATCAAATCTGAGTCGATGCAAGGATCGGACCGGTTGGATTTTCACGAGACAAGTTTTGTAAACAACCTTGATGTTGATTCTTTTCTTATGACTCATAAATAATAAGTCTATTTGACGTGTTCGCCGATGTTACTCTCACTTCATTTATGACTTCTGCACTCTTCTTTTCTTCATGTCTGTCTGTTTGTCGATTAGTCTTTTATCTTCACGGACGCGTTCAATTTTTCCCAGCTTACATCAGTCAATCATTCTTTCTTTCTTTGACTCCCTCTCTCCTATAATAATATCTCTTTATTACCCTCACCAACAGTACTCTCCTCACGCTCTCTCTCTCTCTCTCTGTTATTTCATCTTTCTCTCCATCTTGTTCTCCCTCTTACTCTCTATCCCCCTCTCTTATGTAAATCGTCTTTCTTTTCTCAGACACACTCTCTTATTACATCTTTCTTTCCACCTTGTTCTCGCACTTTCTCTCTATCCCTCTCTCTTACGTAAGTCATTATCGTCTTTCTTCTAAGACACACTCCCTCTCTCATTGCTTTCTCCCTTTCTCTCTATCTTCCTCTCTTATGTAAATCATTATCATCTTTCTTTTATCGGCCACACTCTCTTATTACATGTTGTACTTATTCTCTCTTTTTTTCTCCATATCCCCTTCTCTCTCACGAAAAAAACTTTTTATTGTTAAAATTGTTGTGTCCTTTCTTTCCTTTTTTTTCTGTCTTTCTTTCTTCGTCTCTGTCAATCTTTCCGTTTTTATCATCACCATCGTCGAAACCGTCATCATCTTTCTTTTAGTTTTCATACAACATTCTCTCCCTCTTTTCTCTCTATTTTCTCTCACTCTTCCACTCTCTCTATTTCTCCTCTATCTCTTTTTCTCTGTCTTTCTCTGTCTTTCTCTGTCTTTTCTCTGTCTTTCTCTTGTTCTTTTGAATGTTTGCTCCTATAAGAATTCTTTTAACTCGTGTTTAGTGAAAGAAAAAACGATTTTTCTATTCTTTTCTTTATAAATCTATGGTAGCTGAAAAAAGTAAAAAATAGAGTATAAAACCATTGGAGAGTCAGTTTTTAATGCATTTGATAACTTTTTTAGTCTCCCAATAACTATGAAAAAACTGTATTTCTTTAATAATTTGATATATGTTTATTTTTCCGGTCGACTTCTTCTTCTTCTTCTTCTTCTTCTTCTTCTTCTTCTTCTTCTTCTTCTTCTTCCCGGCCCGTTTTAGGATCAAAGTGTAGTATCTGTGCTTTGTGATCATGCGGGCTGGCTTCTGTCGAACTCCCTAATGCAGGGAGGAACTCGGAGGAAGCTTTGCCGAAGGGCAAGGTTTCCTTCGGGGAGGTAGACAGGACCTGAACCCGTCCAGGCGGGTTCAAAGGTCATATTTTTGGCCGAGCCTACGGGCTCGCGGGCTACCCACATTAAACCGGCCTTGTGCCACATTTAATCCTCGTGGGTGGATTAATAAATACTAGACTGCCGGCAGAGGTCAACAATCACGTGATCAAAATATGGTGGATATTATTGTTTAACAATAGTTGAAAAAATATTTCCTTTTTAAATTTTAAATTATAAACTCGTAGAGAAATAGCACGATGATCCGTATACAAATATTTCGTGAGAAATTAGGTGTGTACAGGTAGCCATGCAGTTTATAATAAAAATAGGGCATAAGATCTTGCTGGAGAGTCGACAACAATATAGACGTAAACAGACAGAGATAGATAGATAGATAGATAGATAGATAGATAGATAGATAGATAGATAGATAGATAGATAGATATGAATAACCTGTTGTAGATAAATAGAGAGATATATAAACAGTATGAAATAAGTATGAACAGACTGACATAGATAGATAGATAGATAGATAGATAGATAGATAGATAGATAGATAGATAGATAGATAGATAGATAGATAGATATGAACAGACTGAGAGAGGGGGGATAGGGAAGGAGAGAGACAAACTTACATTGAAAATCGACATTCTTTCTAATCTTGCATGAGTTATTTGAAAAGCTAACCAAATATTCAACATCATTTGATTGGAAAAATAACAGTGGCTAATCGATACAGAAGAAAATGATGCCAGACAGGCACTCCCAAAAATGCTAAAAAAGCTAAAAATCATCTTTTCTATATTTCTTCCTAATTTAGAAATATTTTGGCAGAAAATTGATCTTTTAGAAATGTCAGAAGACTATACCCCAACCCTCAAAAACATTTTCTTTCGCTTTCCTCGCTTTCAAATATTTTCGTGAACGTTCATATATCTACCATTCGATCGTGCATTGAATATTGCTGCCATATCTGTTCTGGCACTCTTGTTATGTATCTCTAGATCGGCATTTCTCAACCGGGGTTCCCAGGAAACCTTAGGTTCCGCAAAAGGTCCCCAAGGCTTCTGAGAGAACAGGTGAGATAAGCTAATGCACTTTTGACTTCTTATTTAATTTCATATACGTAATATTACTGTTTAGTGTTTACATTCTGTTTACATTTAAGGTATAAAATATTAGTTACTTATGTTTATTTTTTACGTTTGAGTTTAGAATGTTTTTGTGTGAATGAAAACTCCCTGATGAAGTATTATAAGTGAACAGTATGAATTTTATTTAGCATTACCCAAAAATTTGACAAAGAAGTATTCATTTTTTCTTAAACCAGTTATTCAAAAATATATACTATGATATTTACCACGTGAACTATGATGAAAATAAAATGAGAAAGATATGGTCTATAATTTTGTTTTTGCGTAGGGGTTCCTTGAGACATGTAATTTATTTTAAGGGTTACGCAAGGGTAAAAAGGCTGAGAAACGCTGCTCTACATTCTTGACAAATTCCAAAAAGTCTATAATGTAATCGATCCTGGCCTGTTATCGTGACTTCAGTCACTTTCTCACCAATGTTGCGTCGCGTTCCTCTGTTTTTTTGTTTTTTTTCTACAATTATTTCCATGGCAATTGTTCTGACGAATTCTCCTAATTGGTGCCTCGTCTGCATGTATTAAACGTTCTACTAGATTGATTATTAGGTCTCAATGTTTTACTTTTGAACTAGCTATAGATGCAATTGTATGTTTTATTCTAATAATTTCTTTCCTTGCCTGTGGAACTGATTTACGGTTTCTTGCTTCCCAGCTACTTGCAATTTTCAAAAATTTAGATGCAACGTCAATCGCTATCTTCTGTCTTTCTGAAACCTGTTCTTTTATTGTCCTTTCTCTTCACTAAAGTTTTCTTTCATTCTCGTCCACCCCACAATAAGTATTTGTATCCTAGTGGCATTATTGCCTTACTTGGGGTGAAATGATTAAAAAAAAACAAGATTTTTTTTCGGACATTTATCTTATTTAGTACAGTGTATTAGCAAAATATTTGATCACATCTGTTATATTCTTTAAAATGATGTAAATATTTGAATTATTTTCTGATTCCATCAACTTTATTAAATGAAGTTGGATGGTTAAAAATATAAAAACTTAATTCCTGGTTTACACTATTTATATAATTCCATTTCTATAATTCATTGTGACTAAAGAAATTCTTTTACTGGAAGATGATCAATTTAAAAATCTATATACAGAGGCCTGCAAAAGTAGGTAAACAGTATTATAAACAGTATTGATGTGTTTGTGAAATCAATACAATATGTTTTGTTTTTCATTACTGTATACCTATTTTTGCATCCGCACTGTCTCTCTCTCACTCTCTCTCTCTCTCTCTATCTATCTATCTATCTATCTATATATATATATATATATATATATATATATATATATATATATATATATATTATATACTGAAGTAGACATTAAAGTCACCACCCAGATGCGGCAGTCTGTTTCATGCTAAAAACGCAATCGTTTATATTTTAACCAAATATATATATATATATATATATATATATATATATATATATATATATATATATATGAAGAAATATAGTTTTAAGGTGTGTTACATTTATCGGATAAAGTGCTTACTATCAGGGATAGAGCGTATGTAAATATAAAAGTGAACATTGCGTCTCGCATGAAACAGCCTGTCGCCTCTGAGTGTTGACTTCAATGTTCACTTTTATATACATATATATATATATATATATATATATATATATATATATATATATATATATATATATATATATATATATATATATATATTAATCGCGTAACAGAGAAATACAAAATTACCTCATAAGCCTAACATATTGGACGTTAGTTGAAATAGTCTATACTCATGAGGTCATTTTGGATTTCTCTGTTGTGTAATTTATTTGCTCTGTTGTAATAAATACATTGAGCTCTTTTTTTCGGATCACTTTTAATAATTTATATTATTAGGATCCACTTGGATTATATACCAACGGATTTATTGACTATATATATATATATATATATATATATATATATATATATATATATATACCGATAACTTTATTTTTCATTTGTAGGCATTTTTTTCTTTTATTTACCCTCTTTTTTTTGAAATTTTGTAAAATATTATTAATATTTTCATTTTCTTTAATGTTTAAGTTGAGGCTAGGGAACTCTAACTCATATGAAAAATATGGAAATAGTCCGGGTACTCGGTATATCTGGAGTTTTGGAAATGGATTGGTCTGGTAGTATATTAATGACCATTTTTTGAACAGTCTTTCTTTCTTAACCTCAATTAGACGGAGAAAAGATTCAATTTTCTGAGTAATGTTTGGTAAGCAATACAGGGTAACCTATTCAAATAATTTCTGATCAGTATTTACATACATAAATTGAGATTTCTTTAATAATAAATTTCACCTTGTACAAGGCTCGAGGGCCAGTCCAGGCAGAGGGTCACAGTCAAAATAGTAATGAGGAATGAGGTGCGTTTTATGCAGGTACTTAAAAAAAAAAGCAACACCTAAATTTTAAAATGCATTTTAAAAATGAAAAATCTTTCTTGAATGTTTTATTTTAGTTTTAATTTCAAACTAATAGATTAAATTTAATATTTTCAATGAGAAAAATACTTTTCAAACCGAATTTAAATTGATTGGAATGACTGTTTTTTAAATTACTAAAATCACTAAAACCGATCATACTGACAAATCTGTCAATACAACATAATTCTCTTTATTAAAAGAATCTTTCAAAAATAAAATATACTTTTCAGAAACTTTATTGGAGGAAGATTAACTGATTTAAAGTTTAATTAATCTGAATTAAAACATATTGTTTAATTTCAGTTTAAGATATAGAAATGCATTTTTAACACGGAGGTGTTTGTTTTTATGAGGTGTAGACACATTTATCGATAAACTGACGCTTGAGAAAGGGTAAGGGGGAAACACCTGTGCTAAAATTACATGGCGAATACAACGTAAACGCCTTTGTATATATATATATATATATATATATATATATATATATATATATATATATATATATATATATGGTTGGATAGATGTGAGCTTGTGACCCTGATACCATCAAAATAATTGCATCTATCATTATTATCGTTGCACCACCATTCGTAATCACTTTTACCACTTTACAATAATATTATCATTACCACCAACACCCAGCACCATCACTTACACATCACACCTACTATTATAAATCCTCTACAATCTTTAACGCATATTACCCCCACCCCAGCATATTTAACACTTTAAAACAATAAGATCAGATATAATTTCCATATATAACCATGAGAATAAACACCCATTACCAGGATTCATAATAAATAAAATAAAAATAAACAAATAAATATAAAATAAAATAAATCAGCAACAACCACCCTTTAGTTCAAGCTAGCACCACAATAATTACATTTATAGGTTTTATTATTCTCCCACCAACATTACTAATCACTACTAACAATTTACAATAAATATTAACCACTTATATTATTATTGCCACCATCCACCTTACATATTACTATCACACCATATCTAACATTACCATATAATCCTGCCATAATTATTAACATATACTACCCCCTCTCCCAGCATATTTAATACCACCATAAAAATAACCAATAAGGATTACAAACTGAAATTTCTACCAGCCACATATACACAGTCACAAATAAACAAGGAAATAGCGAGCTTTATAATAAAAATAATATTTTTGTAAATTAAAAATTAAAATATTATAGCAATCTTCAACTACCATAATTTTACACAGAATACCTATTATCAGGATTTATACCAAAATAAATTGATACATATAACAAAATAAAATAAATAAAATAAAATAAAACACCAACAACCAGTCTTTAGCTACCACCACTATAACTACATTCATCGTTTCATCATTCTCCCACCACCGTTACTAATCATTTCTACCAATTTACAATTTCTACCAATTTACAATAACTATTAGCTAATTATATTATCATTGCCTCCAATCCCTTGCAACATTACTATCACATCATATCATATAGACCCGTTATTAAATCAAACTACCCTCTCACCCAGCATATTAAATATTTAAACATCACCATATAAATAACCAATAAGGATTACATTATTACAAATTTCTACCTGTTACATACACAGTCAAAAACAAACAAATAACCAGCTTTAAATATAAATAACAAATAAACCGCCATTTTTTTCAAAATTTAAAAATAAATATAAATAATAATCATTTTTACCTATCATAATTTCACACAAACCCGACCACACGTATATACATACATGCGAGGAAATATTATTCAGCGGAAAAAAAAATAATAAAAATAAAAAAAAAATAATAATAATTTTTTTTTTTACCTATCATAATTTTACACAAACCCCACCACACGTATATACACACATGCGAGGAAATATTCAGTGGAAAAAAAAATAAGATGTATACATTCACGAGACATTAGACATTTCCGCCACACTTCCAATCTTTAAATTTCAACATACAAAAATGCGTATCTATAGACACAACACCACCCGTATACATACATATGTCATATCCGAAACTGCCCACATATGTTTATATGTATGAGTCCCGACGGACGACCAAGTATGTATATGTGTCTGCATACATTGATGTTTGCGTCAGTACGATGAAAAAACGACGAAGTTTCCCCCACTACTTCCACAATAACACCAATACACGCAATCTACATAAAACCAAATTTTTAAAAAAAATTAATCAGTTTGTCTGACGATCACTAAAGCGTGAAACCCAGGGTCACAAGCTCACATCTATCCAACCATATATGTTAGCTCTATCTCTGATATTGAGCCCTTTCTAATAAGTACCGCGCATATAATATATAAATAAATAATTATACATATATATATATATTTATTTATATTTATATACACACACTTTTCACACACACACACACACACACACACACACACACACACACACACACACACACACACACACACACACACGCACACACACACATATATATATATATATATATATATATCTTTAAATATACAAATAGAAAAAATGCTGTAAGAATTTTTGCCGTTAACAATAAAATTTTTAAAAAAATCCAGACGACATGCATTTAACGGATGTCAGATTTCATTGAAGAATACATCCCTACCCCCTAACAAAACGGAGCTAATAACGTATACATCAAAATATAGACATATAGAACACCCAAACACCCCTGTCTAGTAGAAGTGAATTAATCTGTAACCTTGGAAACGTGAATTATGATTTTAGCTGTGTCTTTAAAACACAGTAATTTTAAAAGTTACTCCAAAATTCGCTTGAGGATGAAATGAAACTAATGTCTTTAATTTAATTACAAAATTAAATTCGGACCTTCCATTTTTGAAACATGGTTAGAACTGTGTAGCGGAAAAACCATATTTTAAATCAATTAATTTATAATATTAATGCTCTGTAAATTTACATTGAGCACTATTTTGTAAAAATATCTATAAGAACACCGGATTATATTAGATTGGTGCAAAAATAATGACGTAATAATGTCGTTTTTTGACGTATTTTTTAACGTCAAAAAACGACATTATTACGTCATTATTTTTGCACCAACCTAATATATCTTACTGTTCTTTATATATATATATATATATATAATCTTAAAATATTCTAATTTTTTATTGAATTTTGGGTAGTATGACTTCATATTCTTACTTGCGAAGACGCTTTTTGAGGAAATGTTTACAAATTACCAATAAAATTTAAATTCGCTGTAAGTACCTCTCTTAGTTTTTGAGGATGTCGGATTTGAAAAAATCGGCACGTCCATACACTCACAAAAAATTCAAAATATTTTTTTAAAAACTGGGATCGGTGAATTATAATAAACCTTTCCATTTCTGATTAGTGAATATAAATTTTACTTAATAATAGTACTACCTAACTGCTATAAATTAATACAAAATTTAAAAGATTTAAAACTTTGTAAATTATCATATTTAAAATTTTAAAAAGAGAAAGAAATTAATTCTTGTAAAAAATTAATGAAATAAACCTTTTTTCTTAAGACAATAGTCTCCATAATATATCTTATATGTTCAATAGTGTCCCTAATATCTTATATATTCAATAGTGTCCCTAATATATCATATATTTAATAGTGTCCCTAATATATCTTATATATTTAATAGTGTCCATAATATATCTTAAATATTCAATAATGTCCCTAATATATCTTATATATTCAATAGTGTCCATAATATATCTAATATTTAATATATATTCAACAGTGTCCATAATATATCTTATATATTCAATAGTGTCCATAATATATCTTTTTCCTAAAAATAAGTTTTATTACCTTTTTTATTTTACGATTCAGAGCAGATTTTTGATAACTGAGGGTCCAGTGTGACAAAAAAAGTGATTTAAATCCTCCAAGGATTTGTTCTTATAACTAATATCTTTCAAGCGCTACGAAAATGAATTTCTCAAAATTTCATAATTTAAATAAGTTTTTCAAAAAGAAAACATTTCTAAAATAATTTCATTCATTTTTTAATAAGGCCTGAAAGTTTCATTGAAATCCGACTATTATTTGATTTTTGGAAGAATTTCTAAATAAAAATGTTTTTCACTGTAAAAGACGCTCAAATTTCCCATACTAATTTATGGTAACCTTTTGATGCAAGAAAAACAACCTTTTAACCAATATTTTCAAGGTTCTAATAAGCCATGTTTTATTTATATTAAATAGCAGTTAAGCACGCGTCTTTGTTTCTTGCAAAATGTTCCCGTTTCTTAATTCTTTGTTTAGCATTCGGAAGACATCTTTCGTTATTCGCATTTTGATGTCAGCTTTTGTCTATTAAAACATTTCCCATGTCTTTTAATTTCTATATTTGCTTGATTCTTTTGTAACTTCCTGCAGCTTTCTTTGATAAGATTACTCATCTTGAATGTTAACAATAAGTGTAAATTAATTTAGGACAGTTTCAGTATTCACAGGATGTTGGGAGTAATGATTAACGAGCTAGTCTAGCAAGCCATTATTGTTCTACTGTGAGTATAAGTCTTACCAGGTGATTTATATTTTATAGCCTTGCACCAAACTAAGTTAAGCTTAGTAAATAATAAGAAAAATATATTGAAAACAGGTTTTGTATACTCTAAGAGAAATCTTAATAGTTTTTTTTTTTTTAAATAATTTCTCCACGAGAAAGCCTGCTGATACTTCGCGTGTCTATCGACATGGGAAAAAGGCATTCTTCGCAAGAAGAAAGCTGGCTTTGTCATCGCTGGAAATGTACAAACGCAAGACACTCTCTGGAACTCATTCAAAATGGCGGCCGAAAAAGAATAGGACGAAGAATTTGTTTACGTTATGTCTTTTTTTTTCCTCGATTTATTTCTTTATTTTATTTTGTCAGCATTCTTTTTAAAATGACAAATCTTTGTGTGAAACATGAAGGGGGCTGCTCATCGGGCTGTCGGCTCGATGTTCTACTAACCTATATAATCCAGGAGGCATATACTCACTTGCGGTCGCGCAGGAAATGACGTCAGAGGGAAGAATAGTGGCAATAAGTCGAGAGACATATCCGTATATAGTTTTCTCTATCTTTACGCACATTGAGAAATGAGTTTGTTAATAAGTGAACACACAGAAATGGCTAAAATGACGTGCAGGGAAAATGAGTGGCTTGAGAAGACAAAAAATTAAAGCGACAGAAATATATCTGCAAGGACGTATTTGTCACAAGTTGGGGTTTAATTTGACCCCCACACGTATACATGTGAGTAAAGACAAAAACTGTTGTTGTTTTTTTCTCGGCTCTGCTTTTTAACACTCCACAAGCATCAGGAAATAGGGTTGACCCAGTCCTTCTTAGAACAATAGGGAAGTGCGACCTGATGGAATGGATACCCTAGATATATACATTCTTTTTTGGGGGGTAATTTTTTAAAAATTTGTATTCGACCTGTCGTAATTATAGAATCCACAAACCCGTGCTGCAGTTAATCATGAACGCTATGCAGATCTTGAGTCGAATATGTGTGTAGTGCAACGGTTAGCAAATTTGAAAAAGAAATCGTTTACTCGAGTTCGAATTCACGTTGCATACGTTGCGTTCGCTTTTTACACCAGTTCTTTTGGGAAATCTATGAATTCCTAACTTCTACCTTAAACAATGGTTTATATTGCAGGACTTTTTACTTTCCAGCAGCATGGCTAATGCTAACCTCTAGGAGAGTGACTCACTGCTCCTTCTCTGACTACCGTTTTCAGCTGACATAAAGTGGAAATATTGAATTAATTGCTAAACCTGCAGCTAAGAAAGTTTGTTCACTGTGTCGTGCTAGACTATTTTTCTCGTCAGAATCTACCTTGAACATTTATAAGTCTACCATTCATTCATGCTTTGAATATTACTGCCATATCTGATCTGGTGCTTCTGCTATGTATTTGGAGATTCTTGATAAAATCCAAAGAAGAATCTGCAATGTTATTTGTCTTCACCTGGCATCTCGGCTCCAGTCACATTCTCACCGACGTTCCCCATGCCCTTTCTATAAATATTTCCATAGTAATTGTTCTGATAAATTTTCCTGTATGGTAGCTAGACTTTATGGATTTAAGCGCAGTACTAGATTGGCGGCAAGGTCTCGTCATTTTAGAGTTGAAATGGCTAGCTGTAACTGTAAGTTCTATTTTAACAGTTTCTTCTATCGCACTACACGCTTGTGAGATTCTCTTCCGCCTTCTTGCTTCCCAGTTAAATTCGATCTTCAAAAATGTAAATTCAAAGTCAATCCTTCTATCTTCTTAATACTTGTTCTTTTATTGTCCTAATAGTAATGTTTTCTCATATTCTCTAACACTCAGTAACCTCTTGCGTCTTAACTGCTTTATTGCTTTGCTTGGGGTGAAATGATTAAAAAATACTGGTTGACTGGGCTCTCCTGCTTTGATATGGCAACCAGTCAAGGAGAAGGAAAATTCTGAATTCAAAACCAATTTGAAGAGGGATGGGATTCGTCAGGCTATCTTGCCGCAGACATGGCTCTAGTACATATGAGGCACCTACGACCCTAACAGGTTACGGGTCTCGTGATGCGACGTGATAGCATGCACTGTGTAAGTGTCCAGATGTGTGGCAATCCCTAGCTAACTTGAGAACTGACCCGCCGACCTGATCTCCGTGGCCTAAAGGACTAAAGCTCGCAGCACGAGACGGTGGTTTCTGTAACAAGAGGACGCAGGTTCGAACTCTGCGGGAGAGCTCATTTTCTCATTAAGTCTCTTGAATGTGCAAACCGATAGAGGTAATTCACACTGTTAAAAAAAAAAACATGACGTCAACTCAAACATGGGTATCTACAAAATTATATATATATATATATATATATATATATATATATAGCTCCCGAAAATAAATTAATTCAGTGGAGCACTGTGGGGGAAAGGCGCGTATTTATAAACAGTGACTATTACTGCTGACAATGCAAGACTCTCCAAACGGATTGAGCCCTCTAGGTCACTGGCGTGCTTATGAAAAAATAAATAGGCAAAAGTTTACCGATAGTATTTCAAGGTTAGAATCTTCGACAGATTTCGGTCCCGGCTTGAAGCGATTGGATGTCTACCACACTGAGGAGCTGTGATACAACGAAACAGTCTATCTGTGGATGACGATATATATATATATATACACATATATATATATATTTATGTGTGTGTGTGTGTCTGCACTCTTCCTCTCTAGCTCTATAGATGAGTTCGCACCCAGGATTCTGAATATTGATTATTCATGACATAAACAACTTTGCTTTATAGTCAAAATGTAGGACATTCTCCTAGTCGGCCATTAATATGCCAGACCAGTATTTCTGCATAACAATCGAAAAATCTACATCATTAATTGATAAAACGGTCAATAAGCTCAATGCTCTCATCTTTTCCATCGCTTAATAATTAACGCCTCGGCTCTACTTAAATTGATGTTGTTACCATTAGAAAAATAGTGAGAGTTGCATTAATTTATACATTATTATGGCTGCTTAAGAATGCTAAGGATATCATGGACCGAGCATGTGAGCAATGATGAGGTCTTAGATAGGTTACAAAAAAGAAGAATGCTTATACTTAACATCAGAAAGAGGCAGCTGTAGTTTCTGTGATACATAATGAGGAAGAAGTGCCTAGAGAATCTGATACTCACATGTCGAATAGAGGGAAAGAGAGACAAGAGAAAACAGCGCGTGACATACCTGGCGAGCTTGAGCAGGTGGATGACAGAAAGTGGTCTGGGGGAGGAAGCAGAAGGAAGGAACTTGCTGAGAGCAGCAAGGGATAGAGGGAGGTGGAGAGCCATGATCGCCTACGCCCTGAAAGGGCATGGCACATAAAAGGAAAAGGATAACAGAATTAGCAAAGCTACAGCCAAGAATCCAAGCATTAGAAATGAGTTGCTACAGAACCATCCTCAGCATTTCCTACATAGACTGCATCGGAAATTCCGCAATGAAAGACACCATCAAAGAATAAAGAGCCAAGAACAGAAAGTTAAAATGGTATGGACACGTCATAAAAGCCACTTTCCACTGCCATCCTACAAGGTTCCACCTTAGACAAAAGAAGAAGGGGTAGGCAAAGAATAAAAAATGAACTGACAATATCACTGTGGAAGATCACGGACATTGGCACGCAACCGAGACATTTGAAGGGGGTTGGTCAGGTGTTCAGCAGCGCGGTGATCATGTCACCCGCCCGGTCATAGTACTAGGATACTATTTCTATAACTTCAATCATTTACTTGAGCTCAAAATACTCGATGCAATAGCTGAAGAATCCAAGCCTTAGCAATCAGACTCTACAGAAACATACTAGGGATGTCCCATATAGACCACATCACAAATGCCGCAATGCAAGATGCCATCAGTCAAGAAACGGTTCCATTGGAAGACCTCGTAAGCAACATCAAGAAAAGAAAGTTGAAATGGTATGGATATGTCATAAGCGCCAACAATCGTTCCACTGTCATCCTACAATGTAGCCTCTTAGGCAAAAGAAGAAGGGGTAAGCAAAGGATGTTTTGATAGAGCAGCAGTAGTAGTAGTAGTAGTAGTAGTAGTAGTAGTAGTAGTAGTAGTAGTAGAGGAACTAGTCAGTCTGAAAAACTTGGATTAATCCTCCCTCTAGATAAGAATATGGAGATTAAATGCCAAAACACACAATCTCATGACGAGCTTTCAATCGTGATGAAATCTGTGGTCAGGTACTTAGAGCATTGAGTCAATTCAAATATGTTGACCAAATTTATCAGCGAAGAGGCCTCCAGAACATAAATAATTTCAAGAGCAACACAAACAACTTGTAGCTTTTTACAAACAAGGAACAATCCCGTTAGAATACCTCGTAACCACCATCAAGAAGAGAAACTTGAAATGACATAGACACGTCATAAGAGCCAACAATCTTTCCACTGCCATCCTATAATAATCTTCCTTAAACTGACGATATTTGACATCAAATGAATCTAGAAAAAAAAAAAGGGCAAAAATAAGGTCGGCTGATATCGATGTATGGAAGCACAAAGGTGTAAACTATAATTACTGGAAAAATATATTTAATGACTGACATGGGAAAATCAAATAACAGTAAAGATTTTAGAAATATGCCGCCATCTTCACAGCATGGGTAAACTTGTAACCAAATAGTATCCAATGAAAATACAGAAACATTCAAAAATAAAAAGTCTGTCCGTACCGATCTAGAGTTTGTTTGAAATCAAGTGGCGTTGCATGGCAGTCGTGAACAACGACTCACAAGACAGTCACAGACAACATTGTATTTTCGCGGGGTTTGAACTTGATCTAATTGTCTTTTCTCCATTTTATCCAACTACTTTTAAGAACCTGTTTCAAGAACTCGAAGTTGGTGGATAGCTCCACGATTACAGCGTACCATTTTATTTTCTATGCTAGACTAAAAGCTGCTATATTAATGCTCCCTCCCTCTTTTCTCCCTCTCTCTCTCTCTCACACACACGCACACACACACTATATATATATATATATATATATATAATTGAATCAGAAGTAATAAAGCCCAATGTCTTGAGTGATAATTGAGAACATTACAAAATAAGTCAATAACTTTAATATTTGTGATACAATAATTATTCTTCCATTATTGTCAGAAATTCTGTTCAACTTGATATATCTTAAACTTAATCACCAGTTAGGATTATATATATATATATATATATATATATATATATATATATATATATATATATATATATATATATATATATATAGTCTCCTTGAGAGGAGGAACGTAAAATAGAGAGCGATATCGAAACATCAATTATTGACCTGTGCTCAGATTTTTGAACAGGCTGGAATTGAGGGACACAAGGTGTATCAAATTGGGATCTATCAAGGAATAACCGAGGCAAACTCTTCTCAATAAAGCAAAATATATTAAAACAAAGAAAATTGTGTTAAGAAATATATGAAAATTGACTTTTCTAAAGAGATTATCACAGTACGAATTAGTACAAAAACTCACAAAGATAGGCACACTGTAAAGGTTGATCACATTCGGTGATGCTTAGATGTTGGCAACAGAAGTCAAATGAGCATTTTTACCGCCGTAGATATGATTCTGGATGGCTACTTAGTAAAAAAAAAAACTAAAAATTATGTTTTGTAAGGGAAGGACAAAATAACGTGTACTTGCACTCAGTAGATTGATTTGATTTGCTTTGCTTTGTTTTACGGCATAGCAACGTCAATGGTTTATTTAATGCCGACATTATTTTTATTACTGGTAATACATTTCTTTCAAAAACGTATTTCTGGTAATAATTTTTTCGTCAAAAAACTATAGTTGATAATATCTTTTTTATTCAAAAATGTATTGCTGGTAATGTCTTTTTCTCCAAAAATGTATTGCTGGTAATATCTTTTTTATCCAAAAATGTTTTGCTAGCAATATCTTTTTTATTCGAATATGTTTTGCTGGTAACATCTTTTTTATTCAAATAAGTATTGCTGATAATATCTCTTATATCCAAAAATGTATTGCTAGTAATATCTTATTTATTTTTTTGAAAAAATGTATTGCTGGTAGTATCTTCTTTTATTCAAAAATGTATTACTGGTAATATCATTTTTTAATCCAAAAATTTTTTGCCGGTAATATCTTTTTTATCCACAAATGTATTGCTGGCAACATCTTTTTTATCCAAATATGTATTGCTGGTAATATCTTTTTATCCAAAAATGTATTGCTGGTAATATCTTTTTATTCAAAAATGTATTGCTGTTAATATTATTTTTTATCCAAAAATGTATTACTGGTAATATCATTTTTTAATCCCAAACATTTTGCCGGTAATATCTTTTTTGTCCGAAAAAAGATTTTAGAAATATATAATATATAATATAATATATAATGGTAATATCTTTTTTATCTAAAAATGTATTGCTCGTAATATTTTTTTATCCAAAAATGTATTGCTGGTAATATCGTTTTTATTCAAAAATATATTGCTGGTAATATCCTTTTTATTCAATAATGCATTGCTGGTAATATCATTTTTTTTTCCAAAAATGTATTGCTGATGATATCTTTTTTATTCAAATACATATATATATATATATATAAATATATATATATATATATATATATATATATATATATATATATATATATATATATATGTATATATATATATACATATATATATATATATATATATATATATATATATATATATATATATACATATATATATATATATATATATATATATATATATATATATATATATAAAGCAAATGTGAAAAACGATAGTCATTTTATGCCGATCAATTTTAATGATTGACGTTTCCAAATTACGAATAATTCTTTTCAAACAAGGAGAAAATTCTGTCAGAAATTATCCGATACTGACGAAATCTCTTCCTTGTCAAAAGTCATTGTGACTGAGGGTTTGAGTGTACTAGCCCTATTCAAAAATGTTGATCACTCCAGATTGCGTGATCATCTCCAGAAACTGTACCCCTACATAGTTGCAGTATAAACAACAGGTGAACTCTGTTGCTTTTAAACAGACATATATGCCTGACCAGGCGTCAGTAGCAGGGATTGGTTAGATGCCTTAGCAGATGGGTATTTCGGGAATATGTAACCGGTCATTATGCATTGTATATTTGACGGCAATCTTTCTTTTATGCATGTTTCGTGCCAATTATCAGAACAATTTGCTAAAAAAAAAAACATCTATTTACCCACAATTTAAAAGAATCCTTTAAAAAATGTCTGGTTGAATATGCTAAAATTCTATATGACATTGCCGGAAACATCTAGCTATAAGAGATATTGTTAGGGGATCTTACCCATAATAACAATAATGTACTATTCCATACTTAATAAATACTGCACCTCAGGAGTAGTTCAAGTCGAGTCAGTAGGTCAAGTCGAGTCAAGAGTCGAGTCAGAGGCAGTCCGAAACAGAGTCGCGTTCAGACAATTACTGCAAGACATTGGAATAGTGATACTGGTCGAGACAACATTGTTCTCTCTACGAAACCTGATTGTTCATACTAACACTTCTACTTCTCTGTATATATTCCTGTTTGTAATATATCTGTTATTCCATACCTGTGTTCGAGTTCTTCTTTATTGGTTCTACCTTGGACTATCACTGTGCAACAAGGAACCGGACCATAACAGATATCCTGTATGTTAAACATCTCTCTCACTACGAAGCTCACTTTATTTAACAATGGGAATAGTCTGTTGAATGTTCGTTTTCTTGTTTGTTTGTTTTTTTTTAATAGAATGACGCTCACTTGAATTCCAACCGCACTCAACATAAGAAATCTCGGATTAAATGCTTCTACTAGTAACAACATAAAGAAATAGATTTTAAACATGAAGAGAAATTAACAACATCTAAAAACAAACCAATTGAAAATCGCTAAAGAAGTAGTGAAAACCGTTAGGGACATTATGGACAATTTTTGCAATCACTTACTTCCACGGAACAGCAAAATATAACAACGCAGGAAAAACTTTATAAAATGTGAATTAAAATTTCCTTGTCTGCTATTTAACGAAACATGTTTAAAATATAGCTTGTTGCCTAAATCTTACTTATTATAAAACGCAGATTGTGTGTGTGTGTGTGTGTGCGTGTGTGTCTGTACGTTTATATATTGCATTGGATTTCCTACATTTTTCAACCAATTTCAACAAAACTTCACAGGACTACGTAAAATTACCTTGCGGTGGTTCTAACAGCGCCAAAAATTGGAAAAACACAATTGTTTTTGCACGAGATCAATTTGAAAACACGATTAAGAGGCATTAATGAAAGGGGGACAACTTATATCGAGTTATATTTATTAATATCGAGTTATCGAGTTATACTTATTATAAAACCCAGGTTGGTTGTTTGTCCGCCCACGCGCGTGCGCGTGTGTGTTCGTTTATATATGGGTTCGGATTTCCTACATTTTTCAACCGATTTCAACAAAACTTCACTTTTTTTTGGCATGTAGTGTTTCTTATTGTCTTGCACACTTTTTTCTTTATTTTTGCATTCAGAATGCTTTAAAATTTTCATTTACAAGACAATTGTTTATAATAAAATTCTATTCAATCGGTAGACTCATAACGATTGAAAACAATGTTTTTGTTTGAGTTTGAGTTTGACCAATTCGTAAAAAGAAAAAAAAAAATAACTAATTAAGACATGTGTGTCCGTCAACCTTAAACAATAATCTTTGTCAATTTTATTTTTCAGTCTTAATGATGGTCGATACTTGATCTATCTCTTACTGTTACATCCCCGGGCAACGCCGGACTTTCCTGCTAGTATACATTAAAGCGATGACAAAGATATTTTTTATATTTTTTCTTTAGTTTATATGCTGCAATATAATAATATTTTTTAATCCCAAAATGTTTCGGTTTCTCTTGCTTCCTTCTCCGGTGTTTAATATGGAATAGTGTTTTTTGAACTGGGCTAAATTTCAAATCCAGTGGACGTTATTTATATGGCTCAGTCGAGTTCATTAAATTCACTTCCGTGCGTGGGAAAGGTATGAATCGATCTCTTCTCCTCCTAGCTATGGCTAAATAGCAGGACAGACTGGGTCCTATAGCATTGGATGGCAAACGGTCTAAGAGAAGGACAACACTGAATTTAAAAGCTGCAAAGGGTCGTTTGGGGACCTTGTGACATATACCAGTTCTCTGTATTCGACTTTTTCAAAAAGTGTGGTTGGTTCTACACAAGCCTTCCCCACTATAGTCAAATGAGATGTGCGGCTAGTCTGGCTGTTGGTTCTAAGAATTGAGCTGCTTGATCATCATACGTCGAAAACGACAGGAGAGTTCAGTATATATATATATATATATATATATATATATTAGGTTGGTGCAAAAAGAATGTCGGTTTTTGACGTATTTTTTAACGTCAAAAACCGACATTATTTTTGCACCAATCTAATATATATCTGTGTGTGTTACTTTAAATGTTATTATAGTAAACACTTCGCATTTGAAATAGACGCCCTATTTTATTTATCAATTTAATAAACAGTGTGTAATATGCCTATCGCACTGCGCTCTCGAGTAATTTAAGTAAAGAAAATATGCGTCTCGGCAGGGATCGAACATGTTTCCATTTTAACTACCATTCCCGATCAGCCACGTAGGATTTAATACTTTTTATCCTGTTTAAGGAAAACACGCCTCCTTTCACTAAGACTATTTTTATTTTTTCGCAATAGCCCGTATCTGCTCAATTTCGTATTCGAAACGTAAATAAAACAATTCAGAAAGAATTAATGAATTTATTTTCAATCCGCCATTCTTTTTTTTATATCAAACTTTTTTGCAGTGGACACTTCTTATTTAAAATAGACGCCTCATTGTTATCAATTTATTAAACAGTATGTAATACGTCTATCGTTCTGCTCTTTTTACACACAAATCATTTTTTCTGACAACCCCAACGTCATAGTTCTTATCCAACAGATGCTTCTTTGTATCAGCTTGTAATAATTGCAAAATGTCCTCAAAGAGGCTAAGTCGTTGTTTGCTGATAGAGTGAGGCACCGTATAGTCGCTAACAAGTTTAGTTTGTAGGCATCAGGAGTTTGGTTTTCTTCGTCGAGGTTGCCATGTGTACGAATTTCGGTCGTTCAGGATTTGTTATAATAAAATTCTGAACGTTAGAATTGCAAACAATAATAAAATAAAAAGAAAACATAGTCTCATGTCTGTTAAATAAATCATTTTATTTATTTATTTTTAATTTACAAACATATGTACATGAATTCATGTATCAAAAAGTATGAAAAATAGTGTTTAGTTGAATTAAAGTCTTTAAGTACACAGAAAAAAACTATGGTTGAAAAAAAAAACTTTTATCGTTAGCGAGAATTCACATACTTTCTTTGTTGTTGCTGTAGATTATTCGTTTGAAGTCGCCGACACATGTTTCTTTCAGCCCGCTTTGGAGGGAAGAAAAAAAGCATGTCTTTACTTGTGTTCGAACGACGTGGCGTCAATCGCATCTCTGCTCCGTGCAAAGTCAAAATCTGTGGTTTTTTATAAAGTTTCTTCCCTAAATTAGGCTTAAGAAGGGTTTTAGTTTTCTCTGATTGGTCAAATACTCCACATGGTGATGTTAATTTCTAACCAATAGACGCTTTGATTTAAACGTTGTGTCTCGTATTGTGGAATCTTTTTTGCATGTTTATAAATATTGTCTGTTTTGGGGTAGAAAGTAAAATTTGCGCGTACTTTAATATGGTATGTATGTGGGTATGGAATTGTGTTGGAAATAGGTTTTATTTCATACAAGTTTTGCTAGTGGCTCTGTAAGAATGTGTTAAATAAGGGTAAGTTCTAAATTCCCCCTCTCTTTTTTGAATTGCTATCATTTTCTGAGGCAGAATGCTTTTCTCGCAAATGCTTTTCTCGCAAATGCTCTTCTAATTCAACTCTCAGCTCACCAGTACCATATTTGCCTGATTTTCCACTTAGATGTGTCTATACTCTGTAATATGTATATAAATACGTCCGTGCTCACTACAAAGCCTGTGGACTCCCTTCCATTGTCCTTAAGAAATTCGCCCCCTGAACTGGCTTCTGTTCTCTTCATTGTTCTACAATAGATTGCTTGCTGCTTCTTACTTTCCAGCTTGTTGGAAACCCGCTTCCGTAATTCCTGTTTATAAGAACTCTGACGAGCCGTTTGAAACTTCGAATTATCGATTTGTTAGTGTTCTACCTCTTTTTGGAAAGTACTAGAAGTTCTAATCAACACCGTATTTGTTAAGCATCTAACGACATAGGGTCTTCTTTCAGACACATAATGTGGCTCATGCTTTCCTGGAACAACTACCGATATATTGCCGGTTATTTTTGAAAGAGTCTATTAATTTTTAGATAAGAATGGTTCAGCTCGGGCTGTTGGTTTGGATATTTTGCAGGCGTTTGACAGGGTTTGGCATAATGGTCTTCTTTACAAGTTGAAGGGTTATGGTGTTTCAGGCCATTTCTTGGATTTGATTCAATCTTTCTTGTCAAACCGCGTAATGAAAGTTGTCTTGAATGGCCGCTCCTCTAAATCATTTGTATTAATACTGGTGTGTCCAAGGACTCTATTCTTGAACCTACTTTGTTCCTTATTTTCATCAACGACCTCCCTGATGTCATCAGTTCTCGACTAGGTATCTATGCAAATGACACAAACAAATACTCCTGTTTTGATAGTAATTCTGCCAAATTCGATAAAATCAAATTGGCAGCTCGTCTCGAAAATGATCTCCAATCTGTTGTTAACGGGATCAAGAAACGGCTTATTTATTTTGACGCGGCCAAAACGAAACTGATGTCCTTACATCAGCATAGCTGATGCTAACCACCAGGAGATCGACTCACTGCACTGTATTGGTCTCACGTTTTCCATTGACATTGAGTGTATATTAGCAATCCATCACAGACACTTTAAATATGTAATATTTACAAGTAATTGATCTCACATGTAACTCCAAAAGAAAACAATGACATAATCAAGATGCTGACATTCCACACTACTTCAAACAAAAGGTTAGGAAGGAAACCGTCATCAGTACTGGAAAGGGTAATAACAGTAACTATCTTCCTTAAAAATTGTTTTAAGAGAAAATGTTTATAAATTTCAACAGAAAGTAGCAATGGTTGTGTAGCGATAGGGGTTACCATTATTGTTTATTTCTGACGGGATCACCAAATATGTAGCGGTTGTATTACCATTGTTGTTGTGAACGTCGAACGACGAACGTCGCGGTCATCATTATTGTATATGATTGAGTTACCAATATTTAACTTTGGCTAGGAAAGGTGGGATTAAGGACAATGCGTGGACGCAATGCAATTTATATTTGACGTAAATAGTACATAGAATAAAATACAAAACTGAACGGAATGATTTCAAAACATAACAATTGAATTTATTAATATTTGATATACATGCATTCGAACTGAAAAGGTAGGACAGAGTCGTGTCCCTTTGATTAGGTAATAGTTGTACCTGAGTTCATATTAAAAGGAAGTAATATTAAACTGTAATTTAGAAGAATAAAGTTTGGAATTGTGAGTTGCATAGTTGATAAAAGTTCAGAAGTGATTTTAGAGTTCGTGAATGTTGGTAATTGTCTTTAACGTCTGGCCAACAATGACTAAGACGGGAGTTCTTGAAGGTTATATCTTGGCACTTGGTAGCAAGGAATGAGACGTGCGAGAGAAATGAATGAAAAGAAAACTACTCGAGGGAGTTTACACGTGTTGGGTTTTTATAATGGTCGTGTACCACGTGATAGGATCCCAGCATATGAGCGGGAAAACAGATTGGTCGCGTGCAGGTGGTTTGATTGGTCGGAACTGACCAATCAGCTAGATTGGAGGTGATTGACCAATGAATACTTGTTATATTTGTATGAAAGTAGGATGTTACTTACGAGATAGGAAGAGTGCATTTCCTAAAATGAGGCAAGGCTGGTTTATTGTAGAAGATCCCACAGTTGCTTCGTCAATGAATGTCGAAGGTTTCCTTATAAGGAAACGGCTAATATCAGCATTACTTAATATTAGCTTTAACATATTTTCTGCCATAAAGAAAATACTTTGAATATTTAACTAGAGAAGGACCACCCATCGTCGCCTTGTCAAGAAAACTGACAATGACACATCTTCAAGGAAGTACAATTGACATTTAGCTAATGTATCGGGACCACTATATCTCTCCCTTTGTCTCTGTCTCTCTATCTCTACACACACAAACACACACACACACATATATATATAACTATATTATATATATATATTTCATCTTGTACTTTTATAAAGAACGCAATAAGAAAGCACCAACCAATTTGTGATATTTTTCGTTTGATGTTTCTATGAAAATGTCAACGTCTCTCAAGGGGGCGGGGGTATAAGTTTATTTACCCCCAAGTGTCTGCATTTGAGGGACGTAGTTTCTTTGTTTTATATCAACTTCTGTTATGCTCTGCTTCTTAACAAGCGCTAGCAATCGGTGTTTGATCTCAGGGTTCGAACGCTGGTTTTCAAGGTACATGTCCTCTCTTACTAGGAAGATTGGCGCAAAACAACCCCCTTGTCCCATTTTCCTTTATTCGGCCCTATTCATCTAAGATTAATGGTAAAAGCATGACTCGTCAGAGAGAAATGGTTATCAAGATTTGTTTTCAATTTTGTTTTTCTTTTCCTGGTTACTTTTAAATACTATATAATTTCACTTTTGGCAGAATACCATATTCAAGTTTATACAAATTTTTATATTCCGATCTTTGCAAACTACCACCAATTTTCGCACAATATTATATTCTGATTTACAGAGAATATTATATTCCAACCTTTATAGATTATCATATTCCGATTTTTACAGATTATCATCTTCTAAATTATACAGAATATCATAATCTAGTTTTTACTGAATACCATATTACAATTTTTAACAGAATATCATATTCCAATTATTACAGAATATTATAATCCAATTTTTCCAGAATATCATATTCCTTTTTTTCCACAACATCATATTCTATTTTTACCAGAATATTATAATCCAGTTTTTACTGAATTCTATATTCCAATTTTTACAGAATATCATTCTATTTTTGAAAGAATATCATATTCCAGTTCTTACAGAATATCATAAATCTGTTTTTACTAAACACTATATCCCGAATTTTACAGAATAACGTATTGTATTGTTTACAGAGTACCATATTCCGACACAATATCCTATTCCGTTTTTCACAGATTATCATATTCCAATATATAGAGAATATCCTATTCAAATTTATACAGAATACAATATTCCATTTTTCCCATCTTTACAGAATACCATATTACTTCATGCCTGGAAAAAATTTTGAATAAAAGAGTTGAATGGTTGAATAAAATGGTTGAATGGTGTTGAATTAATTTATAATAATAATTAATGAACTAATTAATTAATAATAATAATAATTAATTAATTAATAATAGTAAAATATTTGCAAACTGCTAACTTCCCGACCCGGGGTAATGAACAGAATGACTGAAGAGTTCCATAAGATTTATACTAAGCTGATTGATTAATTATTCTTAGTAACTAATCAACTAACGGAAAATTCCAAAATGAACAAGATCACCATCATATTGCACACGTTTCATTTGTATGACTACGCTTGGCGGCGTTTCATTCACCAGTACATCCGTTTTTTCATTACAAGACAAGTACAAAGCCTTATAATTTTGTGGAATCTCCCACAACTTAACCAGCCTTACCTCTTTGTAGGAAATGCACTCTTCCTATCTGGTAAGCCAAATTCTACTTTCAGACAATATAACAAGTGTTCATTGGTCAATCACCTCCAATCTGGCTTACTGATTGGTCAGTTCCGACCAATCAAACCGCCTGCACGCGACCAATCTGTTTTCCCGCTCCTATGCTGTGAGCCACTCAGCGATTATATAAACCGAACACGTGTGAACCTTTTCGAGTAGTAATTACCAAGTTTCAAGATGTAACCTTCACCGACTCCCGTCTTAGTCATTGCTGACCAGACGTTAAAGATAATTACCAACTTTAGACAGTCAGCAACAGTGCCACAGGGAATTGCTAACTTACTCCACGTCGTTCGAAACCAAACTTTGCCGCCACAACACATCAACGCTGACTCGCTAATATTTTAACTCTACCAATTCTGTGCGAATTATTTTTTTAGATATTGCTTAAATTACATTTGCTACTTATTAAGCAAAAACATAAATAGTTACCCGACGTGCGCACTACAATTTTTTGCAGATTTGTATATTTTTATACTTGAAGATATTTTGAATTATAACATGAAGAAGACAGATATAATGTTCAAATATTGTTTAACATTGTCTAACGCGCTCTTTTTTTAATTGTTGAAAAATATTGGAAGAGTTACCTCAATCATTTTGTTTAATAATAATAATAATAATAATAATAATAATAATAGTAATAATAGTAACAATAACAACAATTCAAAGTAAAAGAATAGTAGTAATGCTGCCTCTTTGATATGCTAAAGGAAAAGTACGCAGGTGTAGGTTTTAAGAAAGCTTTATTCAACTAAGAATACAAGGTTCGCGTATAGTGTCCTTTTATAGTCCCAGTAAACAGAAAAAGCTCTCTCAGAGAGTAACGAAACAAGTGGAGACCACTCATTATTCATAATACTGCCTTTAAGTTTTCGACTTAATACGGAAAAGAATCAACTGTCGATTTTGCTGAGATCTGAGATAAGAACAATTCTTCTATTTATTGTATAACGTTTATTACGGTCCTGTCGGTTGGGGTCACGAATACACCGATGCATCCTCGTGAGAAAGCCCTCTAGAAAAGGGACTATTTACTGTAATATAGGATTTTTTTTTATTTGGTAAAAATCACACGAAAAAAATTGTTTAAAAAATGTATGAGGTAACACTTTCGGCACACAACAAAGACAGACAACACGAGCCGAGTTTAAAAACAGACGATAAATTCATTAAGAGATAGAAAAATGAATGAATTACACAAATTAAGTGCTTTGTGAGCCAAATGATGGCTAATAACATCTATGTAAATTATCAATGAAAAAGAAATGTACCTTCTTACAATTAAAATTATAATGCAGCATAAGAAGATCATCAGAAAAGTAAACGTAAAGTGAAGAAAAAGAGAAAATAGTCCTCTGAATGGTTTTCAAAGAATTGCTACAATTTTTGAAGCAAATTTCGTGGTAACAGCGAAAAATAGCACACCAGCCGAAGACTTTTTCCTTGATGTGGTAGCGACTTTGATGTTCCTTTCAATTCTCGTCTGGTGGTTGTCAAATTTCTTCTGCGTTTCCGGGGGCGACTTGGGTTCCTGCAGCAGCTGTTAGTCGACACCGAAAATTAAATCCAAGGACCTCCTCAAATAACCTACTGTCAAGCCCCAAATCCCTTTCACGGAATTTGGAGGGAAACCCTTTTATTTGCTTTGGATGAAAAACAAACGCAGCTGTTTCACCACAAATCAAAATGTACCAAAAACATTTTCGAAATTCAAAAATTAAGTAACAGCCCAACGCAGCGTCTGCTTTCTATCTGAAAGCCAGACAATGCACTCTCAAGTAGCTTAAATTTCTTATAGCAATTATGTTTAACTTGTTGATTCACGTACGAACGAAACCTATGTTTACTTATCTATTGTTAACCAAAACAACAGAATTCAACATTAAACAACTTAGGAAAGACTGGTGTGCCGTAAACCAAACCATAAGCTTTTATTACAGTTTATTATTAGGTTCGTGCAAAAATAATATCGTTTTTTGACGTATTTTTTAACGTCAAAAACGATATTATTTTTGCACCAACCTAATATTATAATTATTTTATTATTGCTGTTCATCTCTTCTTGGGACTAATTTATAAATGAATATATATCATAGTTATATTTATATGTATCGAAAAAACATATATATAGGTTGCGTTAATATGTGTTGTCTGACGTTTCCAGTGTGAGTTTTGGGGGGATTTTAATCGATTTACCCCAAACGAGGCAATAATACCATTAAGACGCAATACATTACTGGGAGTGAAAGAGAATGAGAAGACTTCAGAAGGAACCGAAGACTCAATCCTAAACAAGGGATAAACCTCATCTTCTGTTCAAAAGACCGAAGAGGAGTGTGAACTGGGCAATAGGCAAACCTATCTACTTCTATTGAGGAAAAAATAAAATAAATAGGAAATAACATTTCAGAGTTTAGGCGGAGACATTGGAAGTATTGAGTTGAAGTAGACTTTATAAGGAACCGGAAAACTAGTCCTAAATAGGAAACAAGGGATAAACCTCTACTCCTGTTCAAAATACCGAGGAGGAGTGTGAACCAGGCGATAAGCGAACCTATCTACTCCTTTACTATACGAATGTCTGTTTTAGACCGGTGGTTCGTACGATTGTTTGCTAAACAATTAGCTAGAAAAGTAAGTTCGACCCTTCCGGAGGTACCACTATTTTGGACTTGTGCCAGAATAAGTGAAGTTTTTTTTAGAATAATTATGGACTGTTATTATGGACTGTGATCAGCTTGGTAACTGCGCCAGTGGACGATCTCCTACCTGATAAAAATGGATTTTAAATGCTGATTTCCACAAAGTATAAACTCTATCTACATGGAATATTAGCATAACATACAATGTCTGTCTTTTCCCTTAAGCTTTGCACCAAAATAAACTAAGCTTAAAAAATATCTCTAGTGAACGATAGAAAAATGGAGTTAGTTGGTAAGAATATATTAATCTGGATATTTATCAAGCTAAAATAAATGAAGTGATAAGTAAATCCTGTGATAGACAATTTTCTCGATTGATCGATCGGTATATAGAATAGAGGAAACGGAAGTGTTTATCGAACATTTCCGTTATATGGAGGATTGATTGTCCTACCTACAAAATCCAGAAGCGATTAATTTCAAATTCTTGACATCAAACGAACTATTGTCATTTGCTCGAAGCAGACGAGATCATAAATTTGTGGCAGACATTAACTGTTCTCCAACTAACTTCTGATTATCGATTATTGGCATCGCTGTTTGCAACGCACCCTGTTCAGATTTTTCAAGGGTCTCACAAATTGCAGTCAAAAGGTTTTGACCATTTAATTGGATTCTTTATTATTTCTTTGAAGCAAGGGAAAGCGTACAAGTCATTGTAAATGATGGTGTCAAACCAGTTTAGATTTTACCTGTTTTATTTTCAATCAATGAAATTATGCTTTTTTTATATCCAATAAAATTATGCTTTTTTTTAATACCCAATAAAATGATGCATCTGTGTAATTGTGCAGTTAGATGAAAGGTGCATGTCTGACTGAGTTCATTCTTTGCTGCATGTTCTACGAATGTGGCTCTTAAACAAAATCTTTTCCATTCAATACGATTTGAGGTTGGTATGCTAATCTCTCAAGCTATTAGCGCGGAAAGTAGGATTGGGCGGTGGCATAGCTCAAATTCTAGCTTAATCATTTGCGTTCACTTTAGCGCTAATATTCTTGGGAAAAGTATGAAACCATCCTTTTATAAGTCAACTCATCTTTACTCTCCCTTATAAGTCAACTCATCATTACTCTCCCTTATAAGTCAACACATCATTACTCTCCCTTATAAGTCAACACATCATTATTCTCCTTTATAGGTCAAATAGAAGTGAAGAATAGGCCCTCACATTTTGGGTGGTATCCAGAGAACGACCAATCTGAACCGTAGAGAATGAACTGGGAAACCACTTCACTGCTTTTCCCAAGAAATAATAGTAATTTACAGATAGTGAAGAAAATTAATCTAAGGAGAGTCGCTATCGCTTTTGTTTGAAGGAACAAGACATTGAAATTTGTTCGTTAGTATGTTGCTTATAAAGTACACAATAGATGCGCACGGGTGCTAAAAATGTCTACGTCCAGTGAATAACTATATACTATATGGTACCTCGTCGGTGAATATGCTTGAAAATCTGGTTTCTCAGACAATGAGTACCATAATCAATTTGAACCTCAACTGCTGCCCTACACTTATGGGTTGTGTTAAATTTCTATTATGCGCCTAATAAATGGTTGGGAGCGTTTACTTATTTGGGGGCTAGGGAGGGATTTTCCAACTTCAACACCGTGTTTATTAAAACCAACCCGTTTATTAATTTCGTTCTTTTCGAACCACAGAGGGTTTGTGCTAAATTGCTGTTAGGGGGCTAATAAACTAGTGGGAGCGTTTTCCGACCTCCGTGGAAGAGTGTTTTCCGACCTCCGTGGAAGAGTGTTTTCCGACCTCCGTGGAAAAGTATTTTCCGACCTCCGTGGAAGAGTATTTTCCAACCACCGTGGAAGAGTGTTTTCCAACCACCGTGGAAGAGTGTTTTCCGACCTCCGTGGGTGAGTGTTTTCCGACCACCGTGGATGAGTGTTTTCCGACCACCGTGGATGAGTGTTTTCCGACCACCGTGGAAGAGTGTTTTCCGACCTCTGTGGATCAGTGTTTTCCGACCTCCGTGGATGATTGTTTTCCGACCTCTGTGGAAGAGTGTTTTCCGACCTCTGTGGAAGAGTGTTTTCCGACCTCCGTGGAAGAGTGTTTTCCGACCACCGTGGATGAGTGTTTTCCGACCACCGTGGAAGAGTGTTTTCCGACCTCTGTGGATCAGTGTTTTCCGACCTCCGTGGATGATTGTTTTCCGACCTCTGTGGAAGAGTGTTTTCTGGCCAACGTTCATATTCTGATTATCCCGTTTAATAATTTCTCAACTCTTGTCCCTTTAAATGATTCTCCGATACCCACTTTTATTAAGACCTTTCCCCGTTTATTGCATATATTGAAAAATCCGCCCCGCTGTTTATTAAGAACATAACTTGTATTAGACATGGAAGACTAAGCTCAAACACGTAAATATCATACAAGGAACAGCCTGAGAATTTTGTATTAAATTTTAACAACCAACAGTTCTTTCGTTTCGTTTCCAACGCACAATGGCAAAAACAAAATCTGTGTACCAAAATTTGATTTGAAAAAAGTTAAAATAATTTGGCGTTTTATCATCTTCCTTTTTCTTTGCCACCATAAAATTTTTACTTTGTTAGTGCAGCAATTGACTCTGGCGTAGTGGAGAAACAGATGAGTAAATGTCAGCCTAGTCAGTGTCTATGCGTCCATTAAGGACGTAGACTCTCCACTGATGTTTCTTTATTATTTGTGAATTGACACAAATTTGGCGGAAAGATAGTGGACAGGTTTCCCCGTTGCCTTCACCACAGTCGGAAATTTAGTTTTCCTTCTCTTAGATTGGTTGCCACTTAAGGTCAGAAAGTTTAGTCTACCCTGCTATCTAAACCTTAGAAGAGAGCAGACGATTTCTCTTTTTTTGTGTGAAAGTGATCGCAGCAGACGCGTTCAGAATTTGAACACGTCACCACGATTTCATTTTCCGCGCATACGTCGGCCAGTGACAAGAAAAGTCCCAACTTTACGGACATATACTGGCTTCAAGTTCATCATCATCATCAATCCCAAGAGTGTGTGTGGTCGTATGACCTGCACCTTCCACATATCGGGTTTAAAGACTGAGAGGTATTATTTCCTGTGTAGTGTGTCTTGTGAAGTAGACTTGGAGGAACCCATTCCTCGCCAAGTCAAATCCTCGTACTTGAAGGCCCGTCTTGATCACGGACACGTGACCGTTGATTCTATTGGGGGAAATCTCCTCTCTGGCCTTTGAGCTTTTTCGTAAAGTGAAAGTATCTAATTTCAATAAAATATTAGAATGGCTAAAATATAAAAAAAATTTAACATTAAAAAAGTGTTCACGTCATGCTATTTTATTTCAATTATCTGCTCCTTACTTACATTTTAAAAACATCGGCCTGTCGATAGATTTGTCAACACCTCGTAAAAAACACACACACACCTCCGTGTTAAAGAAAAGTTATTCTGTATTCATTTTAAACTAAAAGTAAGTAATATTTGCTTCAATTCAGATTAATTAAATTTTAAATTTTAAATCAGGTTATTTTTTTCTCAAATAACGTTTCAGAAAAGTACATTTTATTTTTAAAGATTTTTTTAAAAAGGGAATTATGATGTGTTGAGCCTTTATGACTTCCCCTCCGTGTGTGTGTGTGTGTGTGTGTGTGTGTGTGTGTGTAAAAAATATATAGAAAATAGGAAAGAACGCGTTAGGTAAATAATCCAAAGTTCTTTTATGTATTAAGTATTTTTGTTATTATTTTTAAAAAATAGTGCTCGATACAAAAGTAGAGCATAAATATAATTTTGGAATCATATTTTTAAATAAATAAGTATATATATATATATATATATATATATATATATATATATATATATAATTCTTTTTATACCTTATTTTTTATAGATAAATGTATTTACAGATAGCCGTGTGTATGTGTGTGTGTATATATATATATAATTCTTTTTATACGTTATTTTTTATAGATACAATGTATTTACAGATAGCCGCGACAGATTAGGGAGATGTGATTAAATATACTTTAATGTTTTAAAAAAATATTTATTCAGTATTATTATTGTTTATGTAATAAGCATTTATAACATAGCAGAAATAGCTATATTAAGGGAAAATAAGTGAAATTACCCCTCTCTCTCTCTCTCTCTCTCTCTCTCTCTCTCTGTGTATGTGTGTGTATGTGTGAAGGATTGCAGTCAGACATGGGAGGCTGAGTGTTTGCCATTGCTTGTTTTTCTTAATTTTCTATTAATTAATCTATTTAAAATTATGCATTAATTTCTTCTTTTTTTTTCTTTTTTTTTTTTTTGTAATTAATAACTATTTGTGCTCAGTTGTTGACATTAATAGCTATCCGCTGATGTGTTAAAATTTTGGAATAATGCAATAATAAAAATTTTAATTTCATCTCTCTGACAGATGTCGCGATTTGTTAAGTAAATGCTCTGTTTTTAATTAAACAGTATTGATTACATTCACCGGTCTGAATGTTCGAGAAATTTCGTAGAAAATATGCGTTCTCCGACGGGAATCGAACCTGTATTCCTTATACGGAAACCGTAATTTGACCTGACGTGCTTTAGTTTCAATTTTAGGATCAACCGTAATCTATTTTTTAATCATTTTATCCCAAGAAAGACAACAAAGCCACTAAGATGCAGCGTTTAGTGAGCATGAAAGAAAAAAGGGAAAAAACAAAAAAAAAAACAAGAACAGAAATTAAGAAGACCGAAAATAATGACTGACATTGCATTTATTTTTTTTTAAGATCAACTTTGACGGGGACGCATGAAGCCAGAAGAGGCTTCCACAAGCGAAAAGTGCGAGAAAAGAAACTGTTAGCATAGAACTTACGATTACATCTCGATATTTCAACTGTAAAACGATGAGATATTGCCGCCAATTTAGTACTGCGATTAAATTCATAGCCAAATAAGTGGATATAACAAATTCAACTGGAACTAGAACTCGACACTCCAATTAACAATTGCACCACCCGCACATCCAATTTTCAATAATGGAAAGTTCATCAGAACAATTAGCATGAAAGTATTTCTAGAAAACGCGCAGGGAAAGCACAACCTTTTTACTCCATCTCCACTTAAGGCCTAAAAACATTCTCAGTACCTTGAGTGGCTCTTAGGCCTTGTACTGGGGGAACTAAAGTAAAAAAAAAAAAAAAGAATATATGCAAAATGTGTTTTGAGACAAATTATTGACTATATGTACTTGTGGGATCATGTTGTCGTCTAGTTAAACGTATTTAATAATATAAATTCTACTTCAGTAGATGTGAATTCGTTACGTGAGCATCGAATTTGTTTCCTCTTGCTGCAAATACTTACATTTTTAATGCAATAAAACTAAACAGAAGGAGCAGAATACGAGCAAATCCAGCGGACAGCAATGAGAAAAGGTAAAATCACGCTTAGCTTAACTCGTTCAAATATAGTCAGCGCTAAAAATGAAACCTATATAACAGAATTTATTGCATTTGTCACAAGATCGCAATTTCTGAATTCTCAAAGAATCTCTTCTTCGTTGTTCCTGTGATTAATGGTTAACCGTTGTACAATCGCAATGAGCTCCATTCTTTAGTTCCACTAGTTCACACCTTTAACGCCGTATGACATCCATGGAGTCGAATCATCCTCATCTCCCCCGTATTGCAAAATTCCACCCAGACAGATTTTTTCTGAAGAGTATCTACTTTGTGGAACAGTCTCCTGCATGGATACTTCCCTGAACACTACAATCAATTTCTTCAAGTTAAGGATCAATTATTATCTATCCTCCTTATCCTCATAATCTTCAATTTCTACCACCTCCTCTTACATTCACATGGCATCCTAACCATTTTAACGGTAACACACTATCTCTCGAATTATATCTTTTCAGATATTTGTCAGGCAAAGCCACTCTTGTCTCTTGACAAAGAATGAGCACCCGGTGCTTAAAATATAGACTCTGTCTAGGTAACCGGTAACAACACATGTAAGACTGACATGTCAACACGTTCATTCACTCTAATGGTTACATGCGGAAATCTACAATAAATTCTTATGAGAAGAGAGAATGGTTGATAATAATTTGGGGGGATAATGATGATTGTTACTTATACATGTCCTACTAATTAACCCATAGGTGGGGAAAGAAGAGGTGGATTCGTACTTTTCCCAAGGGTATTTGCGCGTAAGTTATCCAACTGGTATTGGAACTGGGCTCTCTGATTAACAATTACACCATCCGCACATCCAAGATTTCAGCACATGGTATTCCAAACCGGTCACGCATCTAAGTACTGAACAGGTTCGATGTTGCTTAACTTCAGTGTTTCAACGTGATATGGCCGTAAGTAAGAATTTGTTTTTGAATTTTTCTTGATCGGGCCGAAAACTCTCAGCACACTCTCGTACAAAACGTAATATATATATATATTGTGATTTTCCAAGCGTAGCTTAGATGTGGCACAAGGGCGAAAGTATGGGGCACCCAGTGAGGATGGAACTCACGACTCAGCTGTAATTGTTCTAGCGAGACATGCTTGCTAACCATTACACCGCCTTGAGGTGCCATATATATATTCAAACCTAGTGAACCAGACAAACCTACCTAAGCGGATGGTCAGGGAATGCTGGTTTGACTAGGTCTGCTCTACGGTTGTATTGAGCTCTTTTGTTAGTTAGTTGTTTACTCGTGGCGGTTTTTTTTTATTTGGGCTTCAAACCTGTATCTGTGCGATTTTTTTTCGACAGACTTTCATGTTTCTAGCTCTTTCTTTTTTAAAAAACTTTTTTTCCTTCGAGATTGATTTGATAATTGGTAAATCAAAAATTCGAAGGTTTTTCGAGACGAGTATAGTTACATATATATATATATATATATATATATATATATATATATATATATATACTAGTCTCTTCATTTCCATCTATATGTTTTCCATCGCTGGTCGCTAACATCAATCTGAGACGCGCTCCGCCCAGCCATGCTATGACATCAGCTATTGCATCTATGACTATGGCGTCAAGTCCACTCACCACCCAAATTAAGCTAGACGACCACTGATCCCACAAGAAGGTCCATCCACCGTTTGACGTGTCTTGTTAATCGCGTTGGCTGTCTAAAAGAAAAACCTGGTGGGGGCGGTTTATTCCCTGATAACCAGACAGTGCGGCAGGTAGTATTGGGTTACATGCGACCAGTAGCATTTGTAGAGTGACCTGGCATGAACATATATGAAAGATATATTTTTTTTTCAATTATATTAAAGATAAGTAATAAAAAAGGACCAGAAACTCACATATGATGACACGATGCTTGGGACTAATCCGTAAAATAACGCATGATAAATATATCTCTATAGAGAAATTTCACCCCGGAACGGTCGTTACAACTGGGAATTGGAATTTCTACAGTAATCTACGCCATATTAAAATACTAAAAATAGAAAACAACTCTAAAACTAGCAGAAAAGATTAAGCGATATAAATGAGCCTTCCTTTTTATTCTACCGGATGCTTTGATTGTAAAAGTTGAATAAAAACTGAAAAGCATTATATATATAAAGGAAATTATATAAAGGTTATAATTTATTATATAAATATAAATTATATATAAATTATGATTTATTATATAAATTAGTTTAATATATTAGTAGTAAATAATAATATTAATCTTAAATATTGATAAAAATAAAATATTAATATAAATTAATTCATATAAAATATTAAAAAATAATATATTAATAATAAAATTAATTTAATATATAAGGATTATATAAAGGGTGTTTCATTAAGATGACTTATACATAAGGGTGTTTCATTAAGACGGATCAAAGTCAGCAGTAAATAAATCAGTGTTATTTGTGAATATTTATTTCTCTATTGAATCATGTTATTTAAGTCATGGCAATTATGTATGAAAAATAATATCGTCGAAATGTCTGCCAAATCTGAAAGAAAAAGAAAAAAATCATTAGACGCTTAAACTTAATTCACATTAAAATCGGGTGTAAGTTACTGGAGCACACTTTATAAAGGAGCAATAGACATTTACAGTGTAACCCGGATATAAGAGAGTTGTCAGGACCGGAGAATAAGTCTCTTATATCCGGGTTTGGTCTAATTTATATACATTAACACAGGCTCTAATTTGGGGCCAGATAAAATATCTTATATCCGGGTTTCTCTTATATCAGGGTCTCATATATCCGGGTTACACTGTACTATTTTAATAATATAATTCCTAAAATCATCTATTAGCAAAAAATAAAATAAGCTTTTTTTTTCAATAAAGAGTTATGGGGTCCACCGAAAAAAAAGAAAAATAAAGTAAAAGTGGTCCGTGGGTAAAAAAAAAAATAAGAGTGAGAACCTCTGCTCTAAACGCAATTTAACAATACAGATATAGTCATTTTTTGATATTTGCATATGAAACCTAAAAACGCTGAGAATTTAGGAAAATACATTTTTATAATGTTCACCCAATACAAGGCCCAAGAGCCACTGAAGATAGAGGCTTACTGTGGGGAGGTGTACTAGCGTAAGAAAGGGCAAGAAGTGAAGTTCTTGGAGCTATACAGGAAAGATAACGGTTAACCCTAGACTTGAAGAGGTCAAGATTTAATTAGAGAATAAAAGTTCAGGCAGAGACGTTAGATATATAGAGTTGAAGTAGACTTTAGAAAGAACCGGAAATCCAATCTTAAACAGGAAACAAGGGAAAAACATCTCCTTCTGTTCAAAAGACTAAGGAGGAGTGTGAACCGGACGTTAGGCAAGCCTATCTACTCGTATTCGGAGAGGAAATAATAATAATTTCTGAATAAAATTTCAGTTTTCAGGCGGGGACGTCAGAAGTACAGAGTTAAAGGAACCGGAAACCCAATCCTAAACAAAAAACAAGGGATAAACCTCTACTACTGTTCAAAAAACTGATGAGGGGTAATATACTTATGTGAACTCAATCTTGATATCAAACAAATTTTCAGGGAGGAATAAAATGTTAATAAAATCATTTAGTTTAATATTCAAGATGTACAAATAGACACCGACCAGAAAATGCAGAGATGTTGATATTTTTGAAAAATACAATTGAAATGAAGAATTAATTACTGTAAAACTTTTGGCGGCAAAAGTAAGCGTGTTATTAAATAAACGACATTTATCTCGTAAATCTATTTTTATGAAATAATTATTTAAAGCAAAAAAAAAAAGATCAGTTTTAAAATGACTTTTTTCACAGGAATGTAAATATTTTTACGCGCCCGTATAAAATGAATATCGTGTAATTTTAGTTGGTTTCATGTTTCGTATGTAACAAACACGCGTACGTGCGTATAAACACATAGATAGATAGATAGATAGATAGATAGATAGATAGATAGATAGATAGATATGTACAGACTGAGATAGATAGATAGATAGATAGATAGATAGATAGATAGATAGATAGATATGTACAGACTGAGATAGATAGATAGATAGATAGATAGATAGATAGATAGATAGATAGATAGATATGATTAAGAAACTAATGTGTATTTTCCATCACAGATATTAAATAAACCCAAATCTCCTATTTTCTTGTAAATAAGGCCACAAAATTTGCGCTGAAAAACAGAAAACAATATATACAATTCTTTTTGGGATAGAAAGCAAGTTTTGAATGTAAGCTCGCCTAAAATGATTGGCGCAACAGAATCTTACTTCTCCTATATGATCTCGTGTTAGAAAATGCTGTACTGAATATATATATATATATATATATATATATATATATATATATATATATATATATATATATATATTGTTTTCCTGTTTTTTCAACGTGGACTTTCTGACCTTATTTACAAGAAAACTTGAGATTTATATTTTTGCTTTTTTTTTTATTGCCTATTCTTACTTTATCCGACTATCTGCTTGACAAAGACAAAGTCAAGGCCATTCAAAATGACGTCTTCTGCGTCATGTGATATAAGATATTGTTCCGCCCATCATTTTGTCTGACGTTCCTTTCAGGCAAATAGACTGCATTTTTTTGACAGAAATGATCTAATATGACGAAATCTGACTTAGGTGGAAATAAAAACAAATAATTTAAACTACAAACTGAACATATTTAAACTACACAACCGCATTCTATGCCCATTATATATATATATATATATATATATATATATATATATATATATATATATATATATATATATATATGTGTGTGTGTGTGTGTGTGTGTGTGTGTGTGTGTGTGTGTGTGTGTGTGTGAATAAGAAAAGACAAGCGGGAAAACTATACTTGGCCGACACGTTTCTTTTTCTGAAGGACTTCATCAGGGGAATAAACGCGTCGACTAAGTATAGTTTTTCCTCTTATCACTTTTTAATCATTTTGTCTCTTGTACAGTTATACGCCATCTGAGAATATATATATATATATATATATATATATATATATTGAATGTGTTTTCTATACATGTTAGATTATTCATGGTGGATTCGTTAATAAGCAGAATTGTCGCATTTGGTCTGATTAAAATCCAAGGAAGATTGTTGAAAAGCCACTGCATCCACAAAAGGTCACTGTTTGGTGTGCATTTTTTGCTATCGGAATCATTGGGCCATAGATTTATAAATTTTAACGTCCATTTTAGTTATAGGCTTCGATAACTTTAACACGTAGTTTGATTGTTAATCTTTCCATAGTTGAAATTTCCAAAGTTTTAATTTGTTGGATCTGAAAGAAAAAGAAAAATTCATTAGACGCTCAAAATTAATTCACATTTAAAATCGGTCCAAGTTATTAGGTTGGTGCAAAAATAATGTCGGTTTTTGACGTATTTTTTAACGTCAAAACCGACATTATTTTTGCACCAACTTAATATTAGAACACCCCATATATATATATATATAATATAATATATATATATATATAGAGAGAGAGAGAGCCAATAACCGAAGAAAAGGTGAATTCATATTTCATATCTTTCTCAAGGGTATTTTCACGAAAGTGGTCGTAACGGACTTGGCTGGTATTTCGAACCCGGTTCTCCGATTTCTGCTTTCGCGGTCAATTAAGCGTTAAACTAGGGCTTAATGTCGGTAACTACTGATAAGTCAGTTATTGATTCTATGTAAGTAAATGCGAAATATTTTCAAGCGATAGTGCTTTGTCTTATCTGAGGTCACAGTCATAATGGATAAAGCATGACCTTTTCCCACCTAGACAGTGAGCAATTAGGTTTCAAAATATCCCTTCTTGCAGAAAGGTCAACAGAGATGAATTGCTTTTTTTTTTCGGGCGGTCACTCTTCCTGACCACAAAACATTTCGCTCTCAAGAGTCAAGTATATATAGACTAACGCTATGCCTCCCGCTCATTCGTACAGAGTCGAAAGAAACTTACAGAGGGAAGCGAAAAAGAACACAAATATATGTGCGTGTGGGTTGATAGAAATACACGGAAGTACAGTGGTAAGCCTAATGCTGAAAAAAAAAGAAGCATTTATTTCGGCTCACTTTCCTTCCTTACTGATGAGCGTCCTTCAGTGGTTGAGATTAATCGTTTATACCGAACATTATGCAGTGAAAGTTCCAGATGAAAATTCAGCAAATTAGGCTTGCATATGTATTGATTCACTCCCGTCAATATGAAGAAATTGACACATATAATAATGAACAGACTGAGATAGATAGATAGATAGATAGATAGATATGAACAAACTTAGATCGATAGATAGACATGAACCGGCTTAGATAGATTGATAGATAGCTAGATAGCTTGTCAATAGCTAGCTAGATAGATAGATATTAACAAACTTAGATAGATCGATAGACATTAATAGACAGACAAGCAGATAATGAACAGGCTTAGATAGATACATACATACATACATATGAACAGGGCTAAGATAGATAGATAGATAGATAGATAGATAGATAGATAGATATGAACAAACTTAGATCGATAGATAGACATGAACCGGCTTAGATAGATAGATAGATAGATAGATAGATAGATAGATAGATAGATAGATAGATAGAAATATATTATTAGTGACAGCTATATACTAGGTGTGATGAAAAGTTATCAGCCTGACCAGGAAGGAATTAAAAGAATTGTTTAGACTTTTGGTCACATTTTGGAAAGTGAATCAGGAACTTTTTAACACTCGCTTGTCGTATGAATATAACATTTTGTAAGGCAAAAAGTGGGTTATCTTTGTCACATTGTTATTATTAAGTAATAAATAGATGCCCTCCCAGAATTACTACATGCTAGGTGGTACTGAAAAATGCCTGTCCAACTGAGAAAGTATTTTAAAACAATTTCTGATGTTTGCTCATTCGTGAGTATTTCAACACCCTCTTGTTTGTCAGGGTCGTAGCAGAGATAAATGTTTGGGTGGGGCGTGGACTGGTGGGGCAAAAAATTTTGAATTTAGCCTTGAGTTATCAAAGGCAGCCAACATGGCTAGCGGTAAGAGCATTTGAAATTTCAAGTACCTCCTTGCGTTGATAGGGTTTTTTTTTTTTTTTTTTTTTTCTTGTATTTCTTTATTTTGTTAAAATAAAACCCTGTAGAGTAGGGCTAAACATAAACTAGAAGGTAGAATGCATGGTCACCAGTAAAAAGATGAGCCTGGAATACAATTTTCAGGTCGGGTACACTAAAATCAAGCAGGTGCGGAAATTTAAATATCTGGGAAGTGTTTGACAAAGGACGGTAAATACGACGCCGAGAACCGAAGACATATTGCGATGACCAAAGATGCATTCCAAAAGCTAGGCAGAGTATTAAGAGACAGGAGGGTTTCGTTGGTAACAAAGAAAAGAGTACTGAACTTCTACGTGATACCTATCCTCCTTTACTGCAGCGAATGTTGGACGGTCTCCTCAAAGATGAAGAAGAGATTCGAAGCAACGGAGGTATGGTTCTACAGAAGGATGCTAAGGATACCATGGACCGAACATGTGAGCAACGATAAGGTTTTAGAGAGGATGTAAACAAGGAAGAAGCTTATACTTAACATCAGAAAGAGGCTGCTGAAATCACGTAATGAGAAAGGAGGGCTTGGGGAATCTGATACTCACATGGCGGATAGAGGGAGAGAGAGACATGGGAAAGCAACGCGTGACATACCTAGCGGGCATGTAGATGACAGAACAGGTTTTGTGAGAAGTAGCAAAAGGACAAAATATATTTAGAACTACAAGGGATAGGGGAAAGTGGAGAGCCATGATCGTCTACGTCCTGAAGGTACACGGCACATAAAAGAAGAAAAATACAATTGGTAAAAATTTGGGGTGGGGAGCTAAGGCAACCCCCCTGACTCCATCAACCCTAGGCTGCTACGGCCATGATTGTTTGAGTTTACATATAATTGCCTATATACTTGCTGTGTAAGGGAAATTTTAGCACAATGGTACATCTCTTGAACACTAAAAAAAACTAAAATTTGAACATCTTCATTCTGAGAAAGCAAAAAATTATCGGTAAATTTGTTACTCCCATCTCGATATATAATTAAAAAAACAATAAAAAGAAAACAATCCTAATAAAAAAATTGATTTTATTACTAAATAATAAATGAATAGTATGTATATATATATAGCGATTTTAAAAGCGTAGATGTGGCACAAGGCCGAGGTAAAGGGCACCCAGTGAGGAATGAACTCACTATTCGATCGTACCCGTTTTAGTGAGACAAGTTTGCTAACCATTACATCACGCGATGTGGCCATATATATATATATATATATATATATATATATATATATATATATATATATATATATATATATATATATATATATATATATATATAGTTCGACAATTTCTGACGATGTCAAATAGCGTGAAACCCAGGGCCACAAACTCACAACTAAATATGTTAGCTCTATCACTGATATTGAGCGCTTTTCAATAAGTACCGCGCACATATAATATATAAATAATATATACAAAAAATTGCATTTATACATATATATATATATATATATATATATATATATATATATATATATATATATATATATAAGTAGAGTGGGCGATGTTGTGAAAACGTATTCCTAAAATATAGTATTTTGAATGAAAAATGAAAAGAATTTTATTTTAATCTAAAACTTATATGCACGTTTGTCGAGCATTAATATATATATATGTGTGTGTGTGTGTGTGTGTGTGTATAGATTTAGTGCACCGAGTCCAAGATGGGCTGGTAACTTTTGTTCTAAGTACGCTTAGAGAATAACCGACTTCCAAAGCAAGTAGTGTACGATGAACTGTTGGAAGACAAACGTCCTCAGTGCAAAACCTACAAAGTCTGCCTCAAAGACATACTTAGGAAATGACCCATATTTGGAATGACTGAAAGGTTTACTTGGAATGCTGACGACTAGCATTAACGATTTTGAGAAAGGCAAGATTGAACGCGCAGAAGCTGTTTCCTGAAGAACGTAAGGCTCCAGCCAATAAAATTACTAAAAAGACATGTCGGAGTTAGCTCCTCCTTGGCTCCTTAAACCGGAAGAGAACATGTCATTTCGGCCTTGACCTTTCGGTTGTTCTCCCTACACGCTGTTAATTACGAGATAGAGACTAGCAAGTTACCTTTTCAGTTTGGTTATATTACCTCGTCGTAATATACTTCTAGGCATTTTTAGGCCTTGTTTTTCTTTTAGCTAATCCTCATTTTTTAGATAGAATTTACTGTGTTAGCTTACTAATTCTCTTGCTAGTATCCCTTACCACAAGACAGTGACTTCTCGCTAAATTTAGGGTCGGCGACTGAAACGTTCGATACGCAGGCTTCTGGCCTCCGTGGCCAGGACGTCGACCACCGGGCTGTGTATTAAGTTACGCTCCCATTTCGTTTTGTTTGCCAACTTGATAGTTGGAAACTTTGCTTTCTCTCTCTACTTCGCCTCTTGCTTCTGGCTCCTTGCCAATGTTCGACTCTCGGCATTCCGTCCCTACTGGCTGCCTGCACGTCGTCCATAATCTTTCCCGTACACTACGTTTGTAATTATTACGGGAGGTTACTAATATCGGACTCGACCGGCAGACACGCAACGCCTGCACTGGACTTTTGACATGCCCGAACAACCTCGCAACGCCAGCTCCTCTTTCCTTCCCAACACGTCAAGTTGGCATCCCGGCAACGACCAACTTCAACTGCAACGACCAACATCGATCATCTGCATGACCAGCAGCGCTCACCTGTAACGACCAACATCGACCATCAATGCCTGCACCGGAACGTCTGCATCTCTACCGTTCCGACCACCTTTATTTCTTTATTACTTTTCTAGAATAAATTAGCTTATATCTTATATATCCTCGTTCTGTCGTCTATGTTGTTTCACCTTGTGAGATTTAACGTCTTCGAAAATGTTAGCGGGCCTCTTGTGACCTCATCACCCTTTTCTAATACGGAGGCACTCGAGGGGTCCGCTACAGACTCGCCTATGCAAAACGTGAGTTAGCACAACAAAACAATCTATAATTAGGACGTCCAGCTTGATTTCGCTTGCGATCTATGCATCAAAGTGTGCCTGTCAACGAGTGGACTTATCCAGTGTTACAAATGCACCATGGCACCAATGCTGCAAAGGGCGAGATACTTGCAAAAGCTTTGGCTTAAAATTTAAATAACTCGCCGGTCTGAGGAGTCAACAGAAACATTATCAGCGGCAAGGAAATTATTAGAAAAATCAATTGAAGTGGTCGTGCTTTGACACGAAACGACTTTCGACCATGTATTAACAATTCAACTCGCCATATCAACAATTAGACCGACATACAGATTTGTATATATATTGATTAAATAATATAATATAATAGATACAGATTAAATAATATAATTGTTAATGTAATTTTTTAAAATTCTTCTCGATAAAATGATTGGAAAATGCCGAAGTAATGATTAAAAGGTAGAACATGCAGCACTTCATGCACAAATCAATACACGCTCAAATGGAACACAAATACAAATAGAAAAACAAATTAAATATGTTTGGCTGCTATCTGCGCATGCGCCTAAAGAAAATTGTCATGTAAGTGAAAGCGTTGTAATTTATCGCGTCTCTGTATGTAATTAGAAACAGAGAGATTGCCGAGTAGATGACAGAGTTGGTTGTAAATCTAAGAAAAGGAAGTTTGAAAGAAGTGAAAATTACTGCAATATACTGAACTTCTACTGGAAGAGGTTGTTTTCATGGAAATTCACTTCAGTGACAAAAAGAAAAAAAGATCAATGTTTTCAAGAAAAGTATATAGCACGCGACTATTTTAAACCATTCGTGGAAGAATGGAAGGAGCACTTCGACATGGCGTAATGGTTAGCAAGCTTGTCTCGTTATATCAATTACGAATGCGTTCGATCCTCACTGAGGGCTCCACATTTCTGGCTTTGTGCCACATTTAATCTACCAAGAAAATCATTTAAGGCATTTTGATGTGATGTAATGGTTAGCAAGCTTGTCTCATTATATCAATTACGAATGCGTTCGATCCTCACTGAGGGCTCCACATTTCTGGCCTTGTGCCACATCTAATCTACCTAGAAAATCATTTAAGGCATTTTGATGTGATGTAATGGTTAGCAAGCTTGTCTCATTATATCAATTACGAATGCGTTCGATCCTCACTGAGGGCTCCACATTTCTGGCCTTGTGCCACATCTAATCTACCTAGAAAATCATTTAAGGCATTTCGATGTGATGTAATGGTTAGCAAGCTTGTCTCATTATATCAATTACGAATGCGTTCAATCTTCACTGAGGGCTCCACATTTCTGGCCTTGTGCCACATCTAATCTACCTAGAAAATCATTTAAGGCATTTTGATGTGATGTAATGGTTAGCAAGCTTGTCTCATTATATCAATTACGAATGCGTTCGATCCTCACTGAGGGCTCCACATTTCTGGCCTTGTGCCACATCTAATCTACCTAGAAAATCATTTAAGGCATTTTGATGTGATGGTTAGCAAGCTTTCCCACTAGACCAATTACGAATGAATAATGAGTTCGATCCTCACTTATTGCTCCATTCTTTCGAACTCATTTTCCTATCCTTTATACTACTTAACAAATTTTCTATTTTTGCTATCTCTCTTAAACTTTATTCCGCCATCCATTCTCTCAAGCTCGCCAGGTAGGTTATACGTTGTTTTCCTCTGCCCATCTTGTCTTCAATCTGTCCTGTGAGTATCAGATTTTCCAAGCCCTCTTTCCTCATTATGTCTCCTAGAAATTTCAAGTCTGTTCCTGATGCCCTTTTTGTTGCCATTGTCTCTAGAATTTCGTCGTTGCTCACATCTTCAGTCCATGGTATTTCCAGAATCCTTCTGTAGAAACCACATTTCGGATGCTTCAATCTCTTCTTCATCTGTGAGGAGACTGGCTATGTAGGAGGACTAATATTATATAACAGTTCAGTACTATTTTTCTTTGTTTCTAACGAAACAAAGAAAAAGAGTACTGTGGGGGGGAGTGATTATATTGCATATCACGAGCTTTTTTGTTTTTTTTATATGTAGTTGGATGTATGATTATCTTGCCGATGTATACATCATCTATGATTCTAAATTAACATCTTTAGTATTCTATTTTTTATCTTTTATTATTCTTTATTAAAGAAGCCTTTAATTTACTTATTTTAAATAATACCTGTATATTTGATATTATCATGATTTTAATTAAGGTCTTCTTTATTCGACTAACTAATTTGGAATTGTGTTGATTTGTCCAGCTTAAAATAAACGGTCAGTTTGCTGTATCATCCGATGGACAAACTTTTCACACTTTAAGAGAAAAATTCTTGCCCATTTCTTCGCTATCTTAGTTTTACAACTATCCCTTCATTTCTTCCTTTTTCACTTTCCTTTCCTTTACACTTGTCGGAGTTAGCTCCTTCTCAGCTCCTTAACTCTTCACCAGGGGTCTCTCTCACCTGGCTATAAATACTGGCTCACCCTTCGCCTCGATCTCTTTTTTCCTCAGGCCTTCAGCTTTATACCACCTCGCAGATGTGAGCTCTCACAGATACAGCGTTTCCCTAATGCTGGGAACACGCTAAGAACAATACACGTACGTATGAACACTCACCACAACACACACGCATAATATTCATCACACGCACTCTGTCCATGTAACTGTCCACTCAATGTAACTTGTTGTTAATACATATATTTGTTTACATATATTTATCGGTCTTGTTTGTTTTTCCTTGTCTTCTTTGGACTTAATTAAAGTCTAATATTCTCATGTAGTTGGACTGACTAGCAGGAAATTCTACCCACATGTGTTCATCTACAATGCATACTCATCACCGCCACGGTTTGCTACACACTCTTTCTTTCCTCACCCCCTCTCTCTCTATCTCTCTCTCTTTCTCTGTATATTTCACGTTTTAAACATAACTTTATAATTTGTTATTTTTCCTTCTTTCTCTCCCGCTTTCATTTTTTCTACTTAGCTTTCCCTTCCTCCTGTTAATCTCGTATATCGGTCGGGAGAAATTATCTCCATTTATTAAGAACTTTCGGTCTGATCAGATAAATATACAGAAATATTCACGAAATAAATTATACCTGAAATGGATTTTTAAGGATTTCTTATTGATATATATATATATATATATATATATATATATATATATATATATATATTAAATTCGACTCTCCCGTTGTATACGCATATAAGGTTCAAGCAGCTCAGTTCCGAGGAACCGACAGCCAGACACCAGCACATGAAATTTCATTACAGTGGTGAATGCTTTGATACACATATTTGAAGGGCCGAATACAGAGACCTGATGCACTACGTGTCACAAGGTTCCGAAACGAGCCTCTCCAGGTTTTGAATTCAGAGTTGTCCTTTTCCTAGACCAGTTTCCACCCAAGGCTAAAGAACCCAGTTACCTATATATATATATATATATATATATATATATATATTAGTATCCTCCTTCTAAAGAGTCTATGTTGGACTGTTTCCCCAAGGCCTTCTCTCCTACTAATTTTATAGTAGGCGTAAGAGTCCAACATAGACTCTTTAGAGGGAGGACACCACAGCATATATATATATATATATATATATATAAACCTAGTGAGCCAGACAAACCTACCCAAGTTTCACCTAAGCGGATCGTCAGGGAAAGCTGGCTACAAGTTCCATATTAGTTGCTTTAAAACAGTGCTCGATAGAGTAACCTAGAGCTTTATAAATTCAAATATAGGTAACTATACTCGTTTCGAAAAACCCTCCAATTTTTGATTTGCCAATAATCAAATCAATCACGAAGGAAAAAAAGGTTTTAAAAAAAGAAAGAGCTAGAAACATGAAAGTCTGTCGAAAAAAATCGCACAGATACAGGTTTGAAGCCCAAAGAAAAAAAACCCGATACGAGTAAACAACTAACAAATGAACTCAATACAACTGCAGAGCAGACCTAGATGAACCTAGTGAGCCAGACAAACCTACCCAGGTTTCACCTAAGCTGGCTCTTTCCCTGACGATCCGCTTAGGTGATAAGCTAAGGTATTAGCACGTAAGTGAATGTAATGGATTCGACTGGAATTCGAACTCGGCTCTTCGGTTCATCAATCCGAGCCGCTATCCATTACTCCACCGTGAGATTAGATATCAGTAATAACCTGTTCATGAGAGAAGGAATAATGAAGAACAAGAAATCAAAAGATAAGCCTTTTTGATACGGTTGCTGCATTATAAAATCTATACGCCCTCACGTATACGCTCGGAGGCGCACAGATATACACGCAGAATCCCACATTAGAAATGCTGTTTGTGGAATCTGTTCGGGGGAAAAGTGAGCATCAACACGACTGTTTGATTATCAGGGCACTGAGTTTATTTGATCAGGCATCGACCTGAAGGATCGAAACTTCATTACTGGTTGAGAAAATAGCAGGCCGCTTTGAAAGGCTTTCTGACTGCAGAGCTGTTGAAATAATTTGCTGGGTCACATTGACACCCTCCTCAATCGAAGCTCACTATCCGCTTTTTCATCAATCGCAAAAGCTATCATCTGTCTACCATCAAACTATCATGATCGTTACTTCACAGATCTATTTTCGACATAAATCAAATTCTAGTTATCCATTTTACTCACTAATCAGTAGCAAAATCTATCAATTCGTTTTTCTATTCATTCTTGATTGTTGCCACTAGCTTTTGACCTCATTATCCACTTGTCTGTATATATATATATATATATATATATATATATATATATATATATATATATATATATATGATTGAATAAATTACAGACATTATGTCTGCTAATTTTTAACAAAATCCGTTGATACTCATGAATAACTTTCCGTGAATTGACGTTAAAGGACAAGAGAATGTGCTATAGCTGTTTAAATTTCCTTTATTTTCATTTCCCAAGTATTTTCGATCTTTTTCCAAGATCATCTTCAAGGATGCAAGTAATACAAAACTATACGTTGTTTATTAATATACAAAGCTGTGCGTTGTTATCCGTTTTTTTGTTATGCTTTTAAATGCAAAACGACATAAAGGCATAATAAAAAAATTACGGTAATAGATGACAATGCACAACTTTGTATAAATACTTATATTAATGAACAACATATAGTTTTGTATTACTTGCATCCCTGAAGATGATCTTGGAAGAAGATCGAAAGTACTTGGGAGATGAAAATAAAAGAAATTTAAACAGCGATAGCACATTTCTCTCATCCTTTAACATCAATACACGGAAGGTTATTCGTGAGTATGAAGAGATTTTGTTAAAAATTAGCAGACATAATATCTGTAATTTATTCAACCAGACATGCCTAAAAGAGAATTTTCTGCCTAAATGCATATATATATATATATATATATAAAGAAATATAGTCTTAAGGTGTGCTATATTTATGGAATAAAGTGCTCAATATCAGAGATAGAGCGTGTGTAAATATAAAAGTGAACACTTAGAGGCGACAGTCTGTTTCATGCTATATGCAATCGTCAGGCCACGTGTCCTGTTATTTTTCTCGGCTATTTATATATATATATATATATATATATATTAAAAAGAACAGAGAAACCGCAAATATTTTTAGTTATAATGTGGATTTTTAAAAATATATATATTATACTTTATTTTTCTTATTTTTGCTACACGTGTTTCCGGTCTTGCGACCATAATCAGGCAAAAAGTCGTTATTTCAACATATTATTAAAGAGAATTGATTTTCCTTATGTTTTCGGTGTTTAACCATTGTCTTTTGTCTGTAGTAGTAACCCAAATCTTTTTCTTGGACTGGTGGCGAATGTATTCTTCTGCCTGAGGA
>OZ010600.1:32696090-32891090 GCA_963932145.1 Acanthosepion lycidas | reverse complement strand
AAAAATATATATCAGAATAATAGTGAGTAAATAAGTGACAAGACTGAACACTGTTTTGCGACGTCTCATTCAGACAAAAATATCTAGTTTTATTGATGGAATCAATCTGTTGTAGAGAGTGTTTGAGATTGGGAGAAACACCTAACCGATTGCTTTTGCACCAACTACGATGTAATAGGCAGAAAGGGTAAAGAGGCGAGAGGTAACAAAGATGACACTTCCTCGAAAACCACAGCAACTTTAGGAACAAAGTTCGCACGGGACCGACTGCACAAGACACTGTGTCTGTTATTTATTACTGAATAGATACAGTAACTGTGGTACAAAGCCCAAAAAGGGGGAAATGGGTTGAAACTGGTCAACACTAACTCTCCTATACCTAGCTAATCAGATTCACGACCCATCCATACATTACAGTTTACTCGCTCACCATAAGAATCTATCCATCACCATTCACTTCTACACACACCAAAACACCTCACACACACACAGAGGGAACCCACAATACACCCCATGCCATAAAAGTCAAGACACTGTGTCTTGCTGACTGCTGATTTTTCCGTTGATTTTATTAGCATGAAGCATCTTACAAAGACCCGATTCTTGACCAGTTGGAAAGAGGCCCGTATCTAGTCATGCCAAGCTATCCCGCTGCTAACAAGGAAAACTCGGATGTAACTGATGTTGACAGACATGTCCACACGCGACCTGGGGGCTCTTTTGTGTCTGTACAAATTATACACAACTATGTATATCAAAATTTGAATCTTTGAAATTTGACGCCGACTGTATTTAAATTTCAATCAGTTTTTACTTATTGTTTTTTTTTTTTTCATTTTAATTAATAAAACAGGTGAAATGTTGAACCTAAGTTCGGAATATAGAAAAATCGGACGTCAGAATTTAATTTGAAATGTAGAGCGTCTTTGTATTTGTAACATTTTCCTTTATTTAATCGTATGTAAAACTCACATCACATGTTTCCCACGAAACGCCATCACAGTTGACTGCATATAAACAAATAAACACGTTTACTGACATTTCCTCAAGTTTGTTGTGAGCCGAGACCAATAGTTTTATGCTTTTCAATGACTCACGCCTGTTCCATTTCAGACGGAGACAGTCTAACTTTTCTTTTTTTCTTTCTTTTTTTTTTTTTTTGATTGAGCAGTACTTAACTATTTTTAAAAGAAACGTTCATTTTACAGGTAATCACAATTAAGCATTAAAACACATTTCTGAATGATTAAAATAACTTGTACCCTGGATAATTTCACCACTAATAGATAAAAATAACTGGTATAACAATATATATATATATATATATATATATATATATATATATATATATATATATATATATATATATTACAATGAATCATTCATACAAAAAGTAGATTAGTAAAGTTAATGATATAAAATGGCGAAATCCCTTCTCAAACAAAATTTTAAAGGTGCATTATCCTACAAATCACTCGATGAATGTTATGATCCTTGTTTTTAAAGTTTATAAGCTGTATACGGTGTTTCTTTGATACGCAAGTACTTTCAACTGTATTTTCAGTCATCTTCAGGCATGGAAATTATTTTGTTTTTCATAAAATTCAGGTAGCATTTTATTTATTTATTTATTTATTTTATTTTATTTTTATTTTTTTGTAAATTGAACCACCGATGAAAGCCTAAATAATAAAAGGGAAGTAAGAAAAATATAATAATAATAATAATAATAATAATAATAATAATAATAATAATCGAAATAAAAAAAATGTGGAAATTGAAAACAATAGTACCAGTCATAATAGGTGCGCTTGAAATGATAAAAAAGGAACATAACGACACATTGAAAAAATCCCTGAAGAGAAATATTAAAAATTGTCTTGAGAAGAATAGCCCACACACTAAGAAGTACTTTGTCCATGTAACACTAGTGATGTTATGGGAGTTAGAAAAACAAAATCATGAAATGTAGCCACCACAACACACCACTACCTGTGTAAGGTCTTCCCATAGAGTTGGTAGGTAGTGTGACTATTGCAGAAATCAAAGTATAATGATGATAATAATTATAATAACTAGAAAGACACTTGAAAATGTCATGGATTTCCTATTTGAATTTTAACCCAAATTCTTAATTTAATGATTGAGTAAACTCTTGGCAAGTTTTAAGACAATAAAGTATCCGTAAAAATTCCCCTATCGCATCTTTAAATATTTGCGCTTAACAATTTAAAAAAAATAACAATCATAAATATGAATGCTTTTAAGAAGTAAGGGGGTACAAATGAAAAGATTTCAAATTGGTAATTGTTTTACATTTCACTGAAACAGACGTACAACTCTTCTATCTTCATTTCTTACTTTGTCTTTCTTTCCTTCCTTCCTTTCATTTTTCACTGAAACCAAGTAGCATCCTCTAATATGTCTTTCCATGCGATCAAAATGGAATAGTCCATTATTTATGGTTATTTTCTAAGCGTAGTTTAGATGCGGCACAAGACCGAAAGTATGGAGCAGACAGTGACGATCGAACTCACTTTTCAGTCGTAACTGATCTAGCGAGACAAGATTGCTAACCATTACACCACGACGAGGTGACCTAAGTCAGTTATTTATGAGGTATCGACCTTTCTTTCTTTCTTTCTTTCTTTCTTTCTTTCTTTCTTTCTTTATTTGAAACAAAGTAATGTCTCTTATATATCTTTTCCATCTTACCACGCGATCAAAACGGAATAGTCCATTATTTATGAGGTCTCCGAAAGGCGTAACGGTCGTGCTAACTAAGGGAGGGACAATAATAATAATAATAATAATAATAAATGCTTACTAACCACAAATTACTAAACATGCATACTAAAAAATTGTATTCACCTGAAATGCAGATTCTGTAATCCTGTATCAGGTTGCACCAGTGTTAGCACTAACTGAATATAAAATTCAGCATGATAGAATGGATCAATATCTGCACTGAAAAATATGCAACTTTTACGGGAATGGAACTGCAAGAAACTGCTATGAACATCACCCAGACCCGATTACAGAGATAGGATCTGTAACAATTTTATGGGACTTTACAATACACACAGACAGAACAATCGTCCAGACATAATATCAAAGACTACAAAAACAGAAGGTACTTTCTTATAGATATAGCAATCCTTGCAGATTGTAATGTATCTTTGAAGATCTTCAAAAACTATCAAAATACAAGGATCATGATGTGGAAATCTCAACAATGTGGCACATGAGGACATCAATGATTCCAGCTGTAGTTGGAGCCTTCCGATTAATTGGAAAAGGTTCCGATAGACTCACTGAAGGGATTCCTGGCAGCCCATGCCTTAAAGAAATTCAAAAAATTGTACTCACAAGTACAGCTCACACATTAGGAAGAGCTTTATCTATGTAAAATGTGTTTGATCTTTTTTTTTTTTTTTTTACAAAAAATGATAAGTGAAAGTCATTTCTGACCTTTGGTCTTTGGTTGAACTAATCCTCTGCTTACCTCGGATCTGGGCACATACAGACGATCAACATCAGCTTTGGGATGATGCATGCGGTAGCAAGTGAGAAGCTTTCTCGTTTTGGCGTCCATTTGCTTAATTTCAGCTATGGTCCAGTTAAGGAGATTAAAGCTGTATTGCACCACAGTGACAGCCAAGGTGTTTATGGCTGATAAATTTTGTATTTTGACAGCTTTTTGAATATCTTGAAATCGAAATCTCAAAAATGTGGCACATGGGAACATCAACAATCCCTGTTGTATTTGGAGCCCTAGGATTGGTTGGAAAAGATTGCAGTAGACTAATTGAAGGGATTCCTGGAAGTCCATGCCTCAAAGAGATACAAAAATTGTTCTGACAAGCACAGTCCACACTTTACGAAGGGCTTTATCTATGCAATCTTTTCTTTTTTCTTTTTTTTTTTTTTGTCAGTGGAAAGTGTCATGATGCCATTTCTAGCCTTAGGTACCTGGGCGGGACCTGGAAAGAAATGTGTAAACGCCAGAAATCAAAGGAAATAAAAGTAATAATAATAATAATAATAATTTTTTGTTCTTTTACTTGCGAGTTGGGGGTTCAATTTACCGTGGATCTATATTGCAAACTGACCACCCATTTAAAATTTATGATGTATCGATCGGAGTCGTTAAGCATTTCTGTTTTTCTTTCTTTCTTTAATAATAATAATAATAATAATAATAATAATAAACACTTCAGTCTTCAATTCTTTCTTTCTTTGTTTTTTTTTCTTTAATAATAATAATAATAAAAATAATAATAATAACAAATTTTTTGTTCTTTTATTTGGGAGGGAGATCAATTTACAATGGATCTATACTGCAAACTAAGCCTCCTTTTAAAATTAAAGATATTGATATTTATTATCTGCGGTGCCTATTCGATAGGGAATGCTAAAAATGAATTAGAAAATGTATTTCTTGGACAGGCCTTTTTTCTCTAGAATATCGGTCTTTCTAAAAAAATGATTATTTACCAGTAAAAACTCTTGAACAACCTAAAGAGGGCTGGAGCCCCCAACGGCCGAAAAGTTGTGATAAATATGGCAGCAAAGATGAGGACAATAGCCCGAATAATGTAAATAGTGTACATAATACCTCATCTCAGAAATATAGACAGATACTGAAAAACCCTTGAGATTTTAGATTTTAGTGCCAATTGCCGAAGAACAAACATTAAATTCAAATTTAGTGAGACAAATCATTTGGCTGAGGGAGATAAAATGTTGCCGATAAAGTTAGTATTAGGTTGGTGCAAAAATAATGACGTAATAATGTCGTTTTTTGACGTTAAAAAATACGTCAAAAAACGACATTATTACGTCATTATTTTTGCACCATCCTAATAGTTACTTTCGAAGCTGCAACCAATTCCATAACCCCCTGTTTTAAAAGTAAAAGGAAGTGAACTAGAATCGCGTCCCCTTCCATATATCACCATCACTGCAGAGTTCAAAGGAAAATTCTAGAACTCATTTCCGAATTCAAAAATATTGGGCCAACTCTTAAACGACGTATGGCTTCCGTTTCCCCTAACCTATTTCACCTTTTTAACTTGCCCTTGATTGACCAATAAAACCAATTTGTCATTCATGTGACACTGCACTTAGGTCCTGAGAACTTTTCCTACCTTATTTTTCTTTCATTACAACACGTCGTTCCAATAAACATTCATATAACACCAGTCGTCTAATGTCTCTGTGGACCGCTTAATTGCAATTTCCCGCCGAAAGGAACTTAAATGGTTGTTGACAGTTCTGCTTCTTCCTTTCTTTTTTTCTTTCTTTTTATTGTTTTGATCCCGTTTCTTTTTTATGTTTTTCTTTCGTTTGCTCGTCTGGCTTTCTTCGTTTTCTTTTCCTTTTATTGTTTTCTTTTCTAATTACTTTCTTTCGTTTTATTTTCTTTCTATTATTTTCTTTCTTTCTTTCTTTCTTATTGTTTTCCCGAATTTTTTCATTCCATCTTTCTATTTTATTTTTATTGTTTTCTTTCCTTTTTTCTTTTCTTTTTTTCTTCTCTTTTTTCCAATTTCTTTCTTTTCTTTTTTATTGTTTTTCCTGATTCTTTCTTTCGTTTTATTTTATTTTTGTTTTTTTTCTTTTCTTTCTTTTTTCTTTTCTTTTTTCTTTTTCCCCGATTTCTTTCTTTCTTTTATTTTTTATTGTTTTTCCTGATTTCTTTTTTTTTTGTTTTATTTTATTTTTATTGCTTTCATTCTTTTCCTTTTTGTTTTTTCCCCGACTTCATTCTTTTTTTCTTTCTTCTTTTCTTTTTTATTGTTTTTTTTTTCTTTAGTTTTATTTTCTTTTTAATGTTTTGATTCCTAGATTCTTACTTTTCTCTTTCTTTTCGACCCTTTGCCTTGCTTTCTTTCTTTCGTATTCCTTTTCTTTTTTAATTTCTTTTTCCTTTTCTTTTCATCGCTTTCTTTCTTCTCGTCTTTCTTTCTTTCTTTTTTGATGATTTCGATTTGGATGAGAAATCTCTTTAAAAAGTAGACAAGCCAAATTAAGGAAATACTATATACAATTTTCCCAAATCATGATTTATCTGTAAGAACCGTGTCTGAAATTTGCATAAACCTTGATTCATTGATCTGTATGTACTTGAATTTAGTATGAGTTTTTATGATCAGTTTTTTTTACGCAAAAAAAAACAAAAAAAAAAAACAGTAGGTCGCACTATACAGAAGTAATTTTTTGAAGATGTTAAAAATCACACATCGCACTATACAATTTTATTTTTAATTTCATTTTTATAAATTTTTTTATGGAGAGGTTAAAATTAAAGCAAAGAATTCAGGAGTCACACTATAAATGAAGTCAACTTATACACAAGTATATCTAAATAGTATAATTAGCATCGTCTATCGGCCTGAATATTCGAGAAATTATATTAAAGAAAATATACATCCTCCGGTAGGATTCGAACTTGCTTCCTCCTTATCGGGAGTAACTATTAAATCTGACATACTTCTACCGACTCAACCATGAAGGGCATTGCCGATCAAGTAAGTGTCTTTAAGCGAAATCCTTCTCGTCATATACACGAGTATATACGGTATACTAAGTTTTACTTGTGGCAATAATTCAAATAAACGGTATAATTATTTTATGTGGAGACACATACTTGTACCATATCGACATTAACAACCCACACAGAAATGACGACAACATATATTCTTCCCGCACATACATATACATGAGAATATAAAAAATCCAACCATATATAAAATTATTGCAACATTTCGCTACATTTCACCGACATATACGAGGATGATATCTATAGACATTTCTCAAACACACACATATATACTTACATGAATTAACGTTACCGTCCGACATATATCTAGACAAAGAAGCGTTTCTTTACATACACACTCATACACTATTACATACTTTAACGTCCAAAATGTTCCTCACATTTATATTTTATCTATTGCCTTAATACACGTGACACGTATCTGACCAATAAGAACTAACTAAAAATCATAACATACCAGTACACTGTATCTCTTTGCTTTATCATTTCTATCTCGATCTCTGACGAAGCTTTAATAAATGTGAAACATATTAGATTGGGATACGTTTCCTGTTTGTTCTTTATTTTATTTTATCATATATATGTATGTATGAATTAATGAGCAAATGCAGATCAAACGTGGATCGGAATCCGAAAGGATGATAACATGAAGAACAAAGAGGGAAACGTTTATCAATCTAACATGTTTCACTTCTATTAAAGCTTCGTCAGAGATTCAGAGAAAACAGAAAAAAAGCCAGAACTTTGGTATTTTCAATTTTGTTTGTATCAATTCTCATTGGTCAGTTATGTATTACGTGCATTAAAACCATAGATAATTCTATATGTATGTAAGTTTGTAAAAAGTCTAGTATGTCTAAACGGCCATCGGATACTAGACAAACACACATATACAATTACGAATACACATTATCATATATATGAATGTATTACTTTAAAAGTTATTACTAGTTGACACTCGTATTTGAGTAGACGCTTCATTTATATATTAAGCAGTATATTTATTTATTTTCACCGACCGGCCTGAAACTTCGAGGAACCTTAATAAAGAAGAGCGAATATTTTTTTTTCTTCAGATACGTGTATCCGCTAATAATAAAGTTAAAATGTTACAAATCTGTCGGATTCAATCAGTTATGTGCCATGCGCGATACACGCTTAGGCGATCATGTATCTTTCGATTGACGAGGCACATTTTTTTCCCCCGCAGTAGGTTGCCATTTCTTTTGGTGGTAGACCAGTTGCCACCCAAGCCTATAGAACCCGATCTGGGGCAGAAGAAGAGGATTCATACCTTTCCCAAGCACGTAAGTGAATGCAATGGATTTGACTGGAATTCGAAATCGGCTCTCCGATTCCTCGATCCGAGCCGCTATCCATTACTCCACCGTGCCTCCTGTCGGATTGATAAATCAATTCTCTCATTCTCTCTCGCTCTCTCTCCATATCTATCTATCTATCTATCTATCTATCTATCTATCTATATATATATATATATATATATATAGAGAGAGAGAGAAAGAGAGAGTTGGTTCTAGATACTTGAGTTATTTCTTAAGAAAGCTTCGAAATGTTTATACAGTTTTGAGACACGCTCTCTCTTTTTTATCTATCTATGTCTCTCTCTATATCTATCTATCTATCTATCTATCTATCTATCTATCTATATATATATATATATATATATATATATAGAGAGAGAGAGAGATGGGGGGGGGGAGAGTGAGAGAGAGACATAGATAGATAGATAAATAAAAAAGAGAGAGCGTGTCTCAAAACTGTATACACATTTCGAAGCTTTCTTAAGAAATAACTCAAGTATCTAGAACCAACTATATGTAATTGAAATAATGCAGATAGAGACAGTATTTATTATAAATGCACGCTCTTTAGATTCTGTCACTGTTTTTCTTTTCAAATTGATGCTCCAAGCATTGCTCACAACACGACGCAATGAATAGAATAATTGAAACGTTACCAAATAATTTTCCCAGAGTTAGTCGTAAGGGAATCATGGATCATAGTGATCGCATTGATACTTAATATCTACAAGGTGACTCAAAAATGTGTACACATTTTGAAGCTTTCTTAAGAAATAATTCAAACTATTTGCAACTATATGTAATTTAGATAAGGAATTATGAAGACAGTGTTTATAATAAATGCGTGTTCTTAAGATTTTGTCATCGCATGTTTTCAAATTGATGTCCGTTTTGATCCAGACATTGAATTGAATCACAAGCAGCAATCAATATTTCGATAGGTTTCTTGGACTTCTGTGAAAACTTTCCATCATCTTTTATTTCTTCACAGTGCTTGGTTAATATCCCTGGGTCTTCTGTAACGGTTCTTGTGGCCATCATATACAGGAATCATCAGCTTCAAACTTATCTCTAATTTGTGAGATTGGAAGCCGCATGGGTGAATCCAAATAAAACTCTCTTCGATACCAACTTTGAACTTCAGCAGCATTTTTTATGCATCCAGTAGCATTTCAGAATGAACTTTCTTTGTTCAACGTAAAGCCTGGTTGACATTAGTATGACTAACGTGTCAATCTGAAAAGAAAGCCAATTGAGTTGAGCGATACACTCTGAAAGTGTATATACATTTTTTAAGATATCCTATATATATTTACACACACACACACACACACACACACACACACACACATATATATATATATATATATATATATATATATATATATATATATATAAGGGTGTCCCAATGACTGGTACTGATTGTAATGTGATTTAATCTTAAGCGTCTAATGATTTTTTTCTTTTTCTTTCAGATTTGGCGGACATTTCGGCGATATTATTTTTCACACAAAATTGCCACGACTAAAATAAAATGATACAACAGAGAAATAAATAAATTTTCACCAATAACACTGATTTATTTACTGCTGACTTTGATTCGTCTTAATGAAACACCCTTATATATAATCCGTCTTAATGAAGCACCTTTTATATATATAGTGGGAGAGGGAAAGAGAGAGAGAGGGGGAGAGGGAGAGAGAGAGATGATTAAAAAGAAGTCGAAATGTGCGCACCTTTGAAGTCATTTTATGACTCCTTCTGTATTTAAACTTAATATATTTTCTAATAAATGCACTATTATAAATGGAAAAACAATTTTGATTTGAAATTTGCTCATCTTACCGTCAGCGAAATCGTCAGGTAACGAACTAATTTTGAATAAATCATGTTTACATGAGAAAATATTCTTGATGAAAAATTCAATATTCCTGGAAAGTTCTTAGAAATTCTTTCTGCAGAAACTTCTCGAACTTTATGTAAGAAACAGAGAAAGTGAAAAGGTGCGGTTTTGTCCTTTTTAGGGAGCACAGATTGATTAATTGTCGTTTTCATGTGTTCAGATAGGATCGTTAACAGTGTTGGCAACTGAAATTTTATCATAATGCTTCAGGATTTATTATTGGTCAATAAAGTTTACAGGCTTTGATTGGCTGAGAAAAGTTGACATAATGAAATCGATGTAGCATTGTTAGTCTGAGTTTTTCTTTTCTTTTTTTCTCAAAAGTTATTCTATTGTCTGAAGAAGGAAGTTATGCTCACTCTACTTTTTCTATGGGCCGTGTCATTTCAGGAATTTGGCGATCATGGCTCTCTACAATTCCCTATCCTTTGTACCTCTTAATTATTTGCTATCTCTCCCAAACCCTGCTCCAACCATACATGCACACACGCTAGCCAGGTAGGTTATGCACTGGTTTTACGCTATCTCTCTTACTGTCAAGCTGTCCTGTGAGTATCAAATTTTCCAATCCCTCTTTTCTCATTATGTGCCCTAGAAACTTCAACTGTATCTTCATGATATTAAGTATAAATATCCTTTTTGTTTCTATTTTCTCTAGAACATCGTCCTTGCTCATATGTTCGATTCATGTTATCCACAGCATCCTTTTTGTGGGAACCACATTTCTGTTGCTTCAAGTCTCTTCTTTATTAGTGAGGAAATTGTTCAGAATTCACTGGTATATTGGAGGACTGATGCTACAAAACAGTACAGTACTCTTTTCTTTGTTTCTAACGAAATTTTCCTGTTTCTTAATACTTCGCTTAGCTTTTGGAAGGCCATTTTTTGCTATGCCAATGCGTCTTAAGATTTCAGTGTCACACTTTCCGTCCTATGTTAAAACACTTCTCAGATATTTAAATTGTTGCGCTTTTTTTGATTTCTCTATCTCCAGTTTGTAATTTTCATGTTGGCCTACCTGGTCATTAATATACTAACCAGACCAATCCATTTCCAAAACTCCAGATATACCGAGTACCCGGACTATTTCCATATTTTTCATATGGGTTAGAGTTCCCTATCCTCAACTTAAACATTAAAGAAAATGAAAATATTAATAATATTTTACAAATTTTTTAAAAAAAGAGGGTAAAATGAAAAATAAAGTTATCGGTATATATATATATATATATATATATATATATATATATAGTCAATAAATCCGTTGGTATATAATCCAAGTGGATCCTAATAATATAAATTATTAAAAGTGATCCGAAAAAAAGAGCTCAATGTATTTATTACAACAGAGCAAATAAATTACACAACAGAGACCTCATGAGTATAGACTATTTCAACTAACGTCCAATACGTTAGGCTTATGAGGTAATTTTGAGGAATTATATATATATATATATATATATATATATATATATATATATATATATATATATATATATATATATATATATATATATATATATATATATATATATATATATATATATATATATATATATATATATATATATATATATATATATATATATATATATATATATATATATATATATATATATATATATATATATATATATATATATATATATATATATATATATATATATATATATATATATATATATATATATATATATATATATATATATATATATATATATATATATATATATATATAATTCCTTTGTGGCCGAGTCGGTTAAGGCACGTCAGCGTAAATGACGGTTCCGTATAGGATGCAGGTTCGAATCCTGTCAAAGGACGAATATTTTCTATGAAAATTTCTCGGGCATTCAGGCCGGTAAATGTTATTTAATACTGTTTATTATAAACAGAGCATTTACTTAAATACTTGTCTCTATAAAAAGAACGTTAAACATAAAATAAATAAATATATATATATATATACAACAAAAGAAGTTAATGTTGAAACCATATTAAAAACACGAATTCATTCACTAGCTCAATCACTAAATCTACTTTCAAAATCTAACTGTAGAAGTCATAACATAATTTACCTCCTAGAATGCACACTATGCCAGAAACAATATGTAGGAAAATCTGAATGGCCCTTTCACTACAGAATTAATAATTATCGTAAGCGAATTAAGTCGACTCCCCATGAAAAATTATTACCTGTAGAACAACATTTCCGCCTGGAAAAACATGATTTCAAAACCCATGCCAAATTCACTATAATTGAGAGAATAGAAAAGTTCAGAGCAGATAACATTAGAAAGATTTTAGAGTCCCATGAAAATAAGTGGATACAACGTCTAAAAACAAAATATCCAGCTGGGCTAAACCATAAATTTAACAATATATAGATAGTATCAATATATAACTCAACAAATCAAAACCTACCCACATTTCTCACCCACACAAGACAGACATGCTTACAGAGGTGTAGAGGCCTCACACTTATACAGTCACCCACACGAATATACACATTTACGCACATCATACTCACTCACTCCCTAATGAGCCAAATGATAACACACATCCACAGCAATACACACGCTTACACATATCATACTCACTCACTCCCTAAGAACCAAATAACACACACAAAAACACTAAACAGGGACACATCCCCTCACCAGGTCCAATAAAACTGTCAAACTGACCAGAGAATTCAGAGCAACATGTATCTATCCAGCTCTTATCTCAAATAACAACTTAAAAGAGACTGTTTGACCAACACAAGGAATGTTAAAAGATTCATTTTAAAAAGATAAAAAAATAAAAAAACAAATGAAAACTACAGACAAAAGTTTATTTTCTCCAGCAAAAAACTCATTTCTGTAGTTTAGTGCTACCAGCAAGCAGAAATATTTCTCCTCCCGATGATGGCCATTTTGGTTGAAACTAGTCGAGGAATCTAAATGTAATAATAATAAAAAAAAACGAAAGAATATTAATCTACAACCCAGTGTGTCTAAAGATTTTAATTTTTTTATTTTTTTATTGTTCAATATATATATATATATATATATATATATATATATATATATATATATATATATATCTAAAGTGGATAAGGAGGTCAAAAGCTAGTGGCGACAATATATATATATATGTGTGTGTGTGTGTGTGTGTGTGTATATATATATATATATATATATATATATATATATATAATGTGTGTGTGTGTATGCGTGTGTCTGTAACCATAGATTCACAACTGGTAATTGTAAAAACCTCTGGACTCTTTGCATAAAATTACTAAACGAATTAAAGTTTATAGTTATATATAAAAAAAAAGAAACTGGCCACATTGTAGGCTTTTCTCTCTATTTAAAAATATTCTTCACATGATTCTCTCGGGTTGCTTATCTCCTCTCTCTCTATCTATCTATCTCTTTATATATATATATATATATATATATATATATATATATATATATATATTTCTCCTTCTCTCTCTCCTCTTCTTTCTTTCTTTTTTTCTTTTTCTTACTTTAAAGGAATGTATCCGTTTGCACTTTGAATAAGATTCATTTCGCTTCAGATTTATTTTCGATGAACAGACAATCGTCGTCTTGTTAATGTCAAAATTGCAAAAAAGAATATATACAAGTAAAATAAATTGCATATAAGACGCGAAATATTTTTACCATTTTTTTTCTTTCTTTTTTTTTTTTTAACTGTTTCCTCATTTTTTTAGCACCTCTGCTTTTCTGGCGATAAAGAGTCAATAAAGAGTCTATACTTCAGTCGACTTTTCTTTCCTTTCTAAATGTTCAACCAGACAGTAGAAGCCTATCGTCTACCTCCCCATAAGGCCAAAAATAAACAAAAAAAATTTGGAATGCTTCCAATATATATATATATATATATATATATATATATATATATATATATATATATATATCATCGGTGAGTTAGTCGATAACAGTGTATGTGTTATTTTATTTAAGACTGATTTCTTTTTGCCATAAAAATCGTCCCAGCTATTTTTACGCATCAGACATTTAACTGCGCAGCTGTATTACAAGAATAAATAAATTAAACTTATTGAAGCAATGAAAATGTGTTTGTCTTTTCAACTATTTCTTTTATTTTCTGTTTTTGTTTGTTTTCTATATACTAACACTTGTGAAGCATTTATAATTGTAGATACATCAAAATTAACTTCTGAAAAAATATAATTCCCTGATTAATAATCTTAACCTTGTAAGAAGTATGTCTACATAAAAGTTCGTATCTTCCTTAAAATTCGCGAGCCGTGTTAAATTTCTGGCCTAGACTATTGCGTCTCCTTTTAGCACTATGAACTTAGAAAAAAATAAATAAATCCCTCTTTTCTCCCCTAGGTATGGGTTAAATAGCAAATTAGACAGGGGAATTTAGGCTTTGTCAGACTACGTGAAGAAATACTCTAATTTTAAAATCGTGGAGAACCCAATGAGAAATAGTACACTCCCCCCCCCACCCAGATTTTATTGCAAATCACAGGGAATAAAGAGAATGAATATATAATGGTAGCCTACGTTCTAAAGGAACATGGCATATTAAAAAATAAAAAATTAAAGAGAGGCTGATGAGATATCTTGTGAAAAATTATTTTTTGATTGTGAATTTTCTTATTCTCGCAATGAATCAAGTAGTATCCCAAGACTATTCAGTGATAGTGATGAAATCAGTTAAAGCAATATTTGCCTTAATTCGACTGACAAGATATCTTACAATAACTTATAGCGGACCGTGGCGATAAAGATATAAAGAACACATGTGGGTTAAATTTTTCTTGCTAGCCGGTCCAGCTACATGAGAATGTTGTACTTTAATCAAGTCCATAGAAGACAAAGAAAACAAACAAGACCGATAACTATATACAAACAAATATTAACAACAAGTTACAAGCACATGGACAGTTACATTGAATTTGTTGGGGTGAATATTATGTGTGTGCGTTGTGGTGTGTGTGTTGTGGTGAGTGTTCGCACGTACGTGTATTGTTCTTAGCGTGTTCTCAGAATTTGGGAAATGCTGTATTGGTGAGAGCTCAAATGAAGAGAAAAGAATTACCCCACCTCATCAACACGAGGTGGTATAAGGCCCAAAGCCCGAGGGAAAAGAGAGATCGAGGCAAAGGGTCACCCAGTATTTATAGCCAGGGGAGAGAGACCCCCTGGTGAAGGGTTAAGGAACTAAAGGTGGAGCGACTCCGACAAATTTAACACTTGTGAATATTCATAATTTTAGATACAGTGTAACCCGGATATAAGAGAGTTGTCGGGACCGGAGAAGAAGTCTCTAATATACGGGTTTCTCTTATATCTGGGTTTGGTCTATTTTGTTTAGGTAAGTATGGCTCTAATTTGGGACCAGAGAAAATCTCTCTTATATCCTGGTTTCTCATATATCCGGGTTACACTGTACAACCAAATTATTTTCAGAAAACATATTCATTGAATCGAATCCATGTATGCAATATGATCGCATTGAAACGCACATATTGCATAGCTTATATATATTCCATACCTTGTATATATTGCTTACAATGTATGCAATATCTAATATTGCCTTCTTTGGAAGCAATATATCTACTTTAAGCATTAAAGTGGATATAGGGCTTACAAGTTTTGCTTCGAGTGGTCATATTGCTTACAAAGTGTGCTTAGCGGACATATTGCTTATAAGTAGCAAGCCTAAAAACACTGGTTAGTTTCAACAATTTTTAACAGTTAATAAAATTTTAAACTAAATATCTGTAAAGTAATCAATGAGATTTGTACATAGGAAATATATAAATGCAAAATGTAAATATGGTGATTGTGATATAGGAAAATAAAATAAAGAAAGTTATGAGAAAAATAAAACTCGTATATCCAAAGAAAATAATGAATACTTATAATTCAAATTATAATTTATAAAAAATATCATTTAGTTGTTAACGAAAATGTAGAATTAAATTAAAATTTATGTTAAGATTTTTTTATATGTTTAACCAGGATCAGTTACATTATTTTCTATGAATATTATATAGAACAACGGATATTATCTACCGGGTAACAATTTTTAATATTATCTCATATAGAATAACTGATATTATCTACCTGGTAACGATTTTGCCTTATATTTTTTCAGTTGTTTTAAAAATTCTCGTACAGAACGAAATATAAAAAAATCAAACATCCAACTAGTATTCATAAATTTCATCTTACACACGAGCGCGCGCACACACACACACATATATATATATATATAATTTTAATAATGAATACAGAATCCTTAAAAATCCATTCGGTCAGGTAATAATTTATTTCGTGGACTCAGACGTGCATTTCTTCAGACCAAGTTTACAAAAATAAATTGGTCAATTTATTCAAACGCAAGGAAAAGAAAAAAAAACAAAAAAGGAAGAAAGAGAGAGAGAAGAGAGAAAAAAGAAAAGTTTTAATATTATTAGGTCGGTGCAAAAATAATGACGCAATAATGTCGTTTTTTTGACTTATTTTTTAACTTCAAAAAACGACACTATTACGTCATTATTTTTGCACCAACCCAATAAAAATGGAAAGAAAGAAAGTGGAAGAAAGACAGAGATTTCAATATAAGGTTTTTTAGGGGGAAGAGAAAGAGAGATAGACATGGGGAGGGTAAAGGGAAAGAGAGTGAGAGAGGGAAAGAAAGGAGTTAAGCGAGTCCACAGGGTGACACAGAAAATATTTTTTATACACACATATAGTTAAAAAAATTTGAAGCCACCCCCAGAATTAGTATGGAATGAACTTGACAAAAGAATGAAAATAAAATAAAAAAGAACTCTTAGAGTAATTGAAGAAAGAATGGAATAAGTTATCACACTTTATATTTTTGGAAACTTTTGCCATGAATGCCAAAAATTTGTGCTGCGATAATCAAGACTAATAGAGTATATTTTGCGAGAGCAAAATTTAATCAAAAATGCTTTTTCTATTTGTCATAATAAAATTTATAATAAAAAAAACCATGTCTCACTTTTTTTTTTTTTTTTTTAACTATATATAATATTTTTCTCTTATTTAAAGTATAAAACAACTATTTTGGGGGACAATTTAAAAAAATTACTAGGGGTGGCTTCAAACTTTTGAACAGTAAAATATATATATAAATATATATATATATATATATATATGTAAGCAAATATATGGATATAAATCCGACAGTATGAAGAAAAATATACGGAAAAAAACAAACAAAAATCCTTATATGCAATTATGCTATTTTAATGTGAATATAATGTCAACGTCGGACGTTTCGGTCTAATAAACCATCTTCAGGACATATTCATAAAATATAATTAACATTATCAATTGGTCTTTGTCATGTTGAATTGATAATGTTAATTATATTTTATGAATATGTCCTGAAGATGGTTTATTAGACCGAAACGTCCGACGTTGACATTATATTAACATTAAAATAGCGTAATTGCATATAAGGATTTTTGTTTGTTTTTTTTTTCCGTATATTTTTCTTCATATATATATATGTGTGTGTGTGTGTGTGAAAAATTGGCAAAAATGTTTGGGACATCCGTTAGGACTTCATCGGACTGCGTTGTTGTAGCTACACATGCGCGCGAACGAGAGTCGCTGGGGTTACTAAATTTAGAAATATTTTTTCATAGAATCTAGCCAATTTCATCTAGATTCTTTTTCTTTTTGTTTCCATCATTTTTGTTATTTTATTAAATATCCCACATTTTGATAACAGAAACTCTGCCAAGAATGGTGAATATATATATATATATATATATATATATATATATATATATATATATATATATAATCAATTTATTCCCAAGCAAGGCAATAATGCCAGTAATACGCAAGGGGTTATTGAGAGTGAAAGAGAATGAAAAGACTTTAAATGAAACGGAAACCCGATCCTTAACAGCCAAACAGGGATAAGCCTCTACTCCTGTTCAAATGACCGGGGAGAAGTGTGAACCAGACGATAGGCGAACCTATCTATTCCTATTGAATATATATTTGACTGAGATTGGTGCACTTCTACTGGAGAAAAAAAATCCTTCATTTCACCGGGCATGACCATGGGATCTTTATTCACTGAACGGTGAAACGTGCCAATGTAAACTTACATCCACAGCACTTGGTCAGTCTTTTACCGACTGGAGCTCTTCACTGCGCGATGTCTTTCCAATCTCATTTGCGTCGGTCTGAACAAAAACTGATAAAGGCCCGATTGTATGTTCAACAAAAGAACGGAAGGTGAAATAACTCCACGGTGAGAGACTTCGCTACTTCTTCTATATTCTCTCACGGATCAGAACTAACGAGAAGTCCAAATGCCCCGTTGCCTATCTATGACATTTAATGATTTCCATCGCCAACGAGACTATCAATCTCCGACTCCCTTCGTCAATCTCATCCCTATATCTCCGACTGACGATGTATTACCCACTAACTGCCGGCTTCATTCTGTTTTTAGCCTGGCTATATGGTTCCACTACCATAATTCCCTACTTTCCGGTCGAGTAGCACTTGATCTCGAAATTTTATTTACTCTACTTTATTTTTCCCTATCTTTGGACAGTGGGCGGTTGCTTTGATTTCCTTCCATTTTTACTGTTGCTTGTCGTAAAATCAAACCCAGAAAAAAAAACATTTACAGCCCGCTTGATTTCGTGGGCGTCCTAGATCAATCAAGTGGGGGACTATATCGCATCATTTTTTTTTTTTTTTTTAGCACGCAATGTTTTTTTAGATTTTTCTATTTTTTTATCTAAACTAGCAATTTTGGAAAAGACATCGTTAGCAGATTTATTCCAGTTTTTGGAACATTCCGCCTCTGATTCCTTTTAATGTTTCGAAGTGCTCCAAAATTGTGGCCTTGGAACAGATTTAGTTTCATACAAGTAAATCTGAGTGCTTTAAATGTTTACCTTCGAACATCTTTATGAGCTTAAAGTTTTTTGCGGTAACCGACTTTCTATGTTGAGATGATCTGAAGTGCTCAAATCGGATTATCGATCGATTATTGATTATTAATTCGGTGTCGAAAGATTTATTTTTGAAATATGATACTGGGCACTTCGTGAGATCAGGTGAATCCATCTTAAGTGGCTGAAAGCTACTTCCTCCTTTTGAAGTCTTGTCTTCCTCAGCTCTAACTGCAAATCAAGCACAAAAGTCCATTTCTGTTAGTTGTACAACTCATCAGCACTCTCCATGGTCGCCGGCAAAAGAGAGTTGTGGAGAGCCATTGACTGACAAGATATTTTGGAATAATTTAACACTTGTGAATATTCATAATTTTAGATACAACCAAATTATCTGATCGGATTTGTGGCACTTGAGACATCTTCGCTACTATTTCTATCTTCTCTCACGGACCGGAAACCTCCCTTTAGTTAGTGAGACAGCACACAAAAGGGAGACGGCATGCAAAAGGTACACAGCACACAAAGGGGTCACAGCACACAAAAAGGAGAGAGACAGCACACAAAAGGGACAGCGCACAAACGGGTCGCGGCACACAAAAAGGACACAGCACACAAAAGGGACACAGCGCTCAAAAGGGTCACGGCACACAAAAAGGAAACAGCACACAAAAGGGACACAGCGCACAAAAGGGTCACGGCACACAAAAAGGACACAGCACACAAAAAGAACACAGCGCGCAAGAGGATCACGGCACACAAAAAGGAGACAGCACACAAAAGGGTCACGGCACACAAAAAAATCAGGCTTACTCATTAGTTCAATCCAAGGTGCTAAATATATATTTTATTTAGCTATGGTGTATCTCTGGCGCATATGAAAGTATGCAATGCTTAACAAGTCTGTCCCGCTGACCACTCCACTTTTATAGTGAGTTCGTTCTTCTTACTGTGGCCTAGTGCAAGTCTAATGTTAGTAAATCTAGCACGCACGTGACTACACAGAGTATTCCTGGGGAAATGATTGGTAGTTTACATCACTTATTTGCATTTGCAAAAAGCGCCTCTACATGTAGCTATAATCTAAAAATCTGTTCTTCAAATCTCTTGAACACCAATCGAAAACTGTGTTCTTCATTGTACACCAATTTTGAACTCTATTTTTCGGGTCTAATCATTGTATACCAATCGGAAACAGTGTTTTCGGGTTTATTCATTATAAACTAATCGTAAATCCGATGCAATCAGGTTTTCCAGATCTCGCTTGTCTCAATCCCCTTTTGAGTCTCGAGGGAGGCGCTTCTGGCCAAGTGTATGGGCTTCTCGGTCGCGCAGAGTTGTCCAATTAACGCGAATGTCCTCGTCAAACCCACCATCACCGCCTACCACGAGAGAGAAAGGAAATAAGGAGAGAGGATGACAATTCCGATGCACGAATGTGAACGGGTCCCGACCACCACCACCACCAATCGTTAACTATGTTCGCGTGTAGCCGTTGTAGACTAATCGGGAACTGATTACGATTGGTATACAATAAAGAGGCTTCAGGCCTCTTTATTGTATACCAATCGTGAACTCTGTTTTTCGGGTTTATTCATTGTACACTAATCAGGAATTGTGTTCTTCAAGTCTCTTCATTGTACACCAATCGGGAGCTTCGTTTCAGAGTTCGATTTCAGCTAAATGCAAAAATCTGAATTCCCTCGATTAGTCTTTCTGCTTGAGGTATTGGCGATACACATTTTTTTTATATTTTATTAATCCCTAGTTATTTATTTACCTGATTACTGATACTATATGGTCCCACAAAGCCACTTTGCTCATGTGATAGTATAAACCGGTACCTCCAGATTGTTCGTCTTTAAGGTTTAAATATAATGGTTAAGTACCAAACCAGTTGCAATTTGTATAATTGTAGTCTCAAAAAATCTGCGATACTCACGTTCTATGCATAAAAAAAATAAACTAACATTCCTTGCCAATATCTACTCTCAATAAGTTGTTCATTTTTTATTATAAACTTCACTATAAAAACATATACCTCGGCTCACGAATTTAAAAGCCGTTTGTAACCCGAAATGTTCGTAACCCGAAATGTTCGTAAACCGAAACTATATTTCCAATAGGAATCAATGTAGAGAAAAAACGTCACGGTACAATAAAATTGGAAAAGAAAAGCACGGCACAACACACGAATGTATACAACATGGTGGTCGACTCAGAAATTATTCCGTTCGGGTTAACTCAGTTCGACAATGTTGTTCAAGAACCGAAATTTTGTTCGATAACCGAGGCATATTCATCTCGAATTTTCTGGTTGAAAACCGAGGTTTTTCTGTAAATCCATTGAAAGAAGAAAATCTAAAATAATGTGCGAATTTTGCGATTTAGCTGAGCAATCGCATCACGTCACTGGCCCACTAGATTCGTAGGGGCACAATATTAACTGCAGATATAACGGAAGGGGTGTGTCTGCCGTATGATAGCCTGAACTTGCCGACCACTACTGAAGCTAGTTTTGAACTCAAAATTTTATTTCTCAAAGACTGCTTGCAAAACAAGGCTAGAGAGAACAATCTACGCTGCTATTTAGTCCACAGCTGAAGGAGTGGAAAATAAATGGATCGATATTTTTCATAATGGCATTTGCATGAAAGTGGACATAATGAGTTCGAACTTGTCTACGCTGTCTTCTCTTCCCGATCCGTTAACCGTTACACTGCGCGCACATTTGAATGGAGCTTGATACTCCTCAACTACCTGGATGTGCCCGTAGCTAAGAATTACCCGTTTTGAAAAATATATAAACATAAATAAAAAGAAGTAACTTAATGAAGTCGGCTAGACTATACGACGCGTTCAGTGTAGGGGGGGGGGGGGGCGTATTCAACATTTGATAATTTTGCGGCAAATTATGCGCTTAAAAGGTTTTAGGCAGTTTTGATCAACATTTCTTTTCATGAGAATTGTAAATGCAGGATTACCTGACGTTTAAGTAAAATAATAACAATAATAATATTTATTAAGAATTTATTACAGGATAATACTAAGTTGTACGGAAATATTGTTGACAATTATGTATTTAGTTATATAACAAATAAATAAAAATAATAAAAATTTTGATGCTATATTCGATTTGTTGTGAGGTATTTTTCATTTTCTCCTTTGTTATTGGAAGTATTTTAGAATACTTTGGGTGCAATGCTAAGTTTCCTAAGTTGAACAAACTGTAGCTGTTTCGTTTACGCATTGTTACCTCTCTTCTCCATTGTTGATTTTAGATTGCTTTCTTCCAGTCATTTTGATGACCGAGGGCTTAAGCGTGCTGGCCTTGTTCAAACTGTTGATCACGTTAGATAACACGCGTATAAATCACAGGTGGGCTCTGTGGGTGTTGCCCGATATGCAAGATATGCCCGAGCAAGCGTCTGCAATAGGGATTGGCTAGCCGCCCTAGTAGACCGGTATCCTCGAATACAAGTGGCCAGCTATACATTACTTTAAATCCTACCTCCTAGATACAAATTTATATTTAAATGCTTTTCTTTATATTTGCGATTTCACTTCCAGAGTATTACTGATCTTCCCTTTTAACTCCCATAAATACAGAGAAAGTGTAGGTTATACCCACATAGATTTGCCAGTTTTGCTAGTCATGGTGATGCTGCTAAGCATCTATAAAAATGGGGCACTTACAGTCTTTATCCACTTATCTGTCTTTACCTTCAAATTCTACTTTAGTTTCAACACCACCGAGACCCTATTCCCGGGCATGGAGATATCTTTCCCCTTAGTAACTGGGCTTTCGCGCATACACAAACAAACACACACATGCGCGTGTATCACCAACACAATTCCTAAAGTTTAATATCATGCGTATGCATGTGTCTTTTTCGCGACTTGTTACTCTGTTATATATATATATATATATATATATATATATATATATATATATATATATATATATATATATATATATATAGGGTGTTCCAATAACTTGAACCGATTTTAAATGTGGATTAAGTTTAAGCGCCTAATGATTAAGACTTTGGCAATTTCAAACATGGAAAGATTAACAATCAAACTACGTGTTAAAGTTATCGAAGCCTTCATTATTTACATTATTCGGACTATTGTCCTCATCTTTGTCGCCATATTTATCACAACGTTTCGGCTTCAGGTGGTTGGAATTTCGAACTGAACCATTTATTTCGCTCACTGGGGTAGACTGTTCTAGTTCCACGTGCCATGTCTGATGGATGTCAGTTATTAGTTATCTCCACTGCCTTAACCGGGTATTGAACTCACTCCTGTCACTGGATCTAACCAACGCCTTTATCCACTGTGCCTTGAGGACATCTGGGAATGATTTTCTGGGTATCATAAACATAATGTCTTCAGCAACCATTTTTACCAGTGCTCATGTTGAAACTTTTTTGTTATCATTGCTTTTCTCTGGCACTCCTTATTACTGGTTCCCATATTGTATTTATTTCTATGCTTGGTCGGCTCAGGAGATTTTTGTGGCCTAGCATATGTGCTGATTCCTTAAGTTTACGAATTTTCCAATGGTGTTTCTTGTCTATGATCTCAACATGATCCCACAGAGGGCAGTGATCTCCCTTCTCTCTCCATATGTGGTCAGCCACACCTGATTTTTCTACCTCCTCTCGTGTTACAGCTTTCTGGTGTTCTTGAAGCCTTACCTTGAGGGAGCGGCCTGTCTCTCCTTTATATTCCTTTCTGCAGCTGCACGGGATAGCGTACACACAGTCTTTAATCATGTTCTCCTCTATGGGGGAAGGGTCTCACTCGGGAGAATATCTGCGAAGTGTCGTCAAGCTTTTGAAGGTTGTCCTGATGTTATATGGACCGCAGATCCTTTGTATTTTCACATAAGGCAGGCAGACTGTTTTCTGAGTGTTGTTGTCCTCCTCCTCTTGTACCCGCCTATCCCAGTTTTTGGGGGCTGCTGCCATGTACCCAGGGTAGTTGTTATGTTGTAGGGTACTACTTATACTGACCAATTCTTTATCTAACGTCTCTCGGTCGCCACTTATGACTTTTGCTCGGTGTTGTAAGCAACGTACGATCCCTTTCTTTACGCTGTATGGATGGTGGGAGTTGAAATTGAGGTACTGTCCGGTGAATGTCGGTTTACGGTATACGGATGTCTTAAACCCATGCTCCGTTCGAGATATTAGAACATCCAGGAATGGGAGTGTGTTGTTACTCTCTTTCTCCATTGTGAACTGTATCGAAGGTCTTATTGAGTTCACATGGTCCAGTAGAACCTGAACATCTTCCTGGTGTGGCCAGAGTATGAAGGTGTTATCTACGTAACTTAACCATATAGTTGGCTTTAGAGATATAGATTCTAATGCCATGGAATACCTTGAGGAAATGGCATTAGAATCTATATCTCTAAATAGTCCGAATAATGTAAATAATGTACATAATACCATATCTCAGAAATATAGACAGACACTTTATCGAAGCCTATTACGAAAATGGACGTTCAAATTTATAAATATACGGCCCAATGATTCCGCTAGTAAAAAAATGCACACCAAACAGTGAACTTTTGTGGATGCAGTGGCTTTTCAACAATCTTCCTTGGATTTTCATCAGACCAAATGCGACAATTCTGCTTATTAACGAATCCACCAAGATGAAAATGGGCTTCATCACTAAAGGGTTTTTTTTTTTCGCGAAAAATCTTCATCGGCTTGTCTTTGACCGTTCACCCGATTAACGATTGTACGGCGCTCCAAATGGTTAGCAGGTTTCAGTTCTTGTGTCAATTGAATTTTGAAAGCGTGTAGAGACAAATCTTTAGCCAAAATTCGATGTAACGTTGTTGTGGAGAGGTTCAATCCCTACGCGCGATGACGAATAGAGGTGTCTGGATTTTCGGTCACATTCTCAGCACTGCAGCAATATTTTCAGCTGAACGGCGTAAACGTGCATGCAATCTGCCACCGAACCAGTTTGTTTGAATTTACAAACAATTTTTTCAATTGCACTATCGGTTGGTCGAAGTGCGCGAAATGTATTTCTGTTTGAACGTCCATTTTCGTAAAAGGCTTCGATAACTTTGTTTGATTATTAATCTTTCCATGGTTGAAATTGTCAAAGACTTAATTTGGTAAATCTGAAGAAAAAGAAAAAAAATCATTAGACGTTTAAACTTAATTCACATTAAAAATCGGTCCAAGTTATATATATATATATATATATATATATATATATATATATATATATATATATATATATATATATATATATATATATATATATATATATATATATATATATGGAGTTGATAGCGGCTTGGATTGAGGAATTGGAGTGCTGAGTTCAAATTCCAGTCGAATCCATTACATTCACTTACGTGCTAATACCCTTGGATAAGGTATTAATCCTCTTCTTATCCCTCCAGCTATGGGTAAATAGCAGGGCAAACTGGGCTCTATACCCTTAGATGGTAACTTGTCTAGGAGAAGGACAACTCTGAATTCAAAACCTACGGATGGTCGTTTATATATATATATATATATATATATATATATATATATATATATATATATATATATATATATAAGTGTGTGCGTGTGTGTGTATGTGTATGAAGTTATGATTTATATATGTGTGTGCGTGTGCGGTTGCTGTAGCAGTTTCCAACAAATGCAATCAGTGAAACTAGTTTAAATTTTGACGAAGATAACTTTATTTCTGTTCGCGGCAATGCGTGTAAAAAGTCAACAATATATATTCGTATTACAAAATGGAGGCATTGAAAATTTGCGACGACATCAATTTGAAACATCGATTCCAGTATGATCGCTGAAATTAAGCAACGTCGAGCTTGGTCAGTACCTAGATGGGTGACCGCTTGGGAATAGCGGGTGCTCTGAGCTTGAATGTGCGGCTAATGTAATGGACAAAGGCTTGAAATTGTTAATCAGAGAGAGCCGAGTTTTAATTCCCGTTGCGTTCGTCATATTCCTTTTACACGTAAACACCATTGGGAAAGGTATAAATCCATCTCTTCCCCAAACATGAGTCAATTAGTTAGACTTGTATCACTAAATCATTATTATCTCACAAAAAAATGTTTACAATCTAAAAGTATTTCCTGGCTTTAAATAACCTGCAAATGGTTGATAAGTCGTAAAAACTAATGAAGCAGCCAACGAAACAATGAAAAATAAATCGGTGGAAATATAAAAAATATGGCGAGATAAAGAAAATAAGCTGCCAGCGGTTGCAATGCAATAACGAGAACTGTGCACGAAATTTACTACCACTACCGCCTAATGAGCCGATGTATGTTGGCAAAATGTCACTCTGAGTTACGTCACTTCCGATTGAACACCATTTGCATGAAACCCACTTCCTTTGCTCTTTCGCATGTGTTCATGATCGTACAGCGGAAAGGAAGAGAAAAAAAGATTATAAAAGCAGCCTAACTGGTTGCTGTTGATGAATCAGGAACTGAGAAAGTTTTAATATACACGTAACGGGAAGCAACTGCTTGGATAGATGCGCATAAAAGTGTCTCACATGCTTATAGCATTGCATGTGCATGCGTGCGTGTCCACACACGTTTCATATGTATACTCACACACAGTCTGGGGCCTAAAAACGAGCCAAGTCTCTTTTGTTTTATCATAACAAATGCGTCAGACGAATTTGAATAAGATAAACCTGAGAAAATCTCTATAATCAACTAGCCGAATACCCATCCTCCGGTAGGGAAATATTGCAATAGAACAGTTATAGGTAAACATCGGCCTGCGGGCTATATGCAGCCCGACTGGCTTTCTGAATAGTACGCCTAATTTCATAAGGAAAATAACTTTTTTTTTAAACAAATTTTGTTGCTTTCTTTTCGTTCTCAATTGTTGACTGACATTCTTCCATACATAACCACATACATAAGCAATGGTTAATTTTTTATTTTTTTTAATCATTTCGCCCCAAGCAAGTTGGAAATAACACTGGTACGCAGGACCTTAAAGGGAGTGAAAGTGAAATAAAAGGAAGGATTGAAGAAAGGACAAAAGATAAATGGGATTCAAAAAGATAGATGCCGATTGATATTGCATATAAATTTTTGAAGAATGTAGTTACCAGGGGAGGGATTAAACGGAACGGAAGTGCGAGAAAAGAAACTGTTGGCGTATAAATGGTGTTTGCATTTAGCTATTTCAACAGTAAACAGGTGGGACCTAAATGCCAATATAGTAGCACGTTTAAATTAGTCTCATCAAGGTAGCAGGGAAAAAGCTCATCAGAGCACTTGCCATGAAAATATTTATAGAAAAGGCAGAAGGGAGCCAAGCCATGTCGGTAAGAAAGTGACCGGAGTCGAGATGCCAAATTAGGATCGATTACATTAGAGATTATTTGGATTTTGTCAAGTACAATGTTTCGTGAATTTTGTAATCTTTTTAATTATTTTAAAAACTGCTGGCGATTTTCGCTAAAGATCTTTATACGTGTAAAGATCCTCATACGTGTAAAGATCCTCATACGTGTATAGATCCTTATACTTGTAAAGATCCTCATATGTGTAAAGATCCTTATACGTGTAAAGATCCTCATACATGTAAAGATCCTCATATGTGTAAAGATCCTTATCCGTGTAAAGATCCTCATATGTGTAAAGATCCTCATATGTGTAAAGATCCTCATACGTGTAAAGATCCTTATACTTGTAAAGATCCTCACATGTGTAAAGATCCTTTTACGTGTAAAGATCCTCATACGTGTAAAGATCCTCATATGTGTAAAGATCCTTATACGTGTAAAGATCCTCATATGTGTAAAGATCCTTATACGTGTAAAGATCCTCATACGTGTACACGTTATTCGCTGTAGAAACAGGTAAATTTCATATATATATATTTTTCTCTGGAGAAGAGATATACTTAAAAAAATGTTTGCATACTCAAATGAATAAATTAGAAACAAACCACACGTAGTGGTGTATTTTAATCACACTTGTCATCACTGATAATATTATACCAATACTTCAGGTTTTTCATTATAAAAATAATCTTTTCTCCAAAGAAAAAAATACAATTTTCCTCATTTCTGAGGCAGTTGTTGACGCGTACAATCTTCTGTGGTGGAAATGGCTGCGGTATCGTCAATAAAAAATCAGCTTGAATTTTTTAGTAGCGCGAGCAGCATTATGATGAACTATACCTCATGCGTCAGTACCTACAATAGAAGTTCTTCGTATTAATAATAAAACATATTATTTGTTTTAATCAAGTCACCCCAAGAAAGACGATAATGCCATTAAGACGCAAGATGCTACTGGGAGTGAAAGAGAATGAAAAAAAAAATTGGAAGGAACTGGAAACCCAATCTTAAACGGGATAAACATCTAGTCCTGAATAATAAATAAATATTAACTAAAATTTCAGAGTTTAAGCAGAGATGTTGGAAGTATAGAGTTGAAGTAGACTTAAGAATGAACTGGAAACTTAACAGGAAACAAGGGAAAAATCTCTACTTCTGTTCAAAAGACCGGGGAAGAGTGTGAACCGGACAATAGGCGAACCTATCTAATACTATTAAATTTCAAAAACAGACTATATTTATGCATTATAATATTAAAAATTAATTCAACAACTAATGATTTTCACTTATTTAGATATTTTTTCTCTTAAGTTATTTAAATCTTTTTCAGTTGAATCCAATTAAAATGAAATTAAAATACGGAATATTTAAATAATTTAGTTATATTTTTATACTAATTCAAAATAATACTTTTATTAATAACAATAAAGATGAAGCGGAAAACGAAAACCTTATAAACGACACCCCCCGGGGCAGAATAAGTGCCGCCCATGGCAGAATTTGTAGAGCCCAGGAGAGCCATTGAGTTTGTCATCACCGCCCTCAGAAAAAAAAAAAAAATACAGGGACAGCACACTGACTCCCTCTAGAAAGCATAATTTTAGACAACAAATATCTATTTCTCATTATAGATTCCTTTGTCCACGAACTTAAGGCCATTGATCAAAAGCAAAAGATTGAACATTATACAGAGAAAATCTCAGATCATAATTCAGCTATTAACTACATGTCAGGCACACACGTTATATATATATATATATATATATATATATATATATATATATATATATATGGTGGGGGGTGTATGACTGTGTGTGTACCTTCTCAAGTTGACTTCCAATGTTATATATGCTTCAAACTGTGCAAATCCACAGCTGGACTGTTAACTTATTCCTTTACGAATTGATAACTAATTGAACAATGTACGATTAATTAAACGTCAATCACCTGGAAGGATGCTGCATATATATATATATATATATATATATATATATATATATATATATATATATATATATATAAACCTTAAAAATCCTTAGCGGTTATAATTTATTTCATGAATATTTTTATATTCATCTCTTCTGGCCGATAGTTTTTTTTAGAAATGTAATAAATCCGTTCAGACAGATAGAAAAAAAGGGGGAAGGAAAAAAGAAAAATGAAAAGAGAAAAAAATTAAGAGAGAGAGGGGAGGGGAGAGCGAGGGAAGGAGGGGAGAGAGAAAGTGAAAGAAAAGAAAGGAAAAAAGGAACTGATGAGCCAATAGCAAAAATAAAATAGAATGACCTAGAAAAAAATTTTCCTTAAAGGGCTGAACAAATTAATATACTGGGTAAGGAAGAGGGTGATCAGAATTAAAAGAGTTACAGCAAATTGTCTGAAAGAGTCAATCACATTTTAGACAGCAATCATCTTCATCATCACCTAACTAATAAGACATCTACATAACGTAGGCGCAATGCGCTGTCAATTTCCGACTTCCCACTTTGTCTCGTTTTTCCACTTTTGTTCGGATTCTATATTTTGTTAGTTGATTTGTTTAACAGCACACCAATTTCTTATGAGTCATTTAATGTCGAAATGTAATTTTCTTGGAAGCTTTGAACTAATAAAAATATGCTATATTATTCTGCTTTCACAATTGAATACATGGTTGATGAGACTCAGATTTTGTGCATATACAAACTTGTGTGGATATAATTACTATTAGGTTCGTGCAAAAATAATGACGTAATAATGTCGTTTTTTGACGTTAAAAAATACGTCAAAAAACGACATTATTACGTCATTATTTTTGCACGAACCTAATAGAAATGCTATGTATGTTTTATGCTGTACTTTTTAAAGTTATATTTTGGAATACAATTTGATTTAAGAAATTGTAGGATATTATATGGATTAATGTCATAAAAGAGTTATCATTTAGGTTGTTTAGTTGATTTTGTTTTGCGGCATATCAACCACTATGGATTATTTAATGCCAAAATTTATATTTGAACACAAATTTGTGGTTTCAACGAAATATATTTTGAACGCAATTGTATGCCTTTTGCTACAGATAAAATGTATTGCTAGTCACGAATTGTCAGTATTTTTTATATAAAAATCTACTGCTGGTATTTTTACTATTAAAATGTATCCTTATATGATCATTGTGTTTTTTTTGGAGTGGGGGGCTCACTATATGCCCATAACTGGGACCCTAACAGTTGCTACCACTCCGGGTGAATGCGGACCTAGGAACAACAGCAATTAAGAGGTGGTTCCAGGCTCCTCAAAATCTCCAATCTCTCGCTGCCAGATGTAATTTATCGTCACCGGATTCCATATCCTACTAACACACACACACATACATACATACATACATACATACATATATATATATATATATATATATATATATATATATATATATATATATATATATATATATAATTATTTATTTAAAAATATGATTCCAACTCGCTACATAAGAGGTCTCAAGTTTCAAAACAAGAGCCGAAAACTTCAAAATAATATTTGAATTAACTTGAGTTAAAGTAGGCTCTGTTCCATCTTCAAGCGAAATTTTTTGGGAATGACTTATTTCTGAAATTTACGAGTTTTAATAGTATGGTCAGAATTGAAATCAAAAATTTCCATGGTAACATCAAGGGCGGATTGTTTAGAATCGGCAGGGGTGGGGTGTTAATAATTTGTATCAGTATAGAGTTATTTTCATAGATGCCGGGTCACGGTAAGGTGGGGTGGCTAGATTTACGACGGAGGAAGTTTTCGCATAGTCTGGCTTGAGCGTCTACTTTCGTATCGAGCACTATTTTTTAAAAATAATTACAAAAATACTAAGGAACTTTGTATTATTTACCAAACCAGTTTCTTTCCTATTTTCTACAATATATATATATATATATATATATATATATATATATATATATATATATATATATATATATATATATATATATATATATATATATATATATATATATATATATGCGTTGTATCGAACCGGTCCGGGTTCGATTCTTGGTAGTGGAAGCACACTGCTGATGAGTCCCAGACAGGACAAAACGGCCGTCCAGTGCTTTCTGCATTCTGTTGAGAATTCTTCTAGGCTCATTGCTATAAGCCTAAATCCCCAAAATTAATTACACACACATATATATCTTATAATATACATTTGTTCTTCATCGTTTGGTTCAATTCGGCTAATTATAATTTTAGTGCATCATTTTACTTGCAGTTATTGCCATGCAACGAAAACAATCGCCAATGTATTATCTAAATAAATAAACCGTAAATAATCAGCAGTACCTTTTTATAGCCATCTGTCGCTTGTATTATTGCTGACTAATACTGTTTTTATATTTACATAAGTAGCAAAGTAATCGTTCTAAGTAAGGGGTTAATCGAAATAAGTGATGCGTAATTTACTCCGGTGAATTAATTACAACATATACAACTAGACAAAATCTTAAAGCGAATGAAAATAAGGAAGAAATAAACTAGTTTATACCAAAATATTCAAATTTTCACTATTAAATACTAAACAAGACTTTAATTCGTATTTTTTCTTCCTTTATTTTCATTTTCTTTGAAGCTCTACAGTGGAGTAATGGATAACCACTCGGAATCGGTGGAGCCGAGTTCGAATTCCAGTTGAATCTATTACATTTACTTACGTGCTAATGCCTTTGGTAAAGGTTGTAATACTTTTCTCCCTCCAGCTATGGGGAATTAGCAGGACAGACCAGGTTCTATAGCTTTTGGATGGCAACTGGTCTACTGCAGAAAGACATGGCAACCTACTGCGGGAAAAATCTGCCTCGTCAGTTATGTATCGAAAGATACATGATCGCCTACTCGTGTATCACGCATGGCACACAACTGATTGACTCAAATAAGTGGTTGAGTCTAACAGCGCAAAAGGGTATCATTTTTTTATCTTTATTTTCATTGGCCTTAAAAGTTTTGCCAGCCGTGTATATATTAAAAAACAAAACAAAAAAAAAAAAACAAAAAAAAAAAAAACGAACGTCTTAAAAGTATCACGAAATCTGTATTATTCAATCTATAACTTTTGTTCTGAATACATTTCTTTAACAAAATCTCATATGTTTATTTGGCTTTTTTATAACTATATAAAAATTTTAATTTGTTTTTTTTTTCTAGCTTTTTATACATATTCTTTGGCTTTAAATAAAAATTTTAATTTGTTTTTTTTTTCTAGCTTTTTATACATATTCTTTGGCTTTAAATAAAAATTTTAATCTGGCAACCCTGCTTTCGTAAGTTAGAACAAGTTTGGTTATTTTTGTTTAATGACATATCAACACCTCTATGGGTTATTTAATGGCGAAATCTAAATATTTCGTACGCAATTTTATGGCTTCAACTAGATATATTTTGTACGCAAGTTGTTGGCTTCAACTGCAAACATTTTGTACATAATTTAACATTTTCAGGATAAACGTATGTTTTTCATATGTTTTGATATGAAACCCATTGTCATTATTTTCAAAAAGATTTCTCAGGTTGTTTTTTGTTGTTGTATTTATGTCTTAAATGTGCCAAGTGATTACATTCAGTTAAAAATGTTTCCCCGTGAATGCAACTTGGCATGTTGTAGATGTTGCTTGATTCTCATTCTTCCGCAAGAAAGTCGAAACAACGCACGAAGGTTTGGACAGAACAGTTATGAGTTATTTTTACAAAGTTGCTGAAGATGAGAAAACACACTGTTTTGCAAGGTGACATCAAATCGAAACAGTACTGATGAAGATGATGACGTCAGATGTTTTACAAAACAAAAAATAAATTTCAGATTTCCTTTCTTTCTTGCTTTCTTTCTTCTTATTTCATTTTCTTCCCGCTTCTCTCCTAATTTTGCGATTTCTGAATCGCTAGACGTCGACTAAATGATGGACGTTTTTCTTGGACATAAAATAAGTATTTCCAAAAGAAATCTTAAATATCTTGTCGAAAATTTGAATTAAATTCTTACGATTTTTCTTGCATCGTAAAAAAAGGTGAGGGATGCAACTGAAAGGAAAAATTTGTTTTTGTAAAAAGTTTAAGGAGAAACTGCTTTAGTATATATATATATATATATATATATATATATATATATATATATATATATATATAAAAATAAAAAAGAGACATTCTTATGTTTATACATTCTTTTTATAGATACAAATATTTAAGTAAATGCTCTGTTTATAATAAACAACATTTACCGGCCTGAATGCCCAAGAAATTTTCAAAGAAAATATTCGTTCTCCAACAGGATTTGAACCTGTATCCTATACGGAACCGTCATTTAGTCTGACGTGTTCTTAACCGATCGAGCAACAAAGAATCGTTCGATTAGCGAGGTTGAATTTATATTCATACCTTTCCCAAGGGCATTAGCACGTAAGTGAATGTAATGGATTTGACTGAAATTCGAACTTAGCTCTCCGATCCCTCAGTCCGAACCGCTATCCATTACTCCACTGTGCCTCATTAAAACAGTGCTTGTTGCTTTGACAATGTTTCAGAATCCCTCTTTCTTTCTTTATCCATTTCTCTTTCTCTTTCTTCTTCTTTCCTATTTTTTTCTGCTGCCTCAGCCTTCTTTCTCCACCCCTCCACCTTTTTAGTTTTTCTCTCTTTCTACCCTCCTTTTATTTCCCTTTATATCTACCCACTTATTTTTCTCGTTTTTTCAATCAGACGCGGGCATTTGTTTTTAGCTTCTTTACGTTGATCGGAATAGAAATAAAAATGACCTGTTTTCGTCCCTTTGTGGCGTGAAGCCAATAATGATAAACATAAAGCCTAGCACCCAAGCACTCGATCCCCAGACAGCATTATACTAAGGGTGCAGGGTCAGCGTACACCCTGGTATCTGTTACAATAGCCGAGGAAGCAGTCATTTCTGGGCGACTCTCCACGCGGCTTTGAGTCGAGTCTATCTACCTCACACTTAAAACTGGAAAAAAAAATCTACGTATCTTAGCTGGAAAACAAAGAGATCTCCGTTAGTTTCTATATTCAAAAGCACGTTTTATGGTCAGTTTGACAGATTACAACATTTGAGTGTATCATTAATTATACCAGATTAATGAATGCATTTACACTTAATTGGTGACGTGAAGCTTGGCTTCGTATTTTGATTTATTTTAAGCTGTTGGAATGTGCGCGTCATGTTACGGTTAAATATACTGAGCGCGGGACCGTCGAGCCGAGTTCAAATTCCGGCCGATTTCGTTACGTTCACTTTCGCACGAGTACCCTTTGGGAATGTATGAATCCAATTTATTCTCCCCCCAGCAGAACGGACTGAGCTCTCGAGCCTTGATTGGCAAAGGTGAAGGTTAACTCTGAACTCAAAACTGGTTGGGCGTGTGGCCGGCAAATTTGCCCCGTAAAAAGCCATTAAAAGCATAGCAGCAAAACTGGCGTGGTGATGCTGTGGCCTTATTCCACATGGAATTTTTGGCTTGATATTTGGTGAAATGATTCAAAATTATCTCGTTCTTCGAAAGTCCTTAGAAGCAGTTTGGAAGAATAAGATGTTTTTTTAATTAAAATCGCATTGCTTCCAATCAGTTGAGATATAAAAGCATGTATAAAATACCTTCCTTATGTCATGTCTCCTCAAGACGTAGTCGATCATGGCTCTCCACAACTTCCTGTCCCTTGTAACTCTTAATAAATATTGTCTTTCTGTTATTTCTCCTAAACTTTGTTCCATCATCCATTTATGAATCTAAGTACGTTATGTGTTGTTTTCATCTCTTTTGTCTTCAATCTGTCCTGTGAGTATCAAATTTTCCCAGTCCTCTTTCCTCATTATGCACTCTAGAAACCTCAACCTTCTATTCCCAATGTTAATCATAATTTTCTTTTTAGTTTACATTTTCTCTAAAATTTCGTCGTTGCTCACATGTACGGTCCATGGTATTCTCAGCATCCTTTTGTAGAACCACATTTCTGTAGCTTTAAGTTTCTTCTTCATCTTCAAGGAGATCGTCTAACCCTCACTGCCGTACAGAAGGACAGCTATCACGTAACAGTTCAGTACTCTTTGTTTCTAGCGAAGTTTTTTCTCTCTCTCTCTTAATACTCTGTTTAACTTTTGGAATGCATCTTTGGCTATCCCAATACATCTCCGCTTTCCATCGTCTGTTAAAACACTTCCGAGATATTTAAATTTCCGCACTTGTTTGATTTTGGTATCTCCGATCTGCAATACGCACTTTGGGATCACCCTTTTGCTAGCAACAATGCATTCTGTCTTCTTGCAGTTGAACCTTTCTTCTCGCTTTAATTCACGACTTTCTGTAGGAGTTCTCCGTAGCTTTCTTTCTGTATCTGCGATCAACACTGCGTCATCTGCATATGTTATGTTGTTAAAATTGTGGCCGCCAATAATGAATCCTGGTAGGACCTCTAGTTCTCACAAAATTGCCTCGCTGTATAGGTTGAATAAGTCCGATGCTGCTTCCAAAATGATTCAAGTTAACGGTTAACAGTTCCGAACGATAAATCGGCAGAGTTTGAATTCAGTTATAATCACTTTCACGCAAATAGTCTTCTGAACGGTAAGAATCTTATCCCCCAGCTAAGGGTTAAGTAAAACAATAGACTAAAGATCTCTAGCCGTGGTTAGCAACCAGTCTAGGAGAAGGATACCTCTGAATCTAAAACCCAGACAGTTAAAAATAGTTACACTTAGGTGTGCAGATACCATGTCTATATAAGGAAAACCCGACAGATTTCAACAACTATAGATAATCCCGCTGGAGAGTGATTATCCACAATGTTCTTAACACCAACAGCCATTGGGCCCATGAATGTATGGGTGAAAGGTTTGTTTCCTGTCGTAAGTCCGAGTCGATAAGTCGTTAAGTGAGGGATAACTGTATTATCGCAGGTATTCTGTACAGCATAAATAGGGATCATTTCTGGATCATTGTGTAGTACTCGAGCTAACGTTTTGACTTATTCATTTTAATGCCATCAAAATGAAATCGCTTATTTTTAATCGTCTTAGAGACCATGTTCTGATTTCCATCGGCATAGCTGATGCTAACCTCCAGGAGATTGTCTCATTACGCCTTCTCGGGCTACTGTTTTTCCGCTGACATGAAGTGAAAAGATTATATCGGGTCAATTGCAAGAACAGAAGTTAGGGAAGTTGGTTCACTCTAACGTATTAGACAATTCTTCCCCGTCAGAATCTATAGGGATTTATAACTCGACCAATAGACAATGCAGGAAATATTGCAGTTGAGAAAAAAATCGAAAACTGACAGTTCTACAGCCTTGAAATTGGTATTTTATAGAATCCATTTATTTCATTTTGTTTTCACACAGATATATATTCTGCTATGTATTTAGAGATTTTTGATAAAATCCAAAGAAGAATCTGCAATATTATTGGTCCTGACCGGGCACCTCGGTTTCAGTTACTCCCCACTCCCCCCAACATAACGTAACTCACATGTGCCTTTTCTATAAATACTTTCATGGTAATTGTTCTGGTGAACTTTACTCTTTGGTGTCTAGACTTTATGAACTTAAGCGCAGTACTAGATTGGCAGCAATGTCTCATCATTTTACAGTTGACGTGGCTTGAATAACCGTAGATTCTAGGCAAACGGTTTCTTCTCTCGCACTTCTCGCTTGTGGAACTCTCTTCCGGCTTCTTGCTCTCCTGTCAAATTTATTCTTCAAAAATTTAAATGCAATGTCAATCGTTATCTTCAGTTCACTTAATTTCTGTTCTCTCTTTAATAATGTTTTCTTTTTCTCATATTCTCTCACTCAGTAACCCCTTGCGTCTTAGTGGCTTCATTGCCCTGCTTGAAGTGGAATGATTAAAAAAAAGATAAATAATACTATATAAAAATAAACAGAAACCTTATTCGCAGGGCATATTTGTTCAAATTGACGTCACTATGTAAAATAATAGAAACAATTTATGCCAGTGATATGAGTATTTTACAGTTGAAATGGAGAGATGCAACCGTAAGTTCTATGCTAATAGTTTCTTCTTTTGCACTTCTCGCTTGTGGAACTCTCTTCTGGCTTCTTGCTTTCCTGTCAAAATTTGTTCTTCAAACATCTAAATACAATGTCAACCGTTTTCTTCTGTCTTCTTAATTCCAGTTCTTTTATTGTTCTCTTTCCTTAATAATGTTTTTTTGTTTTTCTCATATACTTTCACTCAGTAACTCTATTGCGTCTTAGCTTTATTGTCTTGCTTGAGTGAAATGATTAAAAATGTGTTTAATATTCACCGCTGAATTATGCGTTTGATAAGGAAGGAGACGAGAGCGAAAATTAAAATTTGTTGTTTAAGACAAGTGCCTCTTTCATCATTAGGCTATGGACTTACTGATGTATCGATATATGTGAGTGTGAGTAAGACGTGTGGCACAAAGCAGCAAATTAGTTTTCTCGTCTTGTACGAGATAAAGTCATGGTGCTTATTGAAAATGAAAGAAATTAGTTTCAAGTCAAATTCTACCGGCAAACAACAAATTAATACTAAAAAAGAAGTAACTTATCCGCACGTGAAGTCGAACATAATATTTGTATTTACTCAACACCTCCCCGAGGAGGTCAGGTTGTGACACAAGGCCGGTTTAATGTGGGGAACCCGAGCGTGTACACCCGGGCAAGGAACAAAAAATTGACTGAGCCCCCGCAACCGTCGGTTGCGCTGGCCTCGGCCTTGGCCTCGAGGATCGATCCCTCTCTCTCTCTCTCTCTCTCTAGTGTAATGAGAGTAAAACTGTTCCCCAAGGCTGGGCACCTCTCGAACATAATATGGTACAAGGCTAAAGAATACTAATCTTTATATAAAATCTTGTGACATCCGTTAGTCCATTTGTCCATCACGCCCTCTAAAATAAAAACCAAATTTTAAGGAGAAGTGCAAACAGATAAGGGGGTACAAAGTACAATTGGTTTTACTAGCATGTCTAGCTTAAGACAATAAATTTTCATTCATTTTTTTTAGGGGGTGTGAATTAAAAGTTTTATTATTTAACATAAAAAATACTCCCACTATTTTAAAAACAATTTAATGATTAAAATAACAAATACTTATTTATTAGGTTAGTGCAAAATAATGACGTAATAATGTCGTTTTTGACGTATTTTTAACGTCAAAAAACGACATTATTACGTCATTATTTTTGCACCAACCTAATAATAAAAATGCAATATTGTTTTGTTTTCTATTTGTTTTGGGTTTATTTTGCTTATTTTTTTTTAAGTTTATATATATTTCATGCTATTAAAATAAAATGCACAGTATTAGCACTGCAGGAAGAGTTTCAAATGGGTAGAGGATTTCAAGAGTAGTTATGATATAAACAAGAATGGATGATTGGTGGGAAGGAAATTCACTAAAGCTGAGGAGTGCATGTAGCCTCGCTAATGCAAATGATATACTACCTTTCAAGCGATAACTTCAATACTAAATACGGTGAGGATTTCAACACGCGTCAGTGTGTTACAAAAAATTCTAATAAAGAAAACGTGTGATTCCTGAAAAATAATAGAAAATACATTATAAAAAAAAAGAAACTAAAAAAAGACATTATGCTCCTTATAGTATAAGATTATATCAAAACTATTTTCGTTTTTTTTTTCTGACCTTTACACTAAAGCTTATTTCAAGTAAGTACATATCTAAATCTACAACTCCACTATATATTACAGTGTAACCCGGATATAAGAGAGTTGTCGGGACCGGAAAAGAAGTCTCTTATATCCGGGTTTTTCTTATATCCGGGTTTGGTCTATTTGGTTTAGGTAAGTATGGCTCTAATTTGGGACCAGATAAAATCTCTCTTATATCCGGGTTTCTCTTATATCCGTGTTACACTGTATTATCATATCAAAATGTTGCTTCTTTACATATTTACTATGTACGTTACGCACTGCCATTGCATCAGTTAAACAATTAACCATTCCTGTTTAATTGCGAAGACAGGCGGAAGAAAAGAATTATTAAAGTCATTTGTTTTGTTTTTAGGGAACTAAAGAAAGCGAAAAAAGAAAAAGATGAAAAGAAAAAGATGAAAAGAAAAGAAAGAAAGAGGTGATAACACATACAAGTGTTTAACGTCTGCTTCAATGAAATGGAAAAATCTTATCAGTTTTTAATCTTTTCATTTGTACCCTTTTACTTCTTTAAATACTGACCCGCATTCATATTTATTGTTATTGCAATATTTTGTTAAACTCGTATACTCAAATGTTTGACGATACAACAGAGGAAATCCCATGGGCATTCGTCGAACTCGCAAAGAACTTATTCAAGCATTAAATTTTTAAAAATATTATTATAATTATCATATATGATATTAGTATCATATATGATATTTTTGTTTTAGATGTTATAATACAAATTCAGCTACTCCTCATTTAACGACTTAGTCGCTAAATGAGAACTTGCACCTGATAGCTATAAGAAACGCGTGTTATAGGTTTCTGTCAATCAGCTTCAGGTGGCTTTAATATCACTTTTGACCTATTTCTAATTTATTTTTAAATGTTTATAAAGTACTAAACAGTAAACGTAATAAACAAATTTAAAAATCAGCTCCTATAGTTTGTACATTGCTTCGTTTTCTAACCTGTAAATTACAGGGTGAATGAAAAGTAACTCCCTATTTTATGTATGTTGGACTCTCCTGTCTTTTAACAATTTATAGTTAGACGGGAGAGTACATTATACATAAAATAGGAAGTTACTTTTCAATCACCTTGTAGCTGAGTTCGTTAGATTCAATTACGTACAAATACTCTTGGGGAAGGTATGAATCCATCTCTTCTCTTTCCCCCACCCCTGGGTTGAATAGCAAGATAGACTGGGTCTTTAAACTTAGTTGACAACCAGTCTACGGCAGAAAGAAATGGCAACCTACTGCGGGAAAAAATCTGCAGAGTCAGTCATGTAGCGAAAGATACATGATCGCCCAAGCGTGTATCAAGTATGGCTGACTGAGCCAAGTGGGTCAGTTTTGTGTGACGATAGGGGAGACGTAAACCAAACCTACCTGCTGATTAGTGCTGCCGATTCTTGTTACACTTGACTGCAATCGACGAAGCTTCTCTAGAATTTGGTGGTGGGTTCTTGACCTTGTTTGTTGGGATGGTCTCCTGCTGTAGGAACATGTTCGGGTTGGATAGACCTTAATATCACGATTCCATCTCGGATATATACTGGCAGAAACCCACCGTGTTCCTCACTTATAGCAGGCCATCGAGAAAAGCAGGACCATATTTTTAACCCTTTCCCTCGGCGTAGACATGTATATACGTTTTTACTGATAGTATATTTTTGAGACGCGGACGAATAAAGACGTCCAAGGCATAACGTTCAAAAACCAGACACAGACGTGTTTATGCGTCGATCTTGATTCTTTTTATGCCCTTATGAGCTTGAAAAGAGTCTAATTGTCAACTCATACGCCTGGTAAATGTCTTAGCTACCACTCGACTACTGCAAGGTGCCTCAGTTTCTTAGTGATTATATTAAAACCAAATTAAAAAAAAAAACTGTCTGGGAATTAAACGTTTTTTCCCAAAATAATTGGAAGGAAGGGATTAACAGACGTCTAGCATTGCTTTCCTTGATACTCTTTCAGGATATTATTCAGTTTTTACCCCTAGAAATGAAGCTCATGCCGTTAGTTCACGTTAATGATTATGCTACTGTCGCGATAGTAGTGTCAGCTGATATCATATTAAATGGAAAACAGCTGACCTGTCACGAAAATTAATTCGGACATATTTTTTCTCCGATTGTTATTAGCTAAGTGAAGTAGACTTCACAAATACATGGCAAGCGGCTCGGACAAAGAAAACCAGTGAATGAAGATAAATTACTTTTTTAAACAAATGTTCTCTATAAGAAAGTGGCCGCTACTTGCTAAAGAGTCAGAGACGAAAGGGCTCATGAGTGATACTATTTGTCGTCGCTGCTGCGGTAAAGTTTTGTTAAAACATAAGAAACTGTTATGTACCGAGAGACATTGAAATGAGAAGGGTTAATACCAAAAACCTGTGGGAAGAATTGACGATTTAATTCACACATAAACGACTAGAAAAGTGACCCAGACTTAGGGGACAATGTTGATTAACGCACAGCTGCAAACGCAAGCTGTAAAGCGAAAATTTAATTTTTCGTAAACAACGGATTTGGAGTTGATTCCCCTGGTCGAAAGTTGAGTTGAAATACCAGGAGAGGGTGGATAAGCAACCCACGATCACTGACGAGGTTTAGTGAGAGGTAATAATATAAGAGAATGGAAAAAGGGAATTCCCTAGAATCACCAGTTTGGGCGAATGCCCATAAATACGAATGCGCGAAGCGAATTAAGCAGAAGAGAGGCAGAAGAGACTGGGATGAGACCAGAATCAGGAGAGACGCCCACCTGATTATCTGCCGACGAAAGCCTCCGACCTCCGCCTTGTGCCAAACTTTGCTAAGTCAACAACGATAGTATCACTTCCGACTTAAACGTGGGTCGGGCTGACAATTATTACATGAGTATTCTGATATATTCAATTATTGTACGAAAGACTGATATAAACAGCATTTACTTTTTGTTCAATTCGAGTCTTATTTCTTTTTTCTCTGTACGTCTTCGCCCTGCTTGGAACAGCTCAACACGAAGATACCTGTGACGATTCGATCCTGGCCTCCTTATGATCAAACTTAAATCACAACGTGGGATAGGGCAAATCTGAGATGTAAGCGATTTTCATCGATCAGCCGCAAACACACACAACACGTTTGCTAGAGTTGGCCAAAGCTCCTTTTTTTTTTCCTAGAAATTTACGAGGTTATCAGACCTGTACGTTCTTCACGCATAGTTGAATTTCTTGTCTAAAATGCGTAAGGATAATGTGCCTGTATGACGTATTCATTTAATTGTGAGGACGGTTTGGCTACGTTGTTGCCAGCGGTGTCGGGGATGTAACCAGTTAACCTCATTAAAGATTTATTCACTTTTGTTAATAGTCGTTGTCGAAAGAAAATGCGGAGTAGAGGTGGTTATATAAAAACTGGCACACGGTTTCAGCGCCACATAAATTTTCTAACGTCTTTTTGTAAGAGAAAAAAAAAAAATAAAAATAAGTGAAAGTGACGTGTTGCTTACTGAAATCGAAAGAAATTAGTTTTAAATTAAATTCTACCAACAAACAATACGAATAAGTTATTTATTCAGACGCCCTCTCAAACTGGTTGTGGCATAAAGACAATACGGCGTGAGTGAGAGGAGAGACACAGAGACAAAAAAAAAAAAAAAAGAAATAATTATATATTTTTCTGACATTATTTCATGGATACATGCAAGAAATGATTCTAAGGTACTTGTGGATTATCTGTCGCCTAAAATGGTGACAGATAAAAATATTAGGTTGGTGCAAAAATAATATCGTTTTTTAACGTAGTTTTTTAACGTCAAAAAACGATATTATTTTTGCACCAACCTAATAATTAATTTTCCAACTTTTTCACAAATACAGATGTGCAAAAGTATACTATTTGTTTATTAAATTATTTATTTCTCCAAATAACAATCGTATTATTCGGGTGGCAGGAACGTGGTGATAGCCTGCAGGATAATGTCAAATGGGTCGGCTCCATCGGGTAGATACCATCTGCACATGAACTTAGCCAGGTAAATCTCAAGATGGTGTCATGTCCTTTCTTCCTCCACTTTATTCATTATTCTGAGTGTGGACCTCTGGTATCTGTATCAACAAAATTGTATCGATGATTAACCATGATATGTTAGAAGCCAGCCTCCTCTCGTTGCCAATCTAGCCAGTTGTCGGAGGTAATAAGTAGCGACAGATAATTCACAAGTAGCGATTGTAATATTAGTGGTCAATATCCACACTCCATTTTTATGTAACATATTTGTAAGACTATCGTCAAACAAGAGTCGTTTTCTTTATTAATCCAAGCTGCGAATATTGCTGCTACATCTGTTCTCGTGCTCCTGCCATAGATTTAGAAATTCTTGATAAACTCCAAATAATCAGCAATATTACCAGTCCTGATATCTTGGCTTCAGTCACTTTTCCACCACTGTAACATAGGGCCCCTGTACCTATTCTATAAATACTTTCATGATAATTATTCTGAAGAACTTCCGTATATGGCGACAAGGTTACATTTTTAGTTGAAATAGCATAGAACAGTTACATCTAGCCAACAGTTTCTTCTATCGCGCTTCTCGTTTGTAAAAATTCTATTCCGGATTCTTACTTTCCAGTCAACTTTGATCTTCAAAAATTTAAATGCAATGTCAATTGTTATCTTCTGTCTTGATTCTTATTGTTCTCTCTCCTTAAAGTGATTTTTATTCTCTTCATATTTTCTCACTCAGTAATCCCTTGCATCTTAGTCGTCTTATTTCTTGCTTGGGGGTGAAATAAGCAATTAAAAAAGAAAAAAAAAAAAAAAAAAAAAATTACCCCAAGCAAGACAAAAATGTCACTAAGACAAGGGGTTATTGGAACTAAAAGAGAATGAGAAAACAAAGGAGGAAACAGAACAATAAAACATCAGAATTCAGGAAAACAAAAAGATGGCAATTGTCGTTGCAATTAAATTTTTGGCTTCAACTACAGCCTCCAGACAACTTTGGAATCTCCTGCAACTCTTCATGGACGGTCTCTGTTGAAGTTGGTGAATGCTGCACTAATCCTTGCCTTCAGTTCATCTTTGGTGTTACAAAGTTTTGTTGGTCTCTCTCAACCACACCCCACACAATTATCAAAGGGTTTCAGTCTAGTGAGTTAGGTAGCCAGATGTAAGGGGTGATATGGTTCTGCTTGCATGGTATGGTATGGTGCAGTTCTGTTGCCTGACAATCTTCCAGCAGCCAGCCTGTATACCCAGGGCAGCACTACCACCTCAAGGACTGTGATGTAGGCCATCATGTTGAGACCAAGACCCTCACCAACAAATTCGGGATTATTTTTATCAGAAAAGATCAGAGTGAGGTGTCTGAGCTGCCAAACCTTCGTAATCAACATTAGATTCATCCAGATCCCGAAACCTCTACATTGACATCCAAATACTCTGAAATGTTCATAGTGGAGCTTCCAGCATGAATGCCAAGCAGTACAACATGCAGTTTCCAAGTTTTCTGGCGGAATGAGTTTTGTCATGGTACTCAACTGACCATACTATACTGTGCAGTTGACGACGACGACAACGACGCCGCCGCACATGGGCAAAAGATAAAATGGCAACAATTAATCCATTACACACTATACTTATGTCGGGATCATAAATACCTAATTGTACACTGATGACATTGTTTATCTTCAAAAACATTCCCAAGACAGAGCCCTGGGCGGACCCTACAAATTAACGTTAATGATTTAAAAGCTTGGGCAGTCAACACAATCTTCCTTACTCAATTTGTTAACAAGTAGATTAAAGAGACACCATAACCCTTGAGCTTGTGGAGAAGGCCAGCATGCCAAAAACCTTAGATATCTAAAGCCACAGCTTTTGTCTCACTCTTCTTAGCCTGGTAGACAAATTCAGTAATAACTGTTAGCATATCTGTGGTTGACAGAGAAACAAAAGCCACATTGATTAGAGCCTGTAGCACTATCAAAATCTGTAATAGACTACTAGGGCAATAATTCAAGGAATAAGAACATTCAGAGGGCTTAAAGACAGGAAGTACAGAAAAAGATTTCCAACAAGCTGAAAAGCAAGATGCTGCAAGGGTATTTGGCATAAGGTGTGGAGAGAACATGCACCAATTCAGGAGCACATACCCTTAGGAAAATTGCAGGGATGCTGTCATGTCTAAATCTTTTAGAGAATGTAGTCGGGATATGATAGCAGAAACCATGGATGGAGTCAAGTTCACATCACTCAGATTTTGTTCTGGGCAGTGTGTGGGTGAGGTAAATATTTCAAACTGATTGAAGAGATGAGGAGTTGAGGATTTACTTTGTTCAACACACTCTTACAGAGCCACCAGTAATCTTGACCCAAACTTTCAAGAGGCTACAGAGTATCAACAGTTAGTAATTTTTTACCCACACCCAATTCGGTTTTTCTGTATTTCTCCAACTGGTGCTTGTAGTTTGAATCAAAAATATAAAAAGGCAGATTTCCACGGCTGACAGACTAGTTACACTTATCTCCCCAATTTGAATTGGCCGCACTAGTCTTGTCTTCCCGAGAAATTTAAGAGATAAAAAAAAAAAAAAAGAAAGAAATATTTTATCAGGTCAACATTTTTGAAAGTGTCTAATGAGAGAGTTTAGAAAAACTTCCACATTAACTTTGATTTCCTAAAAAGAAATATTAAAACCACTATTTTCTTTTATTAAAAATTATTTTCTGCAAGGTTACAAGACAGTAAAATTATCTTAATGCTCACATATCGGCCATTGTTCTCCAGCTACCAGATTTTATAGCATATAAGAGACACCATGTTTTAGCAGCAATAAATTTAAGATAAATGGTATATCAAATATTAATGAAAGTTTGATTCAAAATTAAAATTTTATAAATTTGAAACAAATATTCGAGAAATTTTATTTAATGGCATAAAAGTTGATAGAATCCATTATGAATTCACATTATGTCCAAGCCTGGAGTTGTTCAGTATTAACATTGAATAAACAGTTTACTAAAGTTTAAATTTAGTCTTGAAAGCCCATAAAAAAAAAAAAAAAAAAAAAAAAAAAAATTATATATATATATAAAATTTAAGTGGGGAAATTATGAAAATAATAGTGTGTTGTGTATTATTTGTGAGATATCAAATTTAAATTAAAATATTTGCAATAAAAATTACTTGTATCTTGTTTATATGGATAAGACAATTTTAAAAACAAAGGAACTAAATTCTTAACTGTCAAATTGCTTTCAGATTAGGTTATTAAAATCATTCTAATTTCAGAAAACTGACAAGAAAAACTTCTGTTTCTGAATATAAAGCAATTCAAAGCACAGTTATAATTTATTATGCAAATACATCCAATCTTTCATTCACTAATTAGATATATAGCAGATTTCTGCTGCCTCCACATATGGGTTGAAAACCAAAGAGGTAATCATTCATGCATAGTTGGTCTTCAGCAAATAGGCCTAGCAAAGGCCCATCCCTCAAAGTCAAACTACAGCTAGTTTCTAATGTTAAGGCACATCGTCAGACATTTGGGGTGGGTAGAACCTCCACTAGTCATTGACTACAGTCTAGAAAGCCCTCTGTCTAGCAATGCTGCATCATTTAATAGTGGTAAATGGATTCCCATTCCTCCCTGGTTTTTGAGGTTTATCCCTTGTTTCCTGTTTACAAGGGCACCAGAAACCCAATCCTAAAGTCTTATCTATTTCACTCCTAGTAGCCTCTTGGGTCTTAGTGGCATTATTACCTTGCTTGGAATGAATCAATATAAAAAAAAAAAAAAAAAAAAAAAAAATATGAGTAAATTGCAGGGCAGACTGGGTTCTATAGCCTTAGGTGGCAACTAGTCAAGAAAAATAAACTGACTTCAAACCAGTGTGGAGCCTCACCGTTGCACAATGTTTACTTTTATACAAGTCCCTAGCAGGACTGAGGTGTAACTGAGTGAGGTTGTCAGATCCTCATCTTGAAATTGAAGGGCAAGTCATATTACATATGTCTACTTGATTGACTAACTATCCTGTTAGCTGTACTGAGGTCATTTGTATTAATCAGCGAAAGCAAAGCTAATTTTACACAAAATCTGGATTTTATTCCAGTGGATGAAAGTTTAGTTTGGTGAACATTGAATTTACTAGTGTACATTTCCAGGAAAATTTTATAATGACCCTTGTATGGCAACAGAATTCCAATTTAATTGATACAATAATCATAGTATAGTTTAGGTCAGTTAAGGTTAATTTAAGGAAATTTAACATTCTTTGTAAAAATGAAAAACTAACTTGAATTCAAAGTCCACATTTAATTTTACAAAGAATAAATTAAATTCTTTTTAGATCAATTTTAAGTTTGCCTCGGTTACAGGATTTACTAAATGAATTAATTTTTTTTTTTTTTTTTTTTTTCAAAAAGGTGAGGAAGCAAGCTGAGCTTGGCCTTTGACTGACAGCCAAAAATCAGCAGAAAAGATTAAACAGAAAAGTAATAATGATCAAATAGACTGTTGTAGAATTGCAAAAAAAAAAAAAAAAAAAAAAAAAAAAAAAAAAAAGAAGAAGTACATTTTAACACTGGTAGATAAAAAACGAACAAACTTTGAAAGAATTTGTTTTAAATATTTACAGTATCTATTCTATTTAAGAATAGAGAGGGGGAGAAAAAAAAATTGAAGTAAGTGAATGAAACTTACCAGCAATACAAGGAAAGTTCATTTGCTTAAAATAAGTTTAATTGTACCTTCCCAACTAAGTTTTAAAACTAACCAGGCACAATTCATGATATAGTCTATTTCATAAAAAAAGAAAAAAAAATAGGAGGGCGTGTTGGAAAGTTGTCAGGTTAACCAAGATGTTCAAATTTTTTGAAATTTGCCAAGCTTTTCAGCCACCTTCATAAGACACGAGTAAAATTGTAAATCACAATCATCAACATAAAATTTTGCAAAAAGAACAGAAAAAAGGATTTTATTATATTCAATTTATTACTATGATATTGACAAACCAAGTTAAAATGTATACATCAGATAAGATCAAGGTTAAATGAACCAAGTGATAAAAAAGATTCAGCAATTTGTTCATTATCAAGAGTCTCATATTTCCAACCACAAAAGACAATGGCAGGAATTTTCAGGGGAACGAAAAAAAAAAAAAAAAAAAAAAAAAAAACAAACAAAAAGGAAGGATTGCATCACAGACCAATTACTACCGGCACCTACAAGCATGTCCCATTTCGGTAAGAAATCATTTTAAAGTTTTATCAAATATTTATGAGAACAGAGTTAAAAATACATAAATTTTGTGATTGGTTATTAAATACTGAATACAGAAACACGTGTGTGTATATATATATATATATATATATATATCATATCTCATGTCTTATCTTCAACACAAAGTTTCAAGTGAATTGCTCAACATATAAGGCAACATTTAAAAAAGCAAAAATAAATCATGCAATCTAAATAGGCAAAATTAATTTTATTTAGAAAAAAAAAAAAAAAAAAATATCCAATCTGTGAGGCAATCTGATTATATTAATTATAGAATAGGCATTTTAATTTTATCAAATATAGAAATATTTTTTTTTTTTTTATATATACAACTTTAATTCTCAGACACCTGGCTTCCATCCTTCTAAATGTGCAGACATTGTTGCTGCAGAAATGAAGGCACAACATTGAAATGCACACTATGGTGGGGGGGAAGTAATAAATGATTGTTGTCATATCCAGTTACAAATGAACAGACAGGTAAGGAAAAAAAACAAAAAAAACAACCTTATTTTTAAGGCTACCAATGAAATCACTTAAGAGTGGAAACCCCAAAGTATTGTTTTTAAGACAGACATCAATGACAGCCTTATATAATATATAAGGTTTACAAAGAAAATTCAATTACATGCCACAATACAGTAGTCTTTAGATTTCAAAAGCATTATACAATATTAAACAACAAGAACTTTTTCACACAAAAAGTTTTGTTAGCCCAGTATGAGGGGGAGGGGTACTGAAGATTTCCTGGTTTTTAGTTATGTTGCAAACATGTGAATTCTTAAACCACTTCTTGAGATAGCAAAGAAGTTTTCAGCACTTCCTTGCAGCGATTGTTGAATTATTCATTTTTGACAGGTTGAAGTGAAAACCTAATTTTTTTTCTCATCACAGACTCCTTCATAAAGACTAGCTACAGAAAAATTAATTTATTCTCCAATAAAAACTGTAATGATTATTATATATATATATATATATATATATATATATATATATATATATATATATTTCTCTGGAAAAAAATAAACAGTACTAACAAATTTAAATGAATTGTCAAAAAAAAATATTTCCTAAACACCCTAAACATTGATCAATTTACTATAGTTTCAACATAAATCAGACATTTTTTTTGTAAAAGGCCTCAACTAATACTTTAAAAGACACTTCCCTATTGAAGAGGGGGTGGTATTTACCGTCTCCAAGTAAGTCTGTAAAGAGTACAATAATCTTCCCTGCATCAATGTTTATAATTATATGAATTAATATAATTAACCAAACCATAAAGAATATGATGTAACTGCATTTGAGAGAGAAAGAAAGAAGCAGAAACAAAAGCGTAATGCTTCTTCTTACCTCACCTTACCCCCATAAGGAGCTCAAGAGGAGGAAACAAACTGTCAATAGGCTGGAGACCAATGAGAAAGCATTTCCAAAATGTAAAGGCTGCAAATCAAATGAAGTGGTTGAAGCTACTTTAATACTAAAGTATTATTTTACTTTTGGAATGGTTGTGACAAATTTTTTTTTTTCTTCATGACTGCCTCCCAGTGCCATGTTTCACAGAGTTAGTGGCATTCTGACTATAAATCTGGGCCAGGAGTGAAGCCAGAAGATGACCAACTGAAAGAAGACTTAAAAAAAAAAAAAAAAAAAAAAAATGGAATGCTTTTTTTTTCTCTCCACTTTCATCCCACAAACTTTATACCTGACATTGTATGAAATCACAGTAAATCTTTAGTTTTCGTTTTCCATTATTAGAAGGGACTTTTTTCTTTTTTTTTTTTTTTTTTTAAAAATAATTAGTGGAGGAAAAAAAATTCAGAGGAATCAGAAAAGAGGGAGGGTTCCAGATTAAAAAATATCCACTAAGAACACTTAAGGTTTATACATAATGTATACAATACAAAAAGGTAGAGTTTTTTTGAAAAAAAGATGCCATTAGTCCAATATAAAAAAAAAAAAAAAAAAAAAAAAAAAAATTAAACCGTAAAAGAATTATCCTGTTATTTCGCTTTTAAAATGGGTGGGGGAGATTACATTAAAGAATTTAATTTAAATAAGTATAGTAGCAAAGAGAAACTTAAATTTTTCTCAAACTTAATTTTAATACGGAATATATATATATATATATATATATATATATATATATATATATATATATAAAACACTACCTGTCCACAGACATTAAGCAAACTGAACTAAACGTGACAGGCACTTAAGAAGTGTGTGTGTGTGTGTGTGTGTGTGGGGGGGATATATATATATATATATATATAAAAAGACAGTTGAAGTATTGTGTTGTGTTTGGACAGATTGAAGATTTGATAAAGTAGTCTGAAGATTCCAGAATGAAGAGCAAAACCAGAAATCTTCTGTATTTGATTTGAGCCAAAGTCCAGAGAGCTATGCCAAAATGCACAAACATCCCCACCTCAAGCCCAATATACTGCCAAAACTTTGTAGTAAGAGCATCAGTAACAGAACTTTTCAGTAGGTGGGGGAGGAAGAGAGAAAAAAATTGCAGGTAAGAGGAGAAAATGTGGGAGGAACTAAAAGGGAGAGTAATCATGGGGATAGGAAAAGTTTACAATTGCTGTAAAAGTTCATATTTTTCCTTAAGCCCTATTTGTAAGAATCTTGTGTCAACCTTCTTCTTTGATTGGATACGTTTCTTCATTTCCTCCACACTAACATTGCCAAAATCCAATACGTCATCACCTTTTCTCTCAACAGCAGTTTCAGGAACAGATGGCTGTGTTGCTTCAGCTTTCAGCTCAGAGTGAGTGGCCACAAACACTGGCTCAGGTTCTGGAATTGGTGCAGTAGGTAAAGGTTCTGGAATTGGTAGTTCAGGTTCAGATTCAGGTTCGGGTTCTGGCATTGGTGCTGCATATTCCTGTTCCATTTCTGGTTCTAGTCCAGGAGCTGCAATTTCTGAATTCACAGGGTTAGATTCTGAAGGTATTTCTGGTTCTGGCAGAATGTCTTCAGCAACAGATTCTCCCACAACAGCTTCAGGGATACCATTCTCTTTTAATTCCTCAGCCTGGAAGAAGAAAAAAAAAAAAAAAAAAATTATAATTTTATCATTTCAAGCATTTTTTTTTTTCAAAATAAAATTAGTATGCTGGCAATTTTAATTTGCAAAATATTTACAATGTCAAAAGATGGACAACAGTCTGAACATTCACGTTTTGGCCATTATACACTCCAGCCTTCATGGCATATGTTGGAATTTCAAGCCAAACCATTAGATTGTTCAAGTTCCACATGCTATGCCTTTTCTGGATATCTCAGTTGCAGTTATTTCCTTTTAGTAACAACTCTCCAAGAGAGAGAGTGTTCACCTCTGCTGTATTGAACTCACAGAGTCAAGTCACTGGATTACTTCAACAAACACTTATCCATGTGGACAACAGTTAGAACAATGTAAATAGTGCAAAATATTAGTCATCTCATTTTGCATTGAAAATTATATATTATTCAAAACTGACAAATCTTAAAACAATGTCAAATATTAGAAATGACAAACTTGGTATGAAAGTATTTTTTTATTTACTGTTAATGAACCTAAGTGGACAAGGAAAGAGAGAACACCTAGTAGTAGAGGTAACTAAAAACTACTACCTCAAACCAAGACATAACTAAAACCAACACCAAATACAAACAAAACCCAAAGTTTATCTTTCCCCTCTACCATTAAATTTCATCTTAACAAGCAAATAATCACAGTTGATTTTCAAAATCAAATGCATGCAAAGATGCCAAAAAACAAGAATTCTTCAGAAGGCCATCACAAATACTATTTATTAGACTGAGATTCCATATAGAGAGCATTTTTTGAATTTTATTAATTTTGATCACTGGAACCCTTATTAGTACAAGGTTATTTGAAATTCATTCCAGACCCCTTTTCATTTTTTAAAAAGGAATTTAATTCTTTTATTAACTTAAGCTTGATGAATGGATTTTTGGCCTTGCTAATAAGGAGATTAGCTTTACAAATAAATTTGATTACAAATGAGCAAAGTTTTTATGGTGTCCTAAATTTCAGCAATACTTTACAACATCATACATTGCTTGCCATATATCATTTGGTGATGCATTCTTTTGATAAGTCTAAGACATTTGACTTCATCAAAAAATTGCTTTGCTAAGCTAGGTTCAAATGCAGTCACTTTTTTTTTTTTATTTACCAAATGCTCATCCGATACTAGGCCTAAGAGCCACTCAAGGTACAGTCATTGAATTTTTTTAAAATGTAAAATGGTCAAAGTGCAGATTATGAGGATATGTAGAACATAACTGTTGACCTGAAGAGATTAGGATTGTAGTGATCAGGGATGCTGTTTCACATGATAATAGTTCTGGTGAAGTGGAGATTAGACATTGTGTACAGGACATGGTGAATTCTAGGTATAAAAGCTCTCAACTAGTTTTAAAACTAAGGAATGAAGCTTATTTGAACATTTGCCATAGAAATAGGAGCAAATAGGCTTGTCTGACATTTCATCTGTAGGACATACCAACAGAATTTGCTATGTCACTATATGTAATAAGAGTAAAATAAGTGGGAAAAAAGTCGACTTAAATTCTACCTACTGTAACAAATAGCATTAAGCTATTTCAATAAACAAGTTTTGCTTTGTTTTTTTCCTTTCTTTCCTTGGCATACATGACTAATGATCAAGCTATTTTAACACATAACAGTCTTAATGTCAAGGTGTCCTCCTGACAACTATTCACTCTTTGTGCAATGGGGTATGTTAGATGCTGTCCACCAATATGATGGCTACTTAAACACAACTCCAGATCAAGGAAGTTAATCAACACTCCCATCTTTTATTTGGGAATGTTGAGGACTAATGTTTCCTTGCTGCAAGACATCATGCAAACTGATGCTGATGTAGCTTTTATCAAGGAGTCAGTCAATTGACTTCTGGTGTCAATCAGCTTTACCTCACTGATTTCTCTCTGCCCAAAAAGAAATCCTCAACATAAGCCAACATAACACTATGCAAATGTCCCTCACAATGACAAAAAAAAAAAAAAAAAAAAAAAAAAAAATAGCTTCATCCCATCTTTCTTACCTGTAAGGAAATCAACTCCCTAGAAATATGCAAATACCACATTCTTGCTTCATTTTGATGTGATAATACATGCTGCACTGAATCAGTTGGCATGGTCAATTATATGCAAGATAAAGTTTCCATCAAAATCTTTCAAATCCATAGCAATTGATTCATTAAATTCTTTAGACAGAGCAACACATACAATTGGTTTGGTGGGTAGGTTTCTTATATTTTATACATATTTGGCAATTTTCATGAATTGTTTCAATTGTTTCCAACATTGCTCTGTCATCAATGCCACCATCCATTTGAAATTTCTTCAGTCTACTCCCACTAGCATAATTGAACTATTTATGGATCTTCATACATAACTTCTTTTTGTCTGCATCATTTGCTTGCATAATTTTATGAAGTTTAAAGAAATACACATGCACTGGTTTATTTCCATTATCCTGATATGCTGCTCTGGAGTTTCTGTTAATTCGTACTTCATAATGTTCTGATGACATGAATCTGAGATTATTTCTTTCCTGAACATAATGAAAGTCTTTTTATAAGTTAATTATGCTCTTTGCTTTTCTTATTGCATCATTACTAAGAAGCAGGGGAATATCATTACTGATAACATCAGTTTCAATTGTTCTCTCTTTGGTACCTATATTGGCTGGAATCTTCACAAGTTAGTGAAGGGTACATTTCCTGTCACTGTTTTGATAAATTATTTGTTTCTTTCTCCTTTCATCCAGTGAATCAATATAACCTTGCAACCAATTTTCAGAGCATAATTCCTAATGCAACCATTATCCAACAGTACATCTAAATATTTTTCTAAGCAAACCTTCCATGATGTGTTAGGTCTTGACTTTTCATAAATGTTCACTTCCTCCTCAAAGTGCTCTATTTGTAGAAGATAGAAGAGGACAATTCTTAGCCCAGTGAAGGATGGATTTACAAATAAAACATTTTGTTATTCTTCCAGCTTGGTCAAATGGGTTTTCTCCTGCCAATGCTACTTTTGGAGGCTGCATCATCTCTTCTGTTGCTCCCTTGAATTCCAACTGCCCCTACCCTCTGCCACAAAATCTATTCTTTTGTATGTAGAGTTCATATGCCATTTCCTCTTTGATGCTTTCAGTTAGGCTACAATTCTTTTCTACTTTTCAGACACCAATATCTTGTAATTTTCTTAGTTGAGAGTTCATTTCCTCCTATCCCAATTTAGAAATTGGGACTCTTATAAGTTCTCTTTTACTTGTTTCTATGTTAGCATTTTTCAAGAGTCGGTATGCTCGTATTTGATCTGGCAGCTCATTCTTGAAAGTCTTCATTTTGTTGTAGAGTTTCTCAAAGTCATTAATATAGGTTTCAATGGACATATCAGCTGGCTTCTGATAGTCTTCAAATTCAGCATATGTTATGTACATCCTTTGATGCTAATCTTTTAGAAAGCATCCATCCAGTTTAGCAAAAGTTTACCAAAACCATCCTCTGCATTTAACTCTTCAATTGGCAATTCCAATGCTGTCTCTGGCTCTGCCTTCGAAAGATAATGTAACTGCTGGGGGCTTGTTCTATTTTTCTCAGTTTTGGAACATAATTGTCCATATTTCAATTCCTCCATCCATGTTTCATATGCTTGGACATTCAATTTGTGGATTTTTGGAACTGGTCACTTGCTGTGGGCATTGGATAACTATGTCTTCAACTGATTTCTTGATAACTGTTAAACCATTGTATTATTCAACTGCAGAGAATTAAAAAAAAAAAAAAAAAAAAAAAAAAAAAAGAAAATCCAATGCCAAAATTTAAATCAATACCTTTTCACCCATCCAGTTTTTTTTTTCCTCTTCCTTCCATTTTGGTAATCTATTTCTTTTTTGTGTCAACCACAATTTCTTTTTTTTTTGTAATCTATTTCATTTTTTTGTTTGTTCTGCTACCATGTTAGCTATTCACAAAGAGCCAGTGCCAACCAATATGGTGGCTACTTATATGCAACAGCTCCAGATCAAGGGAGATAATCAACAAGGTGGACACATGTTGGATCATAGGGTTTCCTAGTGGATCAAACAAAGTCAACTGTTCCACAACCCTAATGTCAGCAGGCATCCACTGGGTGCAATGAAGAAACTGAAAATTGTCAGACCTGTTATCAATGATAAAATTATTTGATTGGTTTTTGCTTAGCAGCATATCAACACCTCTATGATTATTTAGTGCTGAAATCTAAATGTTTTGTATGAATTTTTTTTTTTTTTTTTTTTTTTTTTTTGAGCATTTCAGTGATTAATCCATGCCTGGCCCAGTGGGTGATGGAAGAGGTGGAGTCATACCTTTCCCATGAGTATTTGCATGAGTGAATATAATGAATCCAATTGGAATTGAAATTCTGCTCTCTGATTAACAATTCCAAGCCATTATCCACACAGCCAAACTTACAACACCTTTTACTCCCAAGCAGTCATCCATTTAGGTACTGACCCAGCTTGATGATTTATTGATTGTATGGGAAGATTATTTGGAAAGATTAGAATAATCCAGAACTTATACTGGAAGCAAACCACCTGCTACAGATAGAAAATAAATTGAGCAACTATACAAAAATAAAAAAAGGGGTGCAAGACAAGGATACATTTTCACTCCAGATTTATTCAAGCTCTACAGCAATGATATCCTAAGGGAACTGGACACCCTAACAGCATTTATTATTATTGGTGTTATTTTAACAATATAAGATAAGGTGTTGATAACCAACACAAAACAGGGTGGTAGAAAAAGAAAGGAGAAAAAAAAAAAAAAAAAAAAAAAATGCAAGAAAAAGTATGGTCATCAACAAGAGAAAAGGGCCAAGGCCCAAGTTACAAGTTAGAGATATAAACATCAAGCAAGTGCAGAGGGTCAAATATAGCATAGGATAATAAAAAAAAGAAAAAGAAAAAAAAAAGTGATCAAAACACACATTGGGCTAGAGAAAGAAGCATTCCAAAAATCAAGCAAGAATGGACAATTTCCCTTGGGGGGAGGGAACTAGAAGCAATAGAAATATGGTTCTACAGAATGATACCAAGAATTCCATGGACAGAGTGAGTAAGCAACAAGGAAGTCTTAAAAGAAAATGGCAACAGAACACCTATACTTAGAATCAGGAAAAGAGAGCCAAAATTCTTTGGGCACATAAGAGTGCTTGGAAAACTTGGTCCTCATAAGGCATTGAGAGAGCAATAAAGGTAGTGGGAGGCAGCAAGCCACTTATCTAACAAGCTTGCATGAATGGATGGATGGCGGAACAGGGATTCTTAAATGAAAAAACGACTAAGAGTGACACAAGACAAAGTCGCAGAGAGCAAAGGTCAACTATATCCTGAATGGATAAAGCATACAGAATTCTCTCTCTCCAAAACCGAAAATATCACATAACTTATGTGGTTATTAGCAAGGTTAATATATGAAGTTTTTTATGGTTTCCTATGGGTTCAGTAGCCAAACAGCTCTTATATTAAGAATTCATCATTCAATTTTCAGACCACATTTATGTTTTGAGGATAGATTCCCAATTTTCATTGTATAACAAATTTAGGAACTGCACAAAAACTTGACCGATTTCCTATTCAGCAAAGTTTTAAATGACATGCAGGGGGATATTCAAATTCATGGGAATTTATAAATAAAAAAAAATCAAACATTTTCACTAACTTATGACTAATTGCTATGTGCATGGCCTAGTGGTTAGATGCTAGCATTCTGACCAGGAGACCTTGATCCAAATCTCACCAGAGCTGATTTATCAAGTAGCCACCTTGACAATAACGACATGGGGAAATTATCTAAATACACAACAGTTTATGGATATGCGTCGTGGTAGAATGGATATCAGCTCAGAGTGAGAACCGAGAGCAAAGTTTGAATTCTAGTTAGTCAATTATGTTAGATTCACAAATATCATTGAGAAAGGTACGAATCCATCTCTTCTTCAGCCAGCTATGGGTTGAATAGCAGGACAGACTGGGTTCTTTAGCCTTGGTTGACAACCAGTCTACTGCAGAAAAATTCTGCCTCATTAGACATCTATCAAAAGATACACGCTTGGGCAATCATGTATCACATATGGCACTTAACTGACTGACAACAGTTTAGCCTTGTTATGGTTGTACCAACATCAAGTCACAACACCTAATGAACAGAGACACTCTTTAGTCAGCTGGCAATCTAATGAGAGATGCTGCTTCAAAAGCACTCGCTCTCCAACAGCCTGGCCATTTACCAAGATGTAACAGCTTTACATGCTGTAGAAACTTCAACTATCTCTTGTAGAAGAGAGGAGAGAGAGAAAAAAAAAAAAAAAAAAAAAAAAAAAAATTAAAATGACTGTGTTTTTCTAATCAATTCACTCCAAGTAAGGTGATAATGTCACCAAGATGCAAGGGGCTACTGGTTTGGTTTTTCTTGTTTAAGGGAACATCAACCTCTCTAGGTTATTTTAGCATCAAATCCTTTTAGTTTGCTTATGATGAAAGGCACAGTGGAGTAATGGATAGCAGCTCAGATCGAGAAATTGGAGAGCCAAGTTTGAATTCCATTTGAGTTACATTCACTTATGTACCAATACCCTTAAGAAAAAGATACGAATCGATTTTTTCTCCACCCAGGTATAGGCAAATAGCAAGATAGATTGGTCCTAAAGCCTTGGGTGGCAACTGGACTAGAAGAAGGAAGCTGAATTGAAAACCAGACCGAGAGGGTTTGGCTCCATCAGGCTATCCTGCTCAGAAAACACCACTCCTACTGCAGTACATGTAGTGTCCCTATGACCCTAATGGGTTATGGTCTCATGACAGAGGATTTGTAAGAAAGTGTAGTTTCTAGTTATAGTTCTAAGAATTAGTTTTCTTAAATTGTGGGAGATTAAAATCTTCATATAAAGCTTCAGTTTTATAAAGTTAGATGTTATTCAGGTTGGTTTATCTGAAAAACTTATGTCTTTTTTGAATAATAATTCACTACAATCTATAAGTATGTGCTTGATGGTTTTACATGTGGTGCTACTGGAAATTAAAGAATGAAAAAAATTTCAGAAGCTGAAGACCCAATCCTAAACAGGAAACAAGGGATAAACTGCTACTCCTGTTCAAAAGACCAAGGATGAGGGTGAACCTATCTACTCCAATTCCTATCATTTTGAAAGTGTTTGAACTCCTGTATGTTAAATCCAAGAAATCTTCCCTCTGTAAGGAAAAGGAATGGCTGCCAGGTCTTAATATACAATCTGTTTATGATATAATAATAAAAAAAAGCAGAATATTTTATATAAGCGATACAAAAATTCTTTTGACAATTAGATTTTAATGACAATTTTTGTGTAGTAGAAGTATTACAAAGCTACACAAATGGTATTGCAAAGAAAAGCTACACAAATGGTATTGCAAAGAAAAGCTACACAAATGGTATTGCAAAGAAAAGCTACACAAATGGTATTGCAAAGAAAAGCTACACAAATGGTATTGCAAAGAAAAGCTACACAAATGGTATTGCAAAGAAAAGCTACACAAATGGTATTGCAAAGAAAAGCTACACAAATGGTATTGCAAAGAAAAGCTACACAAATGGTATTGCAAAGAAAAGCTACACAAATGGTATTGCAAAGAAAAGCTACACAAATGGTATTGCAAAGAAAAGCTACACAAATGGTATTGCAAAGAAAAGCTACACAAATGGTATTGCAAAGAAAAGCTACACAAATGGTATTGCAAAGAAAAGCTACACAAATGGTATTGCAAAGAAAAGCTACACAAATGGTATTGCAAAGAAAAGCTACACAAATGGTATTGCAAAGAAAAGCTACACAAATGGTATTGCAAAGAAAAGCTACACAAATGGTATTGCAAAGAAAAGCTACACAAATGGTATTGCAAAGAAAAGCTACACAAATGGTATTGCAAAGAAAAGCTACTAAGAATATTGTGAACTTACAGCTTCTAGGGGTGCCGCCACTTCTTCCTTTACACCATTTATTGCAGAAGCTGTAGCATCTGTAGTGTCATTTTCTTGTATAATATCCTTAGCTTGTGTCATTTCCCCCGTTTCTTCATTGTGATTAAGGGCATCTGGAAAGTTTATAATAAAAAAAATAAAAAAAAAATACATTATATAAAAACAAGACTGTTTTAAATGTCAAAAAAAATACTTCAGTAATAGCAAAAATAAAGCTGGTTTAATTAGCTTCATACATAACATTAAATCCACAAAGCTAAAACTTTGGGAGCAAAGGAGGAAATGTAATTTCACTTAAGCTATTTTTTTTTTTTTTTTAGAGAGAAAAACTCGTATGTATAAAAGCAATGCTGGAATTATGTTGTTAGTTTTTTTGTGGGGGGGGGGGGGGGGCATGTCAAAGTTCATCTCTTGTACAGAACTGGAGGCTTATATGAAACCATTTTACTGAAATAATTTTTTTTTTAGTACAAGGATATAGTGGGATAAAAAGATAAAAAAAAATCTGCTTTTTTTACATTTGGAATAACTAATTCAATTTAAGTACAAGATCTGTTTATTTCCTTTTATATTGTTTTCATTAAAATTTGTATACTTAATATTAATTATGAAATATTTATTTATAAAACATGAATAATCAACTTTATATTAGCTGAATCTGTATACAATTTTTTCTGTGCTTCTTATAGTAACTGAAATGTAACAAACTAATTTTATTAATCCTATTTTTTTTCTCATTACAAATCAGACAAAGTCTCTCCCAAGAAAGAATTTTAGTCTTTTTTTCTTAATCCTTAACAGAATTTTCTTTGAAGACTTCACTTCTGCATTTTCAAAAAGCTGATTTCTTTATATTGTTATAAGATTCAAGTTTCTACAAAAGAATCAAAAAAAATTAATTTACAAAAAAAAAAAAAAAAAAAAATTTATATATATATATAAATATATATATATATAAGTAACGAAAAATCAATTCACTTTACATAAAGTTAAATTCAATTTGGTATTTTTAAGCAAAGTTAAAACATTCACCATAATCCTGCTGCTAAATCAATTTTCTTTTAAGTCTTTTTTAAGGTTAATCATAATCATAAATATATTTATGACAAGTCACCATAAGTTACTATTTCTAAATGCTAAAATAAAACCTTTGCTTTCATGTTTATTTTGTTTCCTGTCATTCGTTTCAAAATTCATCATTCCGATAAGCTTTTTGTTTCATTAGAACCATTTTCATGTAGATAATTCAAATATTAAAATGCATTTTTTTTTTTTACAACACCTTGTTAACTAGGGATATACTAATGATGCTAAGACCTTACTAAAAGAAAATATACCAAGATATAGAGGATTAACTTAGAGTTAAATTATGCACTTAATCTTTTTATTTGAATTTATACAGCAGTGAACTATTGCAAACCCAAGCTAAAAAATATTTGCTCCCAGTGGAATGATAAAATTCAAGATATGACTAGTTCTGGGCTAGAGATGCACTATGACATGGGCTTCAGCATTTAAAAAAAAAAAAAAAAAAAAAAAAAAAAGTTTTTTTTTTTTTTTTTTCCAGGAGTGTGAAAGGGTTAATTTACTTGACACCATCAGCCTGCAGACTAAGGAAAAGTCAATTCCCCCCACACCATCATATAAAATTAAAGGGGATTCATTTAACTTAAAGCTGAAAGTATGCATTTTGTGGTAAAAATTTATTTTACAGTTCAAGATATTCATTTCTAATGTCCTGTTATATTTGATATGTTGCAAGCCTATGGCTAAAGGAGTTATATGCTATTTTTTTTCTTGCTTAATAACAGAAATGTAATGGCGATATTAGCTATTATCTTAAAGAAACATTTGGCATTCATTGAGCAAGCAGCCAACACGGCTTCTGATTTAAACTTAAAAACAATACTTCAGGGTAACCAGTTTGCATATATAGTATTAATAGGGGGGGGGGGTTCCTTCCTAACATTTTATTTGAAGCACTGTGAAATGTCAACATCTGGAATATGCCATTATTTTCTCTTCAAGTGACATGCAATATCGATTTTAGCTGTTGTTGAAAGTCCAAGTGATGTGGTCTCCATTATATGGTACACTTTGTGATTCTGTAGCATCAGTCCCCAAGGTTCGAAGTGAAATGGTCTTTGCCAAAGACTCCCAGACTTCAGTCACTCAAAGCCATTTTTAAACATGTATACAACAACTTTGTAAAATCAAATTTGAATGGGTCTGGCTTCACGTTAGGTTGTAGTAAATATGTCAGCTTTAAATGTGGTCAAAGGAAAGCAATGCATATCATCAGGACATAAGTATAATTACAAGATTTTGACAAATTACAAGGATGAAAAAATCTGCTCAAAAAACTTGAGCAGTGTTTTGTCTGTTAGATTTCACTTAGAGACATGATTTGTCATGAGGTCAAAATTGCAAAGACAAAATGAGTTCCTCATTTTTACTGAAGAAACCTCGTCCGACCCTCCCCCAGTCACCAACATTCATGATAAAAAAAAATGGATGGATCATCAAAACCCCAAGATGCCCAGGTTTTAATCCAATAGTTCCATCACTAACATTACTAAACTAGGAATATCGAGGCTGTTACATAAAAGTAAATTTTTACAAAGTATTTCACAACTTTTTATCTCATTCACCTTTATTCTCTGTTTACAAACAAGTCAGTGTTACTCAATTGGGTTGATTGGGGTGGGATAATTTATAATTTAGGATAAGAGCGAGTGAAGGGAGAATGCAGTTCTATCTTATCTCCTCTGCCCTAGAAGTGGGGGTACTAAACTTCTGGTGCTTTTCTGCATCTTTTTTTTTTTTTTAAATAGTTTTTTTTTGTTGAAAGTTGATAAAAAAAAAAAATTAAGCATTTTTCCTTATTTAAAGACATTCAAAAATGACAGTTTCCATCTGAATTTCTACAATGAAGGGTTGTTTGAACTAAAGTCAAAATCTTTACTGTTATATTTCAACCTTTATGCCCTTCAGCGACACCTGGAAAAACAGAGTATAATGGCTCAAACATGATTAAGTGTTGGATATTATTAGTCTGAATATAAGTAAAAATTATGTAATCTATTGAAAATAAAAATAGAAATTATCACATGTCAACATTACCAAATTGGCAAGACTGGAGCATAACAACCAAATAAAATTACATCTTTGATAACAGAACCAGTTTGATAATTGTTAGTGATGACAGACAGCCAATTTTGAAATGAATATATTGGCAATTTTGTCAATTATTATCAAACAAGGATATAAAAGTTTGAGGCAACTATTCATTATAGAAAAATAGTGTTTAGTGATTAAAATTTTTCTTAATATTGAAAAGTTATTAATGTGAGAAAGCATTTCAAAATTTTAAGACTAAAAGTAATAAGAGAGAAAAAGAAATCTACAGACAAAAATCCCTCCCACGTAGTCAAATATACAAAGTGTAGTAAAGACTAAAGTACATTTTTCTTTTAAGTTTTCGTCTACTTTGTTGAATAACATTTTACATTTAAAAAATTCATATGTACACAATTGAAGGTACTGACCTCCGATGGAGCTCTACGGATAGAAAAAAAAACCCCAGTAGGTTTCAAAATTTTTTTTATGGCATGACAATTTGATGTGCACTATAACTTAAAAAATAAAGTGGCCAGTGGCAACTTCATTGTTTCCAATAGGAATGTTGTGTGTGTGTGTGTATATATATATATATATATAAATAAAAAACAGGAATTGAATTTTATTATTGAACTAGACTGATCGTCTAGTTTAGGGCATAAATCTTTCTGAAAATTAATAATTTGCAGTGAATACTAACAATATTGTTAAGTATCAAATTATGTATATTGTTAACTTAATGATAGCGTATACAAGTTGGAAACCATTATACATAAAAAGTTAAAGTTTAAATAATTTTAATTTTTGTTAGGAACAGAGATTGATTTTTAGAATCTTCAACTAACAAAAAAAAAAAAAAAAAAAAAAAAAAAGAAAAGAATAAAATGACCCGTTATGTTATTTTAAAATAGGTTTCATGTCCCGGGGTGGGGGGAGTGATAACTGGTGACGTGTCCGAGAGTGTTGAAAGCACAGATGTCACAAACATCTCATGTCTCTTGTCATTCAGGTTAGAAGCTGGGCAGAGAGAACACTAGTTGTGTCAAAACTAAATTTACAAGGTAATGCTTTAAACATGTCAAAAACGGCAGGTAAATTGGACATTTTATTTTTAGATAAGAAATAAAGTGACATTCTTTTAGTTTTATCAGAAAAATCATGCTTGTATTATGACCTTTCGCCCTCATCCAGCCTGATGAAATCATACCCACCCCCACCTCTAAGACAAAGCCACCCTTTAACACACCTGCACCAATCTTGAAAAATATATATATATATATATATATATATATATATATATATCTATATATAATATATATCTCACACACTTGTGCACACAGCTTAAAGCAAACTCAAGTTAAAATAGAGTTATCTTATATTAAAATATTTTACTATTGCAAACCTATTAACTTTACATTAACTTGTGCATTTCGACAATCAATATAACTTAGTTCTATTTAGGAGTTAGAACATCTATTAAAAAAAAAAAAAAAAAATAAAAATAAAACAATACATTGTTGAAACAATGACATTCTTTTCCTCCTTTTGCTTCCTGCAAAGCAGCAAAAATCAAATATTAGTTTGTCATATTGATATCATTTTAGTTTATGATAAAACCTCCATAATATGAAAATCATTGCTTGTGAGCCTATACAAGTCCTCAAGGATAATCCCAGCCTAGAGGCAACACATACATCTTCCTTATACAAGGCAAAGGATTGACAAAGTTGGAAAATTTGGTGGACGTGTTTCGCCGTCTAGAATTTCATAGAATGAAAGTAATGCTTCACTTCGTGGAATTAGGAAGAGGAGATAAACAAAAGTGTCTATTGTAACAGATTTTTCACACACACACACATATATATATATATATATATATATATATATATATATAACCAAAGCATAAAAAATTGACTGGCTGATGTTTAAATTGTGGCAAACTTCACATTAATTTAACTTTAGATTAGGAAACAAGGCACATGCAAAAAAAAGGATAACCAAAAGACATTGTTACACATAAAATATGTATTTTAACATGTAATACATCAAACAACGATGTGAAGGAAAGCACGCATTTAAGTAAGAAAAGGTTGAATTGACCAAGAGTTGTCTCTCTTTAACTGTTATTTTAGTGTTCAGTGAGAAATAGTTATTTGGTTCAAAGTTCGCTGGAAAAATGATCATGTGAGTCTCTTGTAATGTTCTTGAAAGATATTGTTGTGCAAGAAGAGTTTATGTGATTGTGTACAAGGTATGTGCAGCATGCGAGTAGGAAAGTTTGTGCATAGTTTCAATTGTCGTGGATTTGTTTGGCAGTTGAATTCTCACTAATTGGGCTAAGAAAAATCTTGGCTTAAATAAGCGACTATAGGCACCAAATCGTTGCGCGGGAAAAATTATTCTTCACATGCAAACGATCTGATTGGTTCGCATCGACCAATCAGCAAGTGAGCTTTGGGGAGACTTAAAGTCTCTGACCCGCTTCTCCGAAGAGTGCACACACACAAAAAAAAAAAAAAAAAAAAAAAAAAAAAAAGTAAGATTACAAAGTTGTTGCATCACTGCGATTTGTAAATTGACTGTAGTAATGTAGTGGTGATTTATTAACCAATGAATGCTTGGCATTGTATGTGATTTGTATTTTTGTATGCATGTATGTTCGTGCGTAATAGATCCGCACAAAATTATATACACACTACAGAACACAATTCCAACAACATTCTATGAATTTCTTCATGAGGACGAAACTCGTTACACAGCACCTCCACCCAGCCATTTTGCCATTCATTTATTTGAATAACATTGTTCCGATAGAATGGATATATAGTTGATTATTTTATGACATCAGAGCAATGTCGAACTAATTAAGAATTTGTTCTAAAACATTACAAACTGGTTTTCGCGGTAAAGAAAAAAAAAAAAAAAAAAAAAAAAAAAAAAAAACTCCTGGCCAACTAAATGATTGATGTTTGATTAAGTTTAAGAACAAAATCTTTTGGAGACCATTACATTACAAATTATTACATTGCAATGTGATATATGGTACAGCAGGTACAGGATAAAGTTATCTAATCAGTTGTGTCGCATTCGTAGGTTAGCCGTTAGAGTTTCTTTGTTTTAAAGTCAAGTGGACGTGGAAGAGAGCATTTTTAACCACTCTGAGTTCGAGTCACTAGAGTCGGGGCATCAGACAATGCTCACTTGAAATAGAAATCCTTTACAAAAAAAAAAAAAAAAAAAAAAAAACGGAAAAGGAAAGAAAAAAAACAACCACTTGTATCTTGCAAAACAGTGGCCAAGAAGGGAGGGCAATAGAGAAAGAAAATTGTGATGAAAGTTCCCATTTTTTATTTTAGGCAGTTAGTCAAGATTAAAATGAAAACGGGTCAGGAGAGAAAAGTGCTTTCGTTTTAGGTCACAAGTAGATTAGTCATTACTCATTATCTAGGAAACGAAAATAGTACATCTTTGACTTTAAAAGGCAACAGAAGATTTAATTCTTTAAAGTTGAAAAACACACACACACACACACACAAAGAATCTTGATCAATTACACTACAGTCTCATATCTGTACTTTTTTCCCCTCGTTAAAGAAAAGTTCTCGCGGTTTGTAAAACATTTAAATTTAAAGACTGCGAGATCTTTCCTTTCAACCACAAGAAAAAAAAAAATAAAGTAGAGAGGGAGGAGGCAGAAAATAAGCTTTCTTAGAGACCAAAATTGTCACAATTTTCGCTTCTGTCGGGTACTTCAAATTTATGGGTAGAGCTCTAACAATCAAAATTAAATCGACAAAAGAGTTTAACGTTTCGGTTTCTAAGTACTGCCAAAAAAGGCCCAAAGACTAAAAAATAATTTTAGAGATGCCTTTTTAACTTAATTTTGAAAGATGGTGTCTAAAGTCAATCCGAATTAAAAGAAAAATTAATTTCTGTATATAAGCTTTTTAGTAACATTTGATTTACTCAAGTACTTTTCGTTATACATAGAGCCGCTATATTGATAATAAAAATAAAATAGATTATAAAAAAAGAAAAGTAAAATTTAAATTTTTAAAATTCAATATGTCTAGAAATTGCGTTTCAGAATTCTATTAGTAAATTTAATTAACTGGATTTTCTAAAAGTAATGCACACTAACCTGTGAGGGAAAAGGTAGGAAAACACTAAATGCTGTGCTGTTAAGAACACCCTGTTTGAAAAAGCGCAGAAAAGGAGGGGAGAAAAAAAAAAGAAAAAAAAAAAAAGTATGGAAAACCAGCAATGCAATAAGAAGGTTATATTTAAAATTAAGTTCTTTCTTATAAATAACCAATAATTTTTTTATTGTATACTCTTTTATTTAAACTTAGTATAATGGATAATTTTATTTTATTCTGACTGAACGGGAGATATGAAATTATTGCTCCTCCGATATCGAATAGTGGTCAAAGAGAGATCAATTTTCCTTTTTGTACATCTATACCAAAAATAGATGACAGTTGCTAAAGGAAAAAAAATAAAAATTTAAAAAAAAAGGTTCACGCTCGAAAATGACATTAAACTTTACTTTATAAAAAAAAAAAAAAAAAAAAAAATCTTCAATTGTGACGAACCGTAACGGGGTTAACTGAAAAATTGCAAGTTTTGTTTGTTTTTTCGGTCTAAAAATTAAACACCAATTAAAGAATTTTTTTTTTTTTTTAGTCTTAGTTTTTAACAAGATTTGGGGGGGGGATAATTTTCTGTATGTTCACCCAAAATTTTTTACTGGCTTTCAGAAAGTTTATAAAATTTAGACTCAGAGGAACACCCGTAAAAAGTATACGCGATATCGAAGATGGGGGTGTGAAACGTATCCCAAAGTTTTGTTTTTAAAAAAAAAAAAAAAAAAAAATCTGTTCAGTAGTGAAAAGTCCTAAAAATTTCGTTTTAACTCGATTAATTCCCGTATTTTAAAAATAGGGGTGACGGCGTTTTACTTTCATTGCGAGGGAAAGTTCATTTTTGGCGATATAGTATTATTAAAAGTAAAATAAGAATTAAATACACTTTTTGGTTTGCTTTTAAGAATAAAAACATTGACAAGAAAAAGTTTGGTTTTATTAAGTTTTCTTGGGCATCCCCCCCCCCTCCATGAGGTCTCCTTTTCTGGGGGCGAATTTTTGGGGAGGTACCTCAACTTCCGTTTGGGAAATTGAATATTCCACTGAAATCTACTGGAAATATTCGAAGTTTCCATCCCAAATTACGTGTGAATGGATGATGAGATGGAAGGTATCAGTTTAAGTTTCAACTGACGCCAGTAGGGTATTGGTTAACAGTTTTTTTCAAAACAATTTACGTCTTTTTTTACACTTTACCAATCAGTGTTGAAAGATCGATCGATGTTACAGCCAAAGTAAAACGGTGTCTATATTTCTGAGATGAGGTATTATGTACATTATTTACATTTATTCGGACTATTGCCATATTTATCACAACGTTTCGACATTCCAACCATCTGAAGAAGGCCGGAGCGTACAACGGCCGAAACGTTGTGATAAATATGGCGACAAAGATGAGGACAATAGTCCGAATAATTTAAATAAACTAAAACATTTCAAACATTTTTTTTTTTTAAAGAAAATGTTCATATGGTGAACAACTCTAGTCTTCTAATTAAACCAAGGTGTTTTTTGTTTAGTTGGGGGAGGGAGAGTGGACTTCCTTTTTACAAGAAGCACCGGACGTTACATGTTTGGAAGGGGAAAAGTTATACTACTACTACTACAGATCAACAAATTAAGATTTTATTGTAAAACGGCAGACACAAAAACTACTGGAAAATACAGTAGCTAAAATGCGATAAGAATAAAATAAAAAAAGGTAGAAGAGTATGAACTGTGAGTGTAGGGTGCTGAAAAGTACTAGGTTCGAGCCATTTCCCCCAAATCTTTTTGGAAAGGTTCCTTGGTCGGACAGATTTTTTTTTTTTTTCAGTACACCCATCGTAATATCTTCATTTACATTACAAACATTGAACAACAAGTGCTAAAGCTTCCTAAATCGAATATACGGGAAAACTGGCCCGAGGAATAAACAATTGATTGGTATGTGCACATTGGAGATTATAGGGTTTTTATACCTTGCTAACAGGCAAGTTATTTTTACAGTTGCCTTAAGTTAAATATGATCAAACATCAAGTATTTAACATCGACTTTACGAATTGAAGCTCAGTACGAGATTGGCAGCTAGGTCTCATTTTTACACTTGAACTAGCTAGAGATGCAACTCAATTCTATGCTAACAATAACATTTACTACTTCTCTCTTGTGAAACTTTTCGGGGTTTCCAGTCACTTTTGATAAAAAAATAAAAAAATATAATGTCTTCCATCTTATTCTTAATTACTGTTCTTTTGTTTTCTATCAATGTTTTTCTTCTTTCCATTCTTTCATACTCAGTAACCTATATTACGCCTTCGTAGCTTTATTGCCTTGCTCGGTGAATAATGCGTCATTCAATTATCAAAACTAAGTAAGCCAAACAATTGAAAAACTTCTTGTAAAAAGAAATTCATTATTCATCGAAATTTTTCTCAAGACAAAGCATTTTTAAATAAAAAAAAAAAAAAATGCTATAAAACTAGAGCATTACTTAAAAATTTTAATTAATGTCTTAGTTTTATAGCATTTTTGATTTTGATTCCGAGTAGATTTTCGGTAAATGAGGGTCCTGTTTCACACACAAATTTTAAATTCTTCAAGGAGTTGTGTATAAACTGAGATAACATTAAACGGTACAAATTGAAATTTCATAAAGTGGAGGGTAATATATACGTTTAAGTTTTTTACCAAGATTTTCTAAAAAAAAAAAAAACTAAAATTTCCTATCAATTTTCCTATTCAATATCTTTGGTCTCTTCGCTGAAATTTTTTTTTTTATTTTTTTTTTTTAACCAAAATTTCGAACCTTCTAAAAAGGATAAAAAAATCTAATTTAGTAATCAAAAAATCCTTTGGTCTTTCCTCTTAAAGATTTCTACGATAAAACTTTTTAAGTTTGAATATTTTTTTTTTACAAGAAAAAGTTTTTCAATTTTTAATTAGAAAAATTTATAAAAATTTTAAGCTTAAATTTCTGTCTATACATTTATGAGATTAGGTATTTTAATTATTTACACTTAATTATCTTCATCTATGTCATTCACAACATTTCGGTCGTTATCAGGCAATATTTGTTGAAATTCGAACGGAACCCTTTATTTAGTCCACGGGGGTGGATTGTCCTAATTCCAAGGACACCTGGCCCAGTGGATTAAAGCATTGGTTGATTGATCCAAAGATGGCTTGACCCAAAGAGTTGCTAGAGTTCAATACCTAACCACATGGAACAAAAAAGTCTTAAGTTGAGCTATCAAGAGGAATTAACTGAAATATATCCAACGGCATGTCACTTTCGTTCCACTACCATTGTCGGCATCTTCCCGATTCTGTGCCAGAATTGTGTGTGTGTGTGTGTGTGTGTGTGTGTGTGTGTGTGTGTGTGTGTGTGTGTGTGTGTGTGTGTGTGTGTGGCAACATATTCAAACCAGTTTCATTGAATCACGAAGACTTTAGTTTACTGATCCTTTCCAGTTGTCTAATCAGCTTCTTTAAAATTAAATTCATCAAGTAAGCAACGTAGTTTTTCTTTTTTTTCTTAATCCAAGTACTTTCGATGTATTCTAAGACCATCTTCAGGGGTAAATTACATACATTTATACCAGTTTCTGGTCAGCTCCCTTATATTGAAAGGCTTATTTTGCTAATAAATTCCATAACTACAGCGGAAAAAGACATATCCGGCGCCTTCCTTGGTGAATTTAACCTTAACATCAAGAAAGCGATAAAACAACTGGAAAGGATCAGTATAAAAGCAAGTAGAAAATATATTATGAAACATTTTGTATTATAGTTGCGCCTTCTCGTGCTAACATTCTCAGCTGACATGAAGTGGAAAAGCTATATTGAACCCATTGCTAAGTCAGCTAAGAAAGTGGGTTCACGGTGTCATGCGAGACTCTTCAGAATCTATCATACAAACAAGTCTACCATTTATCTACGTTTAAAATATTGCTGTCACATGGCACGGTACTCCTTGATAAAATCCAAGGAAGAATTAGCAACATTACTGGTCCTCGACTTCAGTCACTTTCCCACCACTGTAAGGTTGCCTCAGTCTTTTCTATAAATACTTTCGTAGTTAATTGTTCGGATGATCTTTTCGCTCAGATATCTAGAATTTTTTAAAATTTAAGCACAGTACAGACTAGCGTAGAGATCTCAATTTACAGTTGATCTGGCAAGATGTAAACGTAAGTTCTATGCTAAGTCCCTTTCTGGCTTGTGGAACTTCTTTCCGGCTCCATGCTTTCCAGCCAACTTTAATCTTTAAAATTTTTTTAATGCAATGTGAATTTCTATCTACTGTCCTCCCGAATACACTTCCTGATCACTATTAATGTTTTTGTTCTGAATTTTTCCAGATCCAGTGCCTTAGCTTTTCTGCCTTGCATGGAATGATAACGATTAAAAAAAAAAAAAAAAAAAAAAAAAAAAAAAAAAAAAAAAAAAAAAATCCCCAGCTATATAAACTATTAGGTTGGTGCAAAAATAATGACGTAATGTCGTTTGACGAACGTCAAACGACATTACGTCATTATTTTTGCACCAACCTAATAAAACCTGCTCACTTTTATATAGCCGATACTTGATGCTTGCATTTTCTTCACAACTACTAGAAAGATATCCCAGGATTTTGGAAGAACAAATGCGGCTGTTCAACACGCACAAAGCCAAAGTGACGTCAGCTAACATTTTCATTACACGTTAAGCAGAGTGGGGAGGGATAGCATTGGCGCTGAAGACGTTAGCAACAATAGTACTCCTGCGGGCTAATGACAGTCCGTACATCAAAAACATTGCTCAACACTACAGTATAGTTTTCAGATTTAAAAGAGCGTATTCTCAAGTCAACCAATTTTCATTGGCGGGGTGTGGTAATTTAATTCAGATAATGATGTGTTTTGTTTTTTTGTTTTTTTTTTGTGGTCAGTCAGGTGATGTTTGTAGGAGTAATGAATGCAATCAATCTATGACGTGTACAATCTTAAGACACTTAGAGAAAAAAAAAAAAAAAAAAAAAAAAAAACTAACAAAAATACCGGTTAATTTACTATATTGCCGTTATTTTCTATATTTATTAAGGCTTTTTTTTTTTTTTTTTTTTTTTTAAAATCAGATCTGCAAAAAGATTCACCTCTTGTGTTTCTCACTTTCGAATATAACTTTCAAAATACATGTTGGTTTATGCAGTAAAGTTTCTTTTACGACACAATGTAAGATAGGGGGTTCCCAAACTTTTTGCATCATTGCCCACTTTCACACGAAACATTCCCCCCTCTTTCCTGTATATTAATAAATAAATATAAAATGCTAAAATTATTTGGTAAAAAAATGTTTCTGATTAATAAACTGAACTTTATGATTTAGTAAGAAATACCAAAGGGAAGAAACAAAAAGCTGACTTATGAAAGAAGAAACGAAACGAAAGCAAACTTGACCGTTGAAAACTGCATAATTTACTTTTATGGTTAGGGTTGGCGTTTCGAAAGTGTTGACGGTAAAGAAAAAAAAATTAAAATTACGATTTTTGGTCATAATTAAAGGAAGAAAGAAAACTACCATGTCGATTCATATTCATTTTATTCCGAGAACTTTCAACATTTGCACAATGTCATCAGGGTCGTGTTTTTTCTAAGACAAAAAGAAATTGTGTTCATCTGAAAACTCAAATTTTTTTTTTTTTTTTTTTTTTTTTTTTTTTTTACGTGTGGAGCGAAAACTACCAAGGTTATTGCACAATTTTAAATTTTATCATGTAGGCACACGTGCAATCGTCAAGGGAGGTAACTAAGTTATTGTAATGTCCAAATATTAAAAAAACAAAACAAAAAACCCACTAATTAAGACCTGCGCGTCCGTCAACCTTAAACAATCTTTGTCAATTTTATTTTTCAGTCTTTATGATGGTCGATACTTGATCTATCTCTTACTGTTATATCTCCGGGCAACGCCGGGGTCTACTGTTAGTTTATATATATATTATATATATATAAAAATTGCCGTGAAAATAGAATAACGGTCCTAGTTCAAGAAGCCCTAGTCTAAATTTTAATGAAATTTGGCAAGGCACTCAAACTACAATATGCTGCTAAATTGGGCAAGATATATGTATCTTAGAGACACAAATACAATATTATAGCTTTAGTATTATTTGTTTCTAGTGTCCACGATGTATTTCCAAAAAAAATAAAACGAAAACATCAGTATAAAGCGTGGACCTTAGACTCGCAGTTTTTTTTAAAAAAAAAAAAAAGTGTCAAGTTTGTGCAATCAGTTAACCGTAATAAACAAATAATTTCAAGTCTACAGAGACATTCAGAAATTAGGTTTAACATTAACTTAAAAATAACACTAGTCTTTACTGTACTTTACAGAAGAGAAAGGAAAAAAAACAAAAAAAAACAACAGTGTCTGAATTTCTGGGATTAAGCGTAATCCTTATTCACATTTAGACTTCCACTTGCCTATTGCATCTGTTATGACTATTTCAGCCGTTGTGCCTTTGTCAAGTGCTTATCAGTTGGAGTATTCAGAGAATTTCTAACGGAACCCTTTATTTAATCTACAGGGATAGATGATTTCGCTAAGGATATTTTCTCTAGTTTTTAGTACTGCTCAATTGCCGACCCTGTTTCCACAGAATCGGAAATTGAACTAGATTGTGATGAAATGACAGGTTTGGCAAAATATTTCGTAGGAACAAAATCAGAGTCATTTTTTTCTTTATCATGTATCGATCTTTTCCAGTTTATGTACAAATCTATATAGACTTTTTCAAACTGCTTTTGGGCATTTTAATTTGGGGTCTGTATCAAAGATAAATAAACGCTATTTTCAGGTCAAATTTAAAGATTTCACAAGGAAAGAAAAAAAAATTGCTTCAATGTAATTTTGCTGAAGCTGCAGGGTTCACTTGACTAAATTTCTTCATTTCAATTGGCGGAAATCAAATACAGGCAAGCAAACATGATGCATAACCCATTTTTGGGTCCCAATTTGGAGGTGTACTTTCTCAAGCTTTGTTCCGTTTTCAAAAATTGAAACATCAGTACAGTGAGAAAAGTTTTAGTTATCACGCTAAAATCCATTGGCAGTCTTCAGTTTCAAAGATTTTGGTACATATTACTGTAGAAAAATTAGTTCCATATTCAAAAATATTCTCCTTTGAGCAAATAATTCAACACATCGAGTTTTGACATTGCTTAATAAATCATACCTGCGATATTAATCTTGTATAACGAACTAATTGGGTTTCTGGTTCATTCCTTCTGAAGTCTTTAACACTTAACATCTCCAACTGAACATGGAAATATTCACTAAATCTTTTCAGCTTCAAACCTAGAGTTGGCCGTTGTTTTTCCTGCATATATCCCAGGAATTTCACTTCCCTTACGCCAATACAACTCCACACAGTAACCCTCTACCTTGAGTGGCTCTTTGGCATTGAGTGAATATTTAAAAAAAAAAAAAAAAAAAAAAAATAATCAGATGCTTATTCTGGCTCAGAAGTAAAAACCCACTTAATTCATAACCTATACAAATACCCAATCAAAATGACCATCAGCTCATACATTGACAATTTACTGTCATTTATTCCATCACTCAAGGTAATTGCAGTGGAGTCGATACCTGGTAAGTTTTCATCTCTTCAAGTAATATTCAATTCTGCATGAATTTAAGCACACTACTAGATTGACAATTAGGTCTCAGTTTTTACACTTGAAAGGTTCTACATTAATACTTTTTCTTACATGTGGAACTACAATTTCTTGCTTTCCTTTCACCTACGAACTTAAAAAATTTCAATGCAAATCATCCGTCTTCCTGAATCCGGTTTTAATTGGAAAAGGTGGAATCATGCCTTTCTCCTAAATATTAGCACCAAGTAAACAGACTACCATTGCCCCCTACGATTTTTAACCAGTAGAAAAATTTCGAACATTAATTCATTTACTGGAGGTTTCTAGAAAATTTTTAAATAAATTTCTAGAGAAGCTAGAAGTAAGGTCTGCATTTTCTAAATCAGACTTTAATAAGTTACTAGTTTAACCAATAAAAAAAATAAATTTCCTATTTTAAATCTGATGAATCTTAAACTTAATTCACTTAACGATTGAATAAGCTCATGGCAAGTTCTATGGTAATAAGATTGCTGTAGAAATTTCCTTATTGCATCATTAAATTTGTGCTTAACAATTAAAATATTGTATTAAAATTATGACTAGCATTCATGATTAAGTAGTAAGGGGGTACAAATTATGACTAGCATTCATGATTAAGTAGTAAGGGGGTACAAATTATGACTAGCATTCATGATTAAGTAGTAAGGGGGTACAAATTATGACTAGCATTCATGATTAAGTAGTAAGGGGGTACAAATTATGACTAGCATTCATGATTAAGTAGTAAGGGGGTACAAATTATGACTAGCATTCATGATTAAGTAGTAAGGGGGTACAAATTATGACTAGCATTCATGATTAAGTAGTAAGGGGGTACAAATTATGACTAGCATTCATGATTAAGTAGTAAGGGGGTACAAATTATGACTAGCATTCATGATTAAGTAGTAAGGGGGTACAAATTATGACTAGCATTCATGATTAAGTAGTAAGGGGGTACAAATTATGACTAGCATTCATGATTAAGTAGTAAGGGGGTACAAATTATGACTAGCATTCATGATTAAGTAGTAAGGGGGTACAAATTATGACTAGCATTCATGATTAAGTAGTAAGGGGGTACAAATTATGACTAGCATTCATGATTAAGTAGTAAGGGGGTACAAATTATGACTAGCATTCATGATTAAGTAGTAAGGGGGTACAAATTATGACTAGCATTCATGATTAAGTAGTAAGGGGGTACAAATTATGACTAGCATTCATGATTAAGTAGTAAGGGGGTACAAATTATGACTAGCATTCATGATTAAGTAGTAAGGGGGTACAAATTATGACTAGCATTCATGATTAAGTAGTAAGGGGGTACAAATAAAACAGTTTGAAATTGACAACTTTCCATTTCACTGAAACAGCTGTTAAAATATCTTCCTTCTTCTCACTGAAACTAAGTAGTGCCCCCCCCCTCATTTCGACACGAAACCGAATAGTCCATTAGTTAAGTGGTATTGACAGGGAGCAACAGTAGTGTGAACTAACAAAGAGGGTCAAGAAAAATTATAATAGAATACCAGAAGCAGGTATTGCAATTTTGTTGACATTTAAAGATTGGGGGGGGGGCAAGATTGATAGGATCTTTAATAAAGCCTTATGATTAAGGAAACTGGAAAATGTGAGGGAGTGGGGTGGAATTATATATATATATATATATATATATATATATATTTTAGGCAGCAATCCTTTCATGCACGTTTCTGTCAATGACAGATCGCTTTGGTCAAGTTTTTATACAATCTTTCCTTTTCGGTAGTTAAATTATATAAGAACTGTCTAATTGTTCTTTTTTCCAAGCGCTTTCAGTTATACATTTAGCCATTTTCCAGGTTGAAATATATCAACTGTTAACAAGAAAGATTGTTGTATGCATGTATTTATATAATGTTTTCATTTTCAAAACACTGTCACGATATTGTGTCCAGGTTCATAGTTGATATTTTTGTTTTTATTAATAAGGCTTCCATTATTTTTTTAGCTTTATTTTTCACATGTAGACAATGCTATTATATTTGTGTTATCAACAAGTATGTTACAAATAGGGTCCAGTAGGCATCCATGAGTATTTAAAGGAGACCTAATTGAGGTATGATCAGAATGATATAGTGCTAGTCTTGTCAAACAAGAAATTGTATAAAATAAAATAAAAAATCTAAATACCTTGTCTGTAATATTCAATGAAATGTGCAGATTATATATATATATATATATATATATATATAGAGAGAGAGAGAGAGAGATATGTCACTGATATTACAAAAAGGCAGACAGCAACTGTGTGCACAATCTTGCAGGAGGGGGTAAGATAAGTTAACTGAAGGAAGATGGCCAAATGAATTCTACAAATGCAAAAGCTGTTAACTACATCAGTTAAGTTTCAATATAAAAATTAGATAACTGAAATGTTTTTGAAACTCATGGCAAGTATTCAAGTTTATACACTTAAGTATTTAAATTAATGACAGGGGAAGTGCTTTTAAACTAATGCCCAATTAACAGATGAGGTGTTTAAGTGGCCCTAGGTGGTATTTGGACATTCATTACGTACCCTACCAAGATCATTTTTGATCAATGCCCTCAGGACAGTTTTTGAAGCCAATAAAGTAAAAAGCATTATGGGTAGAAAGAAAAGGATAACCGATAGGCAAGATTTAACATGTCCCTACAAAACCAGGATGTCAAGAGGATATTTTTCTTGACATTAGTGTATACCCTTAACAATTTGTTTTAAGTTGTGCAATTTCACTAAAACTAGCATCTGCAAGTGAATTTAGGCATTTTTCAAGTATTGATAAAAAGCATTAAATACTATTCTAATAGTAATTGTTTTCAGTTTGAGAGGAAAAACATGCTTACAGCATATTGGAGCAATTTTAGGTGGTAAGAAGAAATGAAAAAGGATTGGAAAATGCGTTTTTCAAAATTAATAATTACTCTTATTTACTGTTGTGTTTACACACAAGAAATATTTCTTTATAACAAAATTACATTGAAGTCTTATTTAATAAAAATGTTGAAAATTCAAGTAGAAATGTATAAATCATAAAATGACAGTATTAGCAGTGTCAAGAGAAAGGATGAGCCAGCCTGAAATGTGATTTGCAGGTCAGTAACACTAGAATCAAGCAGACGTGGAAGTTTAAAATATCTGTAAGCATTTTGACAGGATGGTAAGTGCAACACCGAGATCTGTAGATGTATTGGGATGGCCAAGGATGCATTTCAAAAGCTGGGTAGAGTACTATAAGACAAGAGGATTTCTTTGATAAAGAAAATACCAAGCTGTTATGGGACATCTATCCTTCTTTACAGCAGCAAACATTGGACACTTTCCCCAAAGATGAAGAGATGCAAGGTGAGGGAGATGGTTCTACAGAAGGATGCTAAGGCTATCATGAACCGAGCATGTGAGCAACGATGAGGTCTTACAGAGGATGCAAACAAGGAGGCTTATACTTAGCATCAGGAAGAGGCAGCTGAAATTTCTGGGACACAAAGGAGAGCCTGGAGAATCTGATACTCACAAGTCGAATAGAGGGAAAGAGAGACAAGGGAAAAAAACAACATGACATACCTGGCATGCTTAAGCAAGTGGATGACAGAACATGGTCAGGAGGGGGGTAGCAGAGGGAAGGTAATTGTTGAAAGCTGCCAGGTATAGAGGGAGGTGGTGGAGAGACATGATCGTCTATGTCCTGAAAGAACATGGCACATAAAGGTACATGTTAAACTTTGCAAACTGACCAATTGTAGTAACCAAAAATGTAAGGCACTTGTACAATAGTCTTTACTTAAAGCCATTTTACTTTATGTTAAAGGAAAGCAAAAAGCTACACCCTGAAGAATACCTTTGTTAGACATGACATTGAACTTTAACAAAGCTTGAAGGCCTCGATGTGAACCATCCTCCTTCAAACTGTGTCGACTGGTGCTACAGAGAACTGTACGAAATAAATCACATTAACAGCAGCAGCAACTACAAAATGGATATCACATGCAACTTGAGAAAATGACAAAATAAAGATGTCGATATACCACCCTACAAAGAAAACTGTCAGAAACAAAGCCCCCCCCCCCCCCGCCCATCAATACAGGAAAGAACAATAAAAGTTACCAAGTCAAGAAACAAGTTTTTCTGAAAAATTGGTTCAAGAGACTTTATAAATTTCGACACTGGTCGATAAATAAGTGTTTTCCTTATAAGGAAAGCACTAATATTAACATATGGTCTACTTAGTGATAGAAGATTTCCTACCAGTACCAGGCATTTGTACCAAGACAGACCCAGGATTTCAAATACTGACTTTTCAAGTCAAGCAGACTCACCCTGTTTGAAAATCTAGTAATATAACTTTTCCAACCCACACATTTGCCCATTAATAATTTCATCCCTATCAAGGTAATAAAGCTATCGAGATGCAAGAGATTGCCAAGTGAGAGAATGTGGTGTGGAGAAATTGGTGTGGGGGGGGGGGGGCTTATAATTGTTTCTCAAGGCAAGAAAAAGAGTACAATTTTTATTAATTTTATTTTGAAGTGAATATTGTATGTTTTATATATATATATAAAAAGAGATAAAAAAAAACACTTTAAAAAAAAAAAAAGGACAGAACAAGAATTAAGATAAAGATTGTTCTAAAATTTAAATGCAATATCAAAGTCAACTGTGCTTAAACTTATATAGTCACATTTGAATCTTGTTAGATCTTTTGTAATTCTTTTTTCTAGTTGAGTCGGTCCATAGTTTCCTTTTATCATTTGCTTTGTATTTATAAATGGCAACCTGCAAGTGTTTTTAGAATAAGTCCATTTGAATGTGCCCAGTAGTTGACTGTTTGGCATCTTTACCAACTCATTGCTCATCTTGATGTGAAGGATCTGAAAGTCATTCCTCCTTTAGAAGGACACCAGTGTATGTCAGATCTTTTAATGATGAACATTACACAGCAAATTTGAATCATAGTTAAGTAATACACCCAGCAGAGTTGCTAAATGTAACTTTCTGCCTACAAGTGAGTGCTTTTTTGTTTTTTTTTTCTATTTCCTGAAAACAGGACTACTTGCTTCTATTAAATGTGACCTGTCAAACTTTATACAAAAAAAAAAAAAAAAAAAAAAAAAAAGCAAGCTAATATATATTGTCTCCTTTTCTCAAGGCATAAAGAGAAACAACCTGGTTAGTGTCAATGCAAAACACCTGTATTTATTGGAAATTGTTTTGTTAGAAATGCTTTTCAATTTTCTCTAAGAAAAAAAAAAAAAGTCATGAACATTGTTACTACTTATCGGCAAATATTTTCAGAATTAGTCATTGAGAATTTGGATACGGTCTGGGGAAAAATTAGTTGCAAAAGTAGTTCAATTATTTTAATTTTAGTATTATTCTGAAGAAAAGGCTTCTTCAAAACTTAAGCAGAACAGTATCATTTACATATGGACTATTGTTCATATCAACATTTCAGCTGTTGTGCCCCCTGGCATTCATCAGATGTTTGTCAATCTTGGTAATCTACAGGGAATTGCCAACTGAACCCTTTATTTAATCTAAACAGACCTTTCATTCCACTTCCCAGGTCTAGAGATGTTTAATTACTTTTAGCACTGCTCAGTTATTGCTCACCCTGTTTCTACCCAGCCCAAGGATTGAACTCACATTACTATATAACCAAACCCATGAACCAATACTTTAATCTACTAGGCTATTATTTTGTTGATACCAAGTTCTCCAGAGAATTGTCCCAATAACTGACCAGTACAAACTGGAGATATTTCTAGATATAGGAAGTGGAACTAGTACAGTCTATCCCCATGAATTAAATAAGGGATTCAGTTCAGAATTCCCTGTAGATTAACTAGATCAGCATACACTTGATGAAGGCTAGAGGGCACAGTGACCAAAACATGAAGACAATAGTCTGTATGTAAATAATAACTCCCAGAAATTTAGACAAAATAGTATCCCACAAATTCTCATTAGGCTTTAAGAAAAACAAGACTTTTGGAAAACTAGTAAATGTACTATTTGAAAAAGCAAAATGGCAATAGAGCAGATTGCACGATTTTTATTTCATGGGAATAGGAAGTGTTGAATTTCAATAACCCATGCTGAAGTCTTCTTCCTTGAAAATAGTTAAGATGTGCCAAGTTCAATAACCATCCAATATACATTAGAAAGGGTAAAAGTTAATCTTGGAAACTTATTAAGAGACAGTCTAGCACACCATCAAGGCCCCCCCACACACACACACACACAAAAAAAAAAAAAAAAAAAAAAAAAGGGTGCAGAGCCATGGGTTGCAAGGCTAAATTTGCAAAGTCGAAATCATAAAATATTGGCTGAATAAAGTTCTGCTTCCACATAATTGAAATTTTTCCTATATGATCAATTGCTAAATTTATTCTGATCACAATTTACTATTTTGAGAATTGCCTTGCAGGCCACGAGTCATTTTGTATAGGTTTAGACCAAGAGCAGCCAAATAATGACATTCAAGCCACATGAGGCTACATATTTAATGTGCATGTCATAGAAATATATCAAGCTTTTATCATCACAATATAATAAAGGCTTATTTACTAGTATAAACTAACTCCAGTTAAATATTAAGATTGAATATAGATTAAGAATTTTGATCCAAATTCAGATTAGCAAGGCTATTTAAGAATTTTTATTTTCTAAATTTTTTTGAAGACTAACTTTTACATTAGTTCCTTTGGTACTACAGAGGGTTTTGTAAATTTACAACATTTATAAAGTTGTAGGTTTCTGGTGTTTTAACTGCTCATTAACCTCAACATATCTGGGAAGGATATTAGAATAACCTATAATGACAGCAAACTGCCTGCATACAGATAGGAAATGAATTCAGTAAATATACAAAAATACAGAGGGATATAAGACAAGGGTGTGTCTTCTCACCAGATTTATTCAACCCATAGTGAGGCAATTCTGAGAGAGAGGTCCTACCAGGATTCATTATTGGTGACTACAATCTGAACACAAGAATGCAGATAACAGTTAGCAGACACAAAGTAAAACTACAAGAAGTGCTACAGAAGATAGTGAAGGAAAGTGAGAAGAAAGGTTTAAACATCAATTGCAAGACAACAGAATACATGGTTGTTAGCAAAAGAGACAGTTCAACATGCAAATTAGAAATTATAAAAAAAAAAAAAAAAAAAAAAAAAAAAAAAAGGAAAATAAATCATCAAGACCACAATCTGCCTTTCACAACTCCAATATAACTTGCTTGGGATAAAGTTCATGGGTTCAAATTAAGTTTGCAGCAGAAGACAAGTAGGACTGTTTGTATTCCTGACAACCAGAGTTCATTGTCAATTAGAGTGAAAATTAAATTCACAGGTGACAAGTCAGAATCTTACTGAAGCAGGAAGAAACCATATTTTATTTTTATGCATGAAAAGTAATTTTGTACACAAGATTTAAAATTTAAAAAAATGAAATTTGCATAAAATTTTTTTTTTTTTTTTTTTTAATAGATTTAAATATTAGTCACACTGAATGGTTTTCTTTTTCTACTTCCTTGTATGTACTAGTGTACTAAATACAAGTACTGGTACAATTTATTTCCTTCAATCCCCTAAATGTCCATTTCATACAGAATGTTTAATTTCCAAATAATTTTCTATTTGGCATCATTTTCTTGCATGTTTAATAAACCGATATAAAAAAAAAAAAAAAAATAAAAATTCCCAAAGGAACGTTTGGTCCAGCATGCTTATTTTATGTTGAAAAATTGTCAGCCATATGATCAGCACTGATTTGATCCAAGATTATATTGGTAAATAAATATAGGCAAAGAATTTCAGACACCGATAGCTTATTACAAAGAGAACGTTTACTTTAGCCATTTAACTTCAATCCAAATTAATCTGATTGCCTGATAGAGTTATCAATTATGTAGGTGTTCAAGTAACTAAAAAGCTTCTACTACACACAACAATAATGGAATGTTAATGGATTCCAGGAAGTATGTCTTAAAGCTAAAGATAGACATGAAAAGATAATGAATAGGGAGCATTAGGTTAAGAGAAAATGGGGCAAAAACATTCCTTTCTTACTAACCAATCATAAGATCTACAAGTGTTTCAAAGGTTACACAATAGCATGACAGAACTCCTAGAAATGAAGATAAAAATAAAAAAAATGAATAATCCATAACGTTGCAGAAGGAGGGAGAGGGAGGATTAGCACATACATAAAAGTGAGCATAACAAAAACATGGTTTTTGTCCCCACCCCCACCAGATCTAAATTGTACAGAGAATTTTTCTGAGGACCTACCAAGATTTACTAGCAGATACAACCATAATATGATACAGACATAGTTGATGGTAGACAAACTGAAAGAACTATTAGACAATGTAGTCAAAGGCAATAAAAGACTTAAGTGCCATCAGTTATCAGTAACTATATAAATTAAGTAGTTTTTTTTTTTTTTTTTTTTAAATATTCAGTGTTTTGGGAATTTTAAATTTCCTCACAGTAACTTCTGTTTGGAAAAGAATTCTAACCTTGAACTTTTTAGAAGTAACAAATGAAAACTGACATTTTCAGTTTGAGAAATAAGATTTATAAAAAAATTCAATTCACTCCAAGCAAGGCAATAATGCTACCAAGATGCAGGAGTGGGGAGAGGCAAGTGAAAAAAGACTTTAGAAGGAACTGGAAAACCAATCTTAAACAGGGTACAAGAGATAACCTTTACTCTTGAATAATAGTAAATAAATTTTCAAAACACTGGGTAGGAGTGTCAAACTGACAAGAGTTGGATATATCCACTCCTATTAAGAAAAAAAAAAAAAAAATTCCAAGTTTCTGGCAAAGACATTAGAATTATAGAGCTGAAATGGAGTTTAGAAAGAACCAGAATTTTAAAACAAATAACATCTGTAATTATATGTTATTGGGAGTCTTATCTTCGTTTATATTTAAAATGTCAAAATCAAGAACACTAAACATAAAATGCAAGGAAAACCAATCAACATTCTGACAAGAGAAATGTGAAGATGAACCCTCTGAAAGAAATGCTAAAAATAAAAATGAGGTGTCGTCTTAGGATATTTTATTTTAATACGAATCCAACCGAAACACTGAAGAATGACCAGAAGATATGTCCTTGGTTTTAAATTTTTCCCCCCCCCCCCAAGTTTTAAGTTTTATCAACTATTACTTTTTGACTAGAATCAACTTTCATTTTGCAGCCAAGAGATGAATAATGGTCAAAAGGGATTCATTTAAAAAAAAAAAAAAAAAAAAAAAAAAAAAAAAAAAAAAGATCACAGAATACAGCAATGAGTTTATGGGTCAGATTTATTCTTTTTACAGACCAATTTCTCAACTTAGCAGGTAAAAAGCAAGGCCCATTCAAATGTCACCAAATGTACACCCTTTATTTCTGATCCCATGCCATAGATCAAGTGGTTAAGTAACAGTTGCAACAAAAGTAACCAAAAAAGTAAATACTAGTTTAAGATGAACAAGTTCTTGCTAGTCTTTAACTAGCCCTATTAAATAAATACATTTAGAAAATGTTACTATAGGTGAAACATTGTTAAAATTAGAAATAAAATTTAAGCCAGGCATATTTATAAGATTAAGTAATGAAAGTTCTAATTACCTTCATGTAATTTAGTCTTAATATTTTCAAATTCTACAAATAAAAACAACCAAAAAAAAAAAAAAAAAAAAAAAAAAAGCCATCAATTTACAATGAGACTTTGTAAACAGCAGGGGGTAGTCAGTTAGCAACAAGATGGTTTCTATGGTAACAGGAAGCACATCCTTATCTGTGACCTCAATGGGTGACCAAAGAATGTTTGCCATTGAGAATTCTTTCAGTAGAAAAAGAAGCAGGAAAAAAGTAATCTTAATGTGCAAGTATTTGAGTGTTCCCTTTTCCTGCTTAAATTTTTTTTTTTTTTTCTTTAAGTTTGTCAAAAACTGAGTAAAGTAAAATGATCATTTCAACCTTTACATAAGTATTTTTTATTGAATATAAATTAAGTTTTAGCACTTTCACTGCAGCATTGTTACAAATATTGCCTGGCAGTGCTGGCCTGTCTTGGGAAAAAAGAAATTTTAACTAGAAAGAAATTACTTTTTAAAGACTCCAATGGAAAAATTCTCATGGGTGCTACCATTTTGTTTTTGGTCAGATACTCTGAAGAATAGACTAAGCTAAACAAAACAAAAAAAAATTTCAAAATGGGTCCTATTGTATATTACTAGGAGTCTACAGTGTTTTGTAAACAGCACTAACAGTTTAAAACCAATGCTGGGGGATGGGGGTTTCAAAACAGTGGGCAATGTAAGTTTTGTAAAAAGAAAAAATATCTATTTACTACCTAAAGAATAGAGAGATTGAGGGTGGGGAACAAAACAAAAAAAAAACAACACTAAAAATCTTTAAAGAAACTGACAAAGGTTTAGAAATATAAACTTTGGTGTACATTGAACACTTATCTAGGACAAAGATAAATGTTTAATAAATGGTTGCAGTCATGTATAAATAGTTTTTGTACCATTATGGTTAATGGAAGCAGTAGAATAGGGTGAAATGAAAGCAACATATTTTGAAACAGGGTCATCATTAGACAACTAGAAAAGTTAATGATCTCAAAACAAATCACTGAAGTTTCATAGAATTTAATGCGAGATCTGAATAATATGAATATCAGTAAAGATGTGGAAAAGATAGGATTTGAGAATTTAAATACCAGGAAGTGTGTGTGTGCATGTGACTATATAAACTACAAAAATAATTTGCACTACAAACATAGGTATATGTATATTTATCAATATATACTTAGCTGTCTAATCACATTCAGCACAGTTTTCTTTACACATTAAATTAAATATTCACTTGTGTATGCACACAAGTCATGTATATACAGTTGCTAATATCTATTTGGTTTATATCCCCCTCCCGACTAATATATATATGTATATATATATATATATACACGACACACATACATACATATACATGTGTGTGAGGGAGAGATGCCTGAAGATTGCATGACTGTCGTCGCTGGGTGTTGATCTCGGTGTTCACTTACATTTATATACGCTTTATCTCCCATATAGAATACTTTAACCTATAAATATAGGATATCTAAATTATTCAATCATAACAAGATTTCATGATACAAAAGCATTTGGAATCCCATAATTAAACTGTGAAACAGACTGCCAAGTGGATATTTCCACGCTTATATCTTAATCTCTTCAAGTTTACAGTCAACTGTTATCTTTCTTATATGTCCTCATAATTTGCATTTCTTACAGACCTCATTCACTAACACTACCTTGAGTGGCTCTTAGGTTTAGTTCAACTGTCTAAAATTGTTCACAGGAATCCCAAGAGTTTAATCATTGGATTTGAAATGACTAATTTCATAACTAGTTACTCCTGTTTAATTTTAAAAGCAGTTTTCTTTATATGAAAAGAAAAAAAAGTTTACTTCCTGCAGACCCCATCATTTAAAAACACATATCACCTTCCAACTTCATGTCAATAATTGGTAAATCTTACATTAATGGTATGTCAGCAAGTTAAAATATATGTAGTCATCTAGATTTGAACCTGGGAAAGATCCGCTGTTTTTGTTTTATTCCTAGTTAGAAAATATTAACAGAGTAAACAAGAAAAAAAAAAAAAAAAAAAAAAATTCAAAACTTCAGCTTCAGGTCTCAAAATTATATCAAGTGTGGCAAAAACACAAACACACAAAAACACAAAAACACACACAAAAACACACACAAAAACAAACACAAAAACAAAAACAAACACAAACACAAAAACAAAAACAAAAACAAACACAAAAACAAAAACAAACACAAAAACAAACACAAAAACAAAAACAAACACAAAAACAAACACAAAAACAAAAAAAAAAAAAAAAAAAAAAAAAAAAAAATCAAACAAACGGAAGAGAGTAAGGTCTACAATATTTCAACTCAACTGGTCTTTTTGAAGTACCCCACAGAGCAATTTTATAGCAATCACCTCTGCAACATACCTATTTTATAATAGGAGATTGCTTATTTTACCCTCATTCTCAAACACCAAAATACATTCAGTAATTTACTACAGTGTAACCCAGATACAAGAGATTTTCTCTGGTCCCAAATTAGAGACATACTTACCTAAACAAAATAGACCAAACCCGGATATAAGAGACTTCTTCTCCGGTCCCGACAACTCTTATATCTGGGTTACACTGTAGTAATTCTCAAAGCTTAGAAAAGTTATATAGTACTAGTAGTGTAATTAAAAATCAAAACAGTAAGAGAAAAAAAGCATAAGTACAGAAAATCGATGACATTTCTATTACAAATTAAACCAATCTTCTTGCATAGCATTAAATTTCACATTACTCCAAATGCATTCCATACAAGCAGTAATGATTATACCTGGTCACTTTAAACTTGGCAAGTTATTTTTAAAATTATGCAGTCCATTTTCTTTCTCATCAAGGATGAAACATTTTAATTTTTTCTTTTTTAAAAACATTTCGCATCACCTGTTTTACAGTCAATTTCTTTTTTTTTTTTTTTTTTTTTTTTTGGAGTGGAGACATTAAATTAATTTCTGTATCAGAAAATGTTAGTGATTTTTCTTAAATATGCAAGCAGCCACCCTTTAATAAAGATTGTTAGTACAAAATTTAACTATGGTATGAAAAACTGGCAAACTTAATATTTTAAATAAGTGCTTTTCATAGTGCGATATAAATTTTTTTTTAAAAAAAGTGGGTTTTTTGTAAAATGTAGCCTGATAATTAAAAATTTAAGAGACAAAAAAAAAAAAAAAAAAAAAAAAAAAAGTAATACAGTCAAAATTAAAATTTAGCCATCCATTACATATATTCCTCGATAAATTTTAACATTCACAAGGAAGTAAGAAAAGAAAAAAAAAAAAAAAAAAAAAAAAAAAAATTCAGGTTACCAGGGAAATCTGGTTCATCTTGACGAATTCTAATAATGGTTGCCATTTTACTCCTGAAAACTGAACTGTGTAAAATTCAATAAAAGATACCAATAAGTATATCTTGAAACAAATAAAGTAGCTTCCTTTGTAACTAGGTATCAATAGTCTATTGGCTACCCACAGTGAACATTCCAGACCTTCACCCTATAATGTAAAAGACCAGTGACAAGCATGTGCACCTCCTGTCTTACCTGACTATAGAGTCTTCTCATATGACACAAAAAAAAAAAAAAAATAGGCATATGCCACTGAGCACCAATCAAATACGGTGGTGAAAAGTGAGGTATTTTTTCTTTTGTATACTTTAAGTGGAAGGGGGAATATTTGTCTTCAATACAAATTGTTTCCTTACAGACTAACATGAATTTGTATGAAACTTATTCACTTGATTGTAAGATAAAGTAGTCCCATTATTTCAATATTTATGCACTGAAAAAGAATTAAGACATACCTGGAAATGGTTATATTTGCATACCCTAAAAAAGTAATTTATGAGAAAGGTTTGTATATGACTAAAATGTTTTTTTCATAAAACTTTCTTGCTTAGACATTCTAATTTAAATTTGTCAATTCATTTTAAGCCTTTAACCAGGAAGCTAATAGCTGATCATAAAGCAGCATAAAATGAAAGAAACAAAAATGAATGTAACAGCTGTACATTTCAACAGGCTTTAGAAGACTAAATGTTCTTACCAAACAATTGGTCAGTTTATAAAAATCATAACTAAGTATAATCTGATTAAGGCAATTTTTTTTTGGTCTGTCAAAAGACATTCAGTTGATAGAGAAATTGACAAAATTCTGTTGCTATTAGGAATATAGTTGAACAGACTGGAAGAACATTTTAAAACTTGATATCAGACAAGCATTAATTTTACTAATATACACAAGCAAAAGAAAAGTAGAATTTTTTTTTTCTGTTAATTCACCAAAATAAAGACTCCATATTTACTTAAATTCATACCAAATTCTTCCAGAGCAAGGTCCTTCTATTGCACTCTGGTTGGGTTGACCTATGCAGTTGCCCCAAATGTGGGAGACTGGTGTGCTATTTTTAAGTCTTAGTTGGGGATAGGGTGTCAACGTTTGTTCTCACCCTGATAAACAAGCCAAAAAAATAGATTTTTTTTTCTTTTAAGTATCTCAAATATCATCCACACTTATGAAATGTGAATAACTGATTTCTGGTAATTTTTCATTATGAGGGTTGCATTTTTATTTATAACATCAAAAGAATGAAAAAAAAAAAAAAAAAAAAAAAATAGATTTGGCATGAATTAACAGAAAAACTCCAAAAAGATAAAAAAAATCTAATGTATACATGTTAAAATAGAATCAATGCTAGGCTAGTATCAAAAAAGTCTTAAGATATTGTTACACTGGTGGAACAATAGACATAAAAAGCGTCAATGTTGAATACAAAACTCGCTAGCATATCTAGTTTAACATTTATTCAAACACCCACGAGACTAGTTGATAACATGTAAAAAGCGAGGACTTCAGAGTTCTGTCTTCAATAATTTACAAAATTAATTTGTCTTTGGGGTGGGGCAAAGAGGTAGCAATGATAACAGTCATATATTAAAAAGGAGTATAAATTAAAAAGAACAAGCTACATTTTTAAGTGAACTTGATTTAAATTATAAGTTACTAACATTAGGTAAATTAATTTTTCTAATTTAGGCTCACAATTTACTAGTAACATGAAGAGGTGCCGTTTAACAAAGTTTCTCTATAAAGATATTAGCCCTAAAAAGGGTGGTTAATACATAAAGTACAGTTTATAGTCAAAGTGGCTAGATCTAAGTTGTATGCAAATGGTTTCTTATCTGACATCTTGCAGAAGCCTTCTAGCATCTTGCTTGCCACTTAACTTTGATCTTCAAAACTTTATATGCAATATCAATTGTTATCCTGTCTTAATTCTGTTTTTATTGTTCTCAATGTTTTCTCATTCTAATTCACCTAATGAAGGAGGAATCGAACATTATCTAATGAATGTAAAATAAATAAATGCTACTTAGATATAGCATAGAGAGAAAGCTGTGGAGAGTCATGATCTTTGACATCCTGAAGGAACATGGCACATGATAGAAATACACTGCATGCCAAATTAGAAAACTTTTTTTTCTAATATTTCAAAACCGTATAATCAATTCACACAAAATTCACAATGTTGGCAACACTGACCTGCGCAATCACTGAAATTTTCGTACTGATCTGCGCAATGTAAACAAACTGGCGCCATATTTGTTATCAGCACGGTGATTTGAGCGTGCCAAATTAGAAAGGTTTAGTAAAATTCCTAGAATTGAGCAAACAAAACATTTATTAATGCTGCACGTGAATGTTTATGATCAAAAGAAGCTAATAAATAAGATAAACAAATAACAGATACAAACAAAGGCACAGTTTTAAACAAATTAATAGGGAATGTGCTTTCCCTGTTTTGAAATTACTGGAAGTCGACAATCCATAGAATTCGTTAATTGTAGGATATCATCTGCTGTAATGTCGCGAGATATGTCAAGAATTGCTTTCCACAACTCAGCTTCATGATGCTCCAAAGGTTTTCGATTATGTTCAAATCCGGAGAATTTGCTGGCCACTTCATTTTTCGAAGTCCATCAAAGCCTAACTGTTTCAAATATTCAGTAGTCTTGTGAGCAGCATGTAAGGGAGCATTATCTTGCATAAAAACAATGGCCCTTCTGAAGCAAACTGCCTTTTCATCCACAGTTCAAGATGCTCCTTCATAAACGCTATGTATGCATCAATCATTTTGATGCCATCTGGTACTCTCCATGAACCCACTGTTTTTTCAATAATACCACCCCAGATCATTATGCCTCCACTGCCTTGTTGGCGTCTCAAATACTGATGGCAATTCTGTCCATTCATTACCCAGCCTTTGCACCATCTATCTGGCTGATCAAGTGTTGCTAGAGTTTTGTCTGAACAAAACTTTAGAGAAGTCAATCTTCATATTGTCCTCAGCCCATTTCAATTGATTTTGAATGTGATTTCTCATCAACAGAGGCTTCGATACAGGTTTGACTTGTTACTATTTCCCTCAGATACCAACACTAGTACTTTTCAACACAGTAGGATCCCCAATGCAACTGAAAAGCTCTTGACTGGTAAGTCCAGGGTTCTTCGTGGCCTCTTGTTTAAGTCGTGACACGAGACGACGCGAAATAACCTTCGGCTTGCATTTATCTGCCCCTTTGCATACTTGTGTAGGGTCGGCGGTGAACTTTTTCCCTGTTTGATGACACCTTATCATTTTAGAAATTTCTATGGTAGATTTACCTTTTGAGAGTTCCGAGGTGATAGTTTTCTTTTCAGCATCACTTACACTGCTTTTACAGCCCATCTTTTCACTAAATTCTTACACTTTTCTAATAATTTGGCACACTCAAATCACAGTGCTGATAACAAATATGGCGCCAGTTTGTTTACATTGCGCAGATCAGTACGAAAATTTCAGTGATTGTGCAGGTCTGTGTTGCCAACATTGTGAAGATTGATTGGACAGTTTGAAATATTAGAAAAAAAGTTATTGATAATTTGGCACACAGTGTAGTTTGTCAATCCTTCTGAAGAAAGATATATATATATATATATATATATATATATATAACTTTAAGTTTAAAAAAAATGAAAAATAAAAATTTAACGTTATTCTAACATATTGGTATTTCCCCCACCACAACTTGGTCATAAATCAAGTTGATCGCCATAAAATTAGAAGCAACATTAATAACACTTGTTCTCTACTCCAGGAGCTTGTCTTTCATGAAGAGTGAATTAATTACTTTGTGATCAAAATTGTCAGTTAAAACAGTTCTGTAGTCATCCTGACACTCCTCATTATTGATCGATTTCTTTTATTGCTGAAACCTTTTGTGGCTTGTTTAAAGCCAAGATATTTTTGGGAGTGTAAGAATAATTTTTATTCTGCAAGTGAATACTGCATTAACAATTTTTTTAAAAGGATTTTTCAGATAAGTTATTTAACCCATAGATGGAAGAGTGGGGCAAAGATGGAGGAATACCTCCACCAAGAGTATTTGGGTATAAGACTCATCTGGAACTCGACTCAGATTTATCAAATCCATCTTTACTAAATAAACAAAGGGGATTTTAGGTTTCCTTTATTGTAAGAGAGCACATAACAAGTGTCAATACAATTAGATTCCTTTCAATTACTTCACACAAGGCAATATTGCTATTTAATACTAGCAAGACAAGGGGTTAGTGAGAATGAAAGAGAATGAAAAGATTTTAGGAACCAAAAAATGAAATGAGAGAGACCTCTACACTTGTTCAAAAGAATGCATTGTTCCAGGAATCAGGCTGTGTTAGAAGACGTACAGGTGAAATGGCTAGATGCAACCATAAGTTCTATCCTAATAACGTCTCACCTGTAGATATTTTCCACTACTAGCTTTTCAGTCATCTGCTGGAATTTAATGCAATATAAATCAACTGTCTCCTTAAATCTTGTTCTTTTTGTCCTTTCAAGAAAATTTTCTCAGTTTCCTTCACTATTGTCTCATCCTTGTTTGGGGTAGAATAAAAAAAAAAAAAAAATTGAGGAATTCCCACCAACATGACCATTCCAGGTGACACTTGGATTTGGTACAAAAGAGTAGTTTTAGTCCATGTTTTGGTTACTCAATATGAACAATTTTGACTTCCGCTTTCATAGTGATGTTTGTCAAGTATCACTTTCTGAATGTGAAAATCTGCAAGTACTCACTTCCTATGGGTGACATGTTCATTTCTTTCATACTTTAGTATTACAAGACACTAATGAACAGTAGGCATCACCTAAGTCCACAAGTGTTTTCTACCAGTTGACTATTATCTTTGAAAGGTCAACACTGATGCAAGAATTTGTATCTATTGCCATAGTTTTTTTTTGGGGGGGGGGTATTAATTCAGGCAGGGAAATTAGTAAAAGCTGGTAGTTTTAAAGATTTGTATCTTTAATTCATACTAATAATCCTGATTTCATTAATATGTTAATAAAGTCAAAATATTAATTTGTGGAGATGGGGGAATATCCGTCTACAAGACTACCTAATAAAATATTTATCTGAAGTGTTGGTATTATGGTTAAGAGGCTGATCCCAAATTAGAGATATACAATTATAGTAAATAGATAGCCAGACGAAAAGTAATTTTAAATAGGAATAGAGGTTTATCACTTCCCTGTTTAGGATAGTGTTTCTTGTTCTTTCACACCGAGTAAACTCTTGCATCTTAGTTACATGACCACCTTGTTTGGAGTAAATTGATAGTAATAAAAAAAAAAAAAAATGTTTTAAATTCTGTGCCATGTCCCTTCAGTACATGGCCGATCATGGCTCTCTACAAATTCCAGTCTAATGTCGCTGAGACACGTTTATCTTTTTGCTATCCCCTAGGGTTAAGTAAACTGTTCACTGCTTACTCCATCTCTTGACATCAATATATCTTGTGAGCATTAAATTCTCCAAGCTATCTTATGTGCTACAAATTTCAACTGTGTTTCTAAGTCACCTTTTCATTTTCCTTAAAAGAAAAAAAAAAAAAAAAAAAAAAGGAAAATAATTGTAAAGAATAACTTATTTTATAGATGAAGTTAGTGAGCTAAAGAATTGGAATTAAAACAAAACCAATTCTAACAGATCAAATTTCCTAACACTGCTTTTAAAAGACAAATTAAAAAAAAAAAAAAAAAAAAAAAAACAACCTTGAAAAAGCTCCAGTTTAAAAAATTCAAAAACAGTTCTCAAATACAATAATTAGATAAGAAATAAGAAAGGAATAATGAGATCCATGTCCATATTTTAAATTACTGAAATTCATAGTCATAATATACAGTGAGACCCGGATATAAGAGATTTTCTCTGGTCCCAAATTAGAGCCATACTTACCTAAACAAAATAGAGAAACCCAGGATACAAGAGAAACCCTGGATACAAGAGAAACCCAGGATACAAGAGAAACCCAGGATACAAGAGAAACCCAGGATACAAGAGAAACCCAGGATACAAGAGAAACCCAGGATACAAGAGACTTCTCCGGTCCCAACAACCCGGGTTACACTGTATTATGACAAACATGTTAATTATCATGGTCCAAAATAAGAATATGCTATCATCAGATAAAGTTATGCTTTTTTTGACTTTAAAGAAAAAATCCTTGAAGCAGTAATGATTTAAAACCTAGGTTTTAATCCAAACAAAACAGAAAACTTAAATTTTAATACAAGATGTAATTGGAAAATACAAGTGTGTGTAGCTATATTGCAGCTACAGTACAACATGAATTTATTCAAATATGACCCCAACAGCAACATTGAAAAATATACATCCAAGAACCTTGAAAAAGCTCCAATTTAAAAAATTCAAAAACAGTTCTCAAATACAATAATTAGGTTTCTGGTAACCAAATCTGACAAAGACATGTGCAAAACAGGTTTTTTTTTAAATTAGTAAAGTCAGAGCTTCAAGTTAATTTATTTGGGCAGACACTTCTTTGGTGTGTCAAGCAGAGAAGATATTTCAACATAACACAAGAGAATGGTGGAGATAAACTCATTTAAAATCCTTTCTGAAATTAAAGGAGTTTAAATAAACGTTTTCATCTCAACAAGTGAAACAGTTGACAGTTATGATCCAAACCAATTTTGTTAAATCTTTTCCTGTCAAGGGATCAAAACCGTATCTACAATACAAACAATATGAAGAAGTATACAGTAAAAGTGTAGCTAATAAACCAGTAACAGACTATTTGATGTGCAAGCAGAATAGTGGTTAACTGTACAGCAGGACAAGTTCACACAAATGCAGTTGGAAAAGCCTAAAAACCGTCACATCTCCCTTCTGTGGGTTAAACAGCAGAGTAGACCAAACCTTCAAGTTTGGTAGGGAGAGCCAGTCCAGGAGAAAGACAACTACTTAATAAAACACAAGTCCACACTCTCCAAGAAAGTGAATCAAAGGAATTTGTGGAGAGCCATGATTGTCTACATGGTAAAAGGGAAGACAAATATATATATATATATATATATATATATATATATCTCCAACCAAATATGTTAGCTATCTCTGATATTGAGTGCTTTCTAATAAGTACCACGAATATATATATATATATATATATCTCCAACCAAATATGTTAGCTATCTCTGATATTGAGTGCTTTCTAATAAGTACCACGAATATATATATATATATACACACACACACACCACACTTTTCACACACAGAACACCATTGTAAATGACCTCACTTAAGTGGCTTGAAACTGGTTTCAACAAACTAGGGAAGGCTGGAAGTAGCCAAACATTTTCATAAACAGACAAAACATGCAATTCTTGATAACCAACTGTCATGACAGAAGTACTTGGATTAAAAAAAAAAAAAAATGTATAGAGGTCAACAAATTGATGAAAAGTTCTTTGACAGATGGAAAATCCCTTCAAAATAAATAGGACCAGATATTCTGTCAGATCTTGGCAAGTGGGTGTCAAGCAAAAAAAAAAAAAAAAAAAACACTTCAATACCTTTCAAAAATTTCACAAGCAGACCAATTTGCAAGTGACAGACAAAAAAAAAAAAAAAAAAAAAAAAAAAAAAATTTACAAGGAAATCTTTACTATTTAATTGAAAAATCTAATGCAAATTTAATGAAGGCCAAGTCTTAATTCGATCCTTACAGAACATGATTTTAAAAACAATTGTAATTTTGACTTTCTCCTAGAGCAGAAGGAGTGTCCTACTCCAACAATGGGAGGACGATTGTCTGTATTGGGGTAGAGAGCATAATAAAAATGCAAGCCAGAACAAGGTAGAAAAATGGAGCCGTCATTATGACAGGGCAAGTATTTCTTTCAGGCGACTCAAATAACTTGCTATACAGGTAGGGAAGAAGTAGGTAGGTAAGAAAATAATAAGTAAAGACAAAAATGGAGTAGCTTAGCTACCTGTAACTAACAGCAGCAGTTACAACAGGCAGTTAAAACATTTCCCAGGAGTTGGAAGCAGTAACTAAATAAAGAGTGAAGTTAAAACACCAACCAGGTTTGTGTTATCAAACTCTGACTATCTACCTTATCCAAAAGAGGTCAAATAAGCAAACAAATTGGAAAGCGAACAAACATGGCCACAGCGTCCTATTCAATTTTGAAGAGTTCAGAATGGGGTATGTGGCAAGGTTGAAGTCTGAGGTATTTAGTGTCGGGGTTGGGAAGATTATACTAAGAAGAAAGAAAAATATTCTAAATTGTGTTAGGCTAGGTTAAAAAATAAGTAAATTAAAAAGTAAAAAAAAATAAAAATAAAAAATAAAAAAAAAAAATAAAAAAATTATGGTAAAAAAAAAAAAAACATGGAGGTGAAGGGATGAAGAAAGGAATAAGGAGATCCACGTCCACATTTTAAATTACAGTAATTCATAGTCATAATATATATTACGACAAACATGTTAATTATCATGGTCCAAAATAAGAATATGCTATCATCAGATAAAGTTATGCTTTTTTTTTTGACCTTAAAGAATCCTTGAAGCAGTAAATTAAAGAATCCTTGAAGCAGTAATGATTTAAAACCTAAGTTGTAATCCAAACAAAACAGAAAACTTAAATTTTAATACAAGATGTAATTGGAAAAAAAAAAAAAAAAGTGTGTGTAGCTATATTGTGGCTACAGTATGACATGAATTTATTCAAATGTGACCCCAACAGCAGCATTGAAAAATATGCACCCAACAAAGCATTGATTTTTCTTCAACATTTCTCCCACACAGATTCACAATGTTAAGTATGAGAAACTGGGTCAAGACTTATATAAAACAGTCAACCATACATGGTAGATAATTTAGACCTACAGGTAGGTCAAATGTGATACAGCTGTCTGGAATGTACTGTTAACAGGGCGGGAGGGGATGATCATGGCAAATTTTACACATTTGATGTACCGACTGGTTGGTTACTATGATTATTCTAGCCAACCAAGCATACCATCATGTGCATTACTATTCAGGTAACCAAGTGTCAGGTTGCTATTACATTACTGCATAATTTGAGATGACCAATGCACATTTTAGAAATACTGGAAGTGGAGGTGGAAAGTTATGGGCCTGACCCACTTCTCACATTAAGTAAAGTCACCCTAAGCCAGGCATTAATGTCACTAAGACAAAGGGTTACTTGAAATGAAAAAACTTTAGAATCAAAAATCCAATTCCAATCCTAACTGGGAAGAAAGAATAAACTTCAGACTCCTGTTAAAGAGACTGAGGAGGAGTGTGAACCGGTTGATAGACAACCCTATCTGCTCCTATTGAGGAAAAAAATAAAAAATAAATAAGTAAATAAAGTCCCAGAGCTTACAAAACAGAAGTTGAAGCAGACTTTAGAAGGAAAAAGAAACCCAATCCTAAGCCAGAGGAAAAAAACAAAAAAAAAAAAACAAACAAACAAACAACCTCCAATGTCAAAGTTTCTTTCCACTACAAGAAAACAGAGGATGATGCAAACATTAGGTGACAAGTGTCCGTTATATTCAGGTATGGAAAGAGTGTGAAGAGCAGTACCTGTCTTAAGAGGCATTCAATTGTGTCAGCACCTGAAATTACTGGCTTCATTAGTTGCTAAGATGAGAACCTGGGAAAGCATAATTGTTTACAGAAGCTGTCAGTCAATTTGTACCAAAATGTTTGAATGCTGGCCAGAAATGGTATCCTGCATGAAGTTCATTTTACAGTGATCTAGGGATCATTTTTTGGGAATGACTTATCCCTGTTGATGAAATCTCCTTGGTTGAAGAAAAAGACCCCCCAAAATCAGCAGAAACTTATCAAAATCTGACCTATTTTCAGAAGAGTGCGGCAGTTTATACAGAATGCAACTAACTTGCCGTACCAATTAAAGAAAAAAGTTTTTAAGGTTTAATGACGTTTTGGAAACATACCAAGTTGCAAGGTGAATATATGAAATTGGGACAAAATCTTTTCAGCACCACACTGTAGTTCCTGATAGAATACTGTATATACTCTAGGGTGAGAGTTTTCAGGCTGATTTCCCTCCACCCCACCCCCCCACAAAAGCTATGTAGTTGCCCTATACCAAGGACTTTTTTTTTGAGGTGGTTAAAAATCATGCATTTTTGATGACTAGTTGCCCTATACACAGGTAATCATTTTTCTGGAAGTGGTAAAATTCATCCAAAAATCAGAGAGGGAGGGAGGGAGCACTATACATGAAATCTGCTTATAAACAAGTGCATATAGTAATTGTCCAAATGAGAGCAGTGTGGACCATACACAAGACGGATCTATCAGGAATGGTAACCAGAAGACTAATGCTCATCCCTCACACACACACACACAAAATAAAAGAATTTATCACCTTATGATCATAAGGAGTCATGTTAATGTGTCAAAAGACTCCAAACCTTACAAAGTAACAACCAATCCTTGTCATGAAAGGAAGGAGTTTTTTTTTTTTATTATTCAACTCAATCTGGAACATGCACCTGAATAGTCATTTTAATTCACAATACTTAAGATTATACCTGCGTTGATCAATTTGTCAACAGACAACAATTGTTGAAATATAAGTGGGAAAATGCAGAAAAGTTCAAAAGCTATATTTGCATAAGGAATGTCCGACAAATTTTCGAGAGAGAGAGAGAGAGAGAGAGAGAGAGAGAGAGAGAGAGAGAGAGAGAGAGAGAGAGAGAGAGAGAGAGAGAGAGAGAGAGAGAGAGAGAGAGAGAGGAGAGAGAGAGAGAGAGAGAGAGAGAGAGGAGAGAGAGAGAGAGAGAGAGAAAAAAAAAAAAAAAAAAAAAAAAAAAAAAAAATGGTTTAACATTTTAAAAACCATGTTAACTATGCAGGGAAAATGAATTTCTGTAACCTTTTAAACTTTAAGAAAATTATAGACTTCAAATGAAAAGTGATATTGCTACATATTTACCTTCCCCTGCTAAAAGTTTACAAATGCAGGCCACCCCCCACCCCACAATACACACACCTTATCCTTTACAGCAGCATTTATCAACTAGTGCACAAGGGTGCACTAATGCACCCTGAAAGAGTGTCATAATTAACCAGAAGAGTAATTGGTTTCATTTTATATTTAAAAAGAAAAAGCAAATTTTAAAAAGCTGTCTAAGTCAAATTTAGATCATTTGATATTTTAAACTGAATACCAAGTTCCTTAATCTTTAAGCAGTGGATAATTCTTTTCCCTTTTGCTTTCCTCAAGGGACTTAAATCAGTCATTATCAGCCTTTCATACACACATATATATATAGCTAAGATTCTTCATAAATCCCTTTTAGATGACAACTGTATCACTCCCATCTTTGGGAGTGATACAGTTCATAAATTTTTGCTTATTAAAAAGTTAAAGTGCACCAGAGTTTTAGATATTATACAAGTGTGCCCTGAAGAAGAGAAAAAAAAAAAAAGTTAAACCCTACAGAGAGAGGAAGTTTGTTGACATTCCAAAAGATGAAACGTTATCATCTCACCTAACAAGTAGGCTAATGATTCCTATTAGTCGTAATAACCATGAAAGATTTGGTGGTGGTTTTTCACATTCATCACCGGTACAAATTGATAAGCAAATAATGACTGCCCAAGTGGTTTTGGAATATTAAATAAAGCCTTCATGAAAAAGTCTTTCAGATAGTAAACACAAAAACAAACACAAAATTGTTTCTAAGAACTTTTTTTTTTTTTTTTTAATATTTAAAAAAAAAAAAAAATTTTTTTTTACCCAATGCAAAGCCCAAGAACCACTCATGGTAGAGGGTTACTGTGTGGCGATGTATTAGCATAAAGACAAGTGTTAAGCATAGAGAGTTGAAAGAACTTCTAAAGAACCAGAAACCCAATCCTAAACAGGAAACAAGGGATAAACCTCTACTCAAAAGCCTGGGGAGGAGTAAACCTATCAACACCTATTGGTAATGCGATAAATGATCATTTAAGGGGTTTTATATATTTTATATTCATTTAATATAATAATCAGTTTATATCAAATCTCTAATTTATTTGTGGAGAAGTTAAATATTTAAATAGTTAGCAAGCATCAAATCTAATTTAGAGATTTTAAACATTTAAATTACTAATGTTAAGATCTGTGTTTATCTAAATTGCTAAAGCTATACCACCCTTCTTCCTCCAAAACCATATGTCCATCTCTTATTTCTTATCTTTTTCTCTCTCTCCCGCTCCCCAAATCATTTCCAGTGAGTTGACCAATTAAATAGATCAATGTCTGATCCTTACTCTTTCCTCCTCAATATTAAGTATTGTAATATATTTTAAAACTCCTTTCCCCTCTCTAAACTTAACCATATCTCTCACACTATTCCTCACCACCCCCTATGTCATCTTATATAAGCTTAATACTGCCATTCAAAAGTGCAAATTTTAAATTCATTTTTTCACCTTTGAAAGTGAAGTCTGAAGATCCAGATAAGAATAAAATCTCTGGTGAAATAAATGTACTTAAATACTTACTAATGTAACCTTAAAGTGGTCAGTTATTTTTCTTAAAAGAAAAAAAATTACACACACACAATAGAGAGAATTGTGCTATTTTGCTTTTCGGATATCGCCAATATTAATCTTGACACTACCCTACTTAAAAGGCAACAAGGAGGTGCTGTTTAGGCAGAGACCTCCAGGAACAAGACATTCACTTAGCTTCTTGGCCAAAACTTTGGCACAGAATCAAGCATGAAGCATTGAATTCACTATATAATTTTGCTCAACAGGATATTTTTTTAATTGGAAATGGGGGATATTTTATAAGGTTGAGAATGTACTGAGGATCCAATCACACAACAGAAAATATATTTGGGATCCTCTACCATATAGCATTGGTTACAGATCCTTGTCACTGTAAAGTGCATCTTTTCTTTAGCCACCTTACAGCATTGAAGCTGTGCTAGATCAGGCTCAGTTTAATAATAAAAGGGCAATAAACCTTTTTAAAAGAGTTTTTAAATTAGTTGTTTCAAAAGAAAGTCAAATTAATTGAAAAAATTAATTGAAACGATGGTCTTAAAAACAATATAGACAGTGTGCAATGAATAAACTATCTAAATTTTGCAAAAATGAAAATAAAAACAGAAGTTTTGTTTTGACAGATTTACCAAAATTACACAAATCTTTAAATACTAGAGTAAATTTATAAATGAAATTATTTACACAAAATTTCAGTATATTGTTTTAACTAGGAGGATTTAAGTTAATTTTATTTTGATTCCTTAACCCACCTTCTCTAGCAGGTGTGGCCTTTTCATACTCAAGTTATCTGAATTTGTGTATTGTTATCCAGGTCTGTGCGAGCAATTTATTTTAATGATTAAATCTAGTACTTTTTGAATGGGGGGGGATATGGGGGTTAGATAGCTTTGGTGGGAACTTATTTTACAAATGAATTCAATGAAAAGATATACATTACTCGAAATGTTAGAACAATAATGCAAGTGCATTTAGATCACAATTTTAGAACGAAATTCCAGGACTTGTTGGGGGGGGGGGGAATATCAAAACAAAGTATTGATAAATGTATGAAAAATTTTCCATTTTATTTTTTTTTTAATTAACTAATTCATGCAAAGCATTAATGCCATTAAAACACTACCGAGAGTGAAAGACTTTAGAAGGAACTGGAAACAAGAAATAAAGGCTAAATCTTTATTCATGCTCACAAGAGGGAGGGAGGTGTGGAACTGGACAATTCTACTCCTGAAAGGAGAAGAAAAAAACAAAAAAACAAAAAAAAAACAAAAAAAACAAATAGTAAATAAAATTTCAGAGTTGAAATTTTATTTAGATTGAACTGGAAGCCTTAACAGGAAATAAGCTGATAACCCTCTACTCCTATTCAAAAAATTGTGAACGTTTGTGAACCAGACAATAGGTGAACCTATCGACTTACACTGGATGTGAGAACATGAATCCAAATTCTATTTTCGTGATCTACTTATTCAAATGGGATCACCTGTGTTTGCTCTATGATGAGCAGTGTTCAAACTCCAGTGCCAACACCATGATCAGAAGCCTTGCCGTCTTACCCAGGACTAAATTTGCTGGTGTTCCCAGGTTCACCTTAACCCAGGATTGTAGCACCTGTTAGAATCCCAGCTATAGGCAAATAGTTAATCCCAAACTGGGATCATTAAGTAACCATAGAGCTATGTAAATTACCAGGTTGAGATCTGGTGCAGGCTAGCTGCTCTTGATGAGGATGAAAGGAGTTTGGGTTAGTAATTCTTGTAGCATTGGTTTCACAAAGACTTCCGATGGGAAGAAAACTCATTAAAGCTTAACCCAGTCATTATACTGCAGGTATCCACCAAGAGACATGTACGGACTAGTATTGACCGATCTGGAGAGGTTAAACACCGTGATAACATGAGGGCTGTCATTCAGTTTCCATGGCAAGTCTTTTGCATCGATGCTTTGTTATTTACAGATCCAACAGTGTGGATGGTCCTACACTACTAAACAACTCATGGTGTTGGTTTTCTGACAACTACATGCAATACTTTCTCCGGTACTGTTTGTAGTCTTTTGTGCAATTCTCAAGCTGGCCCTAAGTCACGCCTGTCATAGGCATGCAGATAATTAGTAGGTCATCGTCAGAGCCTCATAAGTCAAACTCGACAGGAGAGTCCATCTCTCACACACAGAGCAACAATTGAACAGTACAAAAAAAAAAAAAAAAAAAAAAAAATTTACAACTAGACAAGATATCCCTTGAGATAACAATTTCCGTAACCATGAGGAAAAAAAAAGATGCAGCAGAAATGTGGGTCTACAGAAGGATACTGAAAACTTCGAGCAGAGCTAGTAAGCATTAAAGAAAATGGTAACAGAAAGAACACTTCTACTCAAAATCAGGAAGAGAGCTGAAATTCCTTGGACACAAAAGGAGGGCTTGATGAGATTGTGTGAGTGGATGATGGAATGAGGTGGAGGCTTAGCAAAGTGAGAAAAACTGCTAAGAGCCACATATGATAGAAAGTTGTGGAGAGTCATGATCACCCATGTCCTGTAGGGACATGACACAAAAGAAAAGATCCTAACCAAGAGAAAAAGAGTTAAATATTATGCTAATGAAGTTTAATATATAACTAAAGAACAGTCGAATGTGAACATTTTACCCCCATACATTAAATGGGTGGGAGGGCCAGCTCAGAATTTCCTGTAGGTGACCCAAATTGGTATACACCTGATGGAGACTAGAGGGCACAACAGCCAAAATACTGATAAAAGATGAGAAAAATAATCTTAATAATTTAGATGTTAGAAAATACTGGTACAAAAAAAAAAAAAAAAAAAAAAAAAAAAAGTAAATAAACAATTATGATAATTATCACAAAACTAGTTTTGCTTGCCTGAGAATATTCCAAGATATATATATATATATATATATATATATATATGTGTGTGTGTCAATGCATTAAGTTTAAAAAACACCTAAACCATAACAGGTTAGCAAGATATTCCCAACAAGTCCTTCTCAATCATGTGGCTTTTCTCAATTAAGAGAAATTCTAATTTTGGTTGACTATTTACTTAAACGCTTCATCAGAAAGAAAGTTTGTTACTACTAATTCCATAACTGGTGATATTTAGTGCATGAAATGAATGAAAATATAAACTATTATGGGATAGAGGTAATAAACTCAAAAGCAAGTCATTTTCAGGTTACAACTCAAGACTTCTAGAACAGAACTTGAAAAGATCAAACAATCAAAGTCATTTTTCTAGGTTATTCACAAGACAAGCTTACAAAGATAAGCAAAGTTTGAGAGAAAGAGGCATTTTGTCCAAGCCAAATTTCATCCAATAGCAAAGTTTGTCACATAACAGCTCGTTTAACAAAAAAAAAAAAAAAAAAAAAAAAAAAAAAAAAAAAAAAAAACAAAGACAAACCAGGCTAAAATAGCCAGAAATCTATTGTATTGCCCAGTGTCAATTAAAGAGGAAAAAAAATATTAGTGTAGAACAAAGGAACCTGATCAAGATCCACAAGTTTGGCGATACCAGAAAACAGCTGGTAAGGGAGAGACAGCAATAGTCAAGTGGAAAGGAAGAATGTCATCGGAGTGTACATTGACAATTGCACTCTTCAGAACACAATACTGTAAGAAGATACTTGTGGAGAAGTAGTACCCTACTAACGTAAACAATTATCGGTGAGAGATAAAGGATGACAGACAAACACAAAAAGGAAAAAAAAAAAGTTGGGGGTGCTATGTTAAAAGAGGAACTGAAAAGTTAATCTTAAATCTCAATGTATTAAACTAAGTTCTGGTTGGGAAATAAGTTAGTATTACATACTAACATGTAACTTTCAGTACTTAAAGTACCCCTAATTTGTGATCTGGTACCAGACATTTGTAACTATATTCATTTTTGGGGGCAAGAGGGTGTTCAGTACAAGTGAAGGATTAGCAGTTCAGTTTCATTGGTTGAGTCGACTTTGATTATCATTGGGTACCTCGTTCTTTAGGCTTAAGTACTGGAAACAAACCTTTATGCTAATGAAATAGGAAATACTGACAAATTTTGTAATTAAGTATTTGATAGAAATTTTGATAAGCATCATATGTTTAACACTTCAACTAGTTAGAATAAAGTAACAACTTCCAAGATATGATCACACACACACGTATATATATATATATATATATATATATATATATATATATATACACACACACACACAACAGGCTCAGAGTTTTTGAAAAAAAGTCAGAATTAAAGTCACAAACAAGCCTAAGTACATAGTGCATGTCATAACACTACATGTCTCCTAGACTGCATGTTGCTCTGGAAAATTATTTCATTAATACCCAGAAGGAAGGCTGTATCAGTGATGCCATTATCAGACTTAACATTGCAATCAGCCATAGACCAATGTGCTACTGGATGTCATTTAAACGGTTGTAGGTTTCAATTGCACTGATAACATTAGATATTCTAATTACCCAAACATGAAATATCAGAATTTTTTTTTTTTGTTTTTTTTTTTTTGACCCTTATTCTATTGGAAATTAATTCTAAGAAAAGAATTAGTAGACACAGAGAAAGCAGAAGGAGAGGCTTTTTAGCAAAAAAAAAAAAAAAAAAAAAAAAAAAAAAAAAATCAGTAATCTCAATAGTTTTTGCATCAAAGAAAAGAAGTCAATTAAGAAAATTCTTATAAAACAACATTTCAGTTTTATTGATTAATTCTGGCCATTTAGGTTTAGGGAAAAGGTATTCATCCAACTTCCTCTAACTAAAAAAATAGCCTTGAGTGGCAACCAGTCTCTGAGGAAAACTGAATTCACAGTCAAGGGGGTTGCTTAAAGACTGTGGCACATGGCACCAGTTCTACATACATTCACCACTATAATCAAATGGAGATGTGATATGATCATATATATATATATATATATATATATATATATATATATGAGAGACCATGTAACAGATTATAGAACTTCTGCATTTTGAGAAAGAAAGCATTTTTCTTTCAAGTAGGGAACTAATTAAATTTTAAATTTAGAGAAATTTTATTTTGGGAAAATTACAAGCATCTAGATTGCATAAATTGTATTATGCATGATTTAATTTAATCCTATTAAATCAAAGACATGAGAATAATGGCTTATCACAAACTCAGAAGTGTGTAAAAGAAATACTTCAACTGGAAAATTTACAAATTTGCTGCTTTGAATACATTACCACCCCTGATAAAAAGAGGGAGGTACTGTAGATTATGTGTTATTGGTAAAGGACCAAGTCAGAAATACCCAAAAGGAAGATTAACTTTTCTTTCTAAATCAATTCACCCCAAGCAAGGTGATAATGCCACCAAGATGCAAAGGGGCAACTGGAATTGAAAATGAAAGACTTTAGAAGGGACCAGAAGCCCAATCCAAAATAGGAAACACAGGATAAACCTCTACTCCTGTTCAGAAGACTGGTGGGGGCAAGGTAGGTGTGTGAACTGGATGATAGGTGAATTTATTTACACACTGAATGAAAGTGTGAGTGACAAGAGAAAAAGAAATGTCAATTTTATAATTCAGTTTTTCAAGTATCCTTACAGCCTTTCTTCATGCAGAGCCTAGAAAATGTCCAGTGATTATTGGACCAAGCACTTTTGGCCAATTCTTTAGCCATTTTCACAAGGGAGGAAGGGATAATTTTCTTTGTTAGTATCCACTAATTTGAAATATAAAGCCAACTTTTCTCCATGATGGAGCCAACAAAATACAACTTTGTATTAAAAGAAAAAGAAAAAAAAAAGAAAAAGAACAGGAGTGGTCATAGATGAGGATTTGAATTTAGCATTAATCAAGTTTATAAAATGCACCTATAGAAAATGAATTCCAGATATTCAATATAAACAGTATAAGTTTGCAATTGACTTGAAAAAAATTGGCCAGGAAGAGGAATTAATGACCAAAAATTTGTATATGTACAATGTGAATTGATCCTTTAATGGCATAAAAAAAAAAAAAAAAAAAAAAAGAAAAAAAGTTTCTTTGACAGAACCAGTAAATTTAAAATACCAAATTGAAGAGTCTAAATTTCATGGAAAATCTATTTTGGGAGAAAACGGAGAATATGGCTAAGAAACAAAAAAAAAAAAAAAAAAATTTTTTTAAGTATTGCTTACTTTATATCCAAATGCTAAAAAAGGGGGTTGCCATTTCCCCAGAGAAGAAAATTATGAAAATTATCAACAAAAGAATTGATTATTTAAGATAAGTTGTAGTGTAATGGTAATGCCCCAGAAAAATAAACTGGAGAGCCATGTTCAAATTCCAGTAAAGTTAGTTACATTCATTTACACAAATACCCTTGGGAAAGGTGTAAATTCATCTCTCCACCCCTAGGTGTGGCCTGATTAGCAGGACAGATTGGGTCTTATAGCCTTGGTTGGCAACCAAGTCTACTGCAGGATGAAACTGCAGTTTACAGTGGGGAAAATCTAATCAGTCATTAATTGAATGAGTCATGATCACCCAAGCATGTATAACATATGGCATTTGGTTATCAAATTAAAAAGTTTACTTTTGACAATTTTAGGTTTAAAAGATATGTAAATCTATATCACACACACACACACACACACACACACACCAACCCACTTGGTTAAACAGAGAACTCATATTCCCATTGGCTGGGTTAACAACACAAACCAAGCTTTCTATTAGATAGCAAATATCTGAATAGATTTTCCATGGCAAAAGTCCAAATGTCAATGAGGATTTCAAAGTATAATTTTGAGAGCAAGATGAATTAAAGAAAACTGGAGATTTCTATTTCCCCCAAATATGAAAAGAAACATCAGGTGTTACTCCTCAGACCAACCCTCTTTGATTCACATAAAAAGATCTGCCTTATTTTAAACGTTCTCAAATAATTTGTAAACCTCTGTGCTGAAGATACAATATACAGAAACACCTCAAATGCTTGATCAAAGATTGGCAACTGATCTTGCACTAACTTCACAGTGGGGAGAAAGACTAGCTAGTTTCATTTCATCATCACTGATTGGGCCCTAAACTGCTGCTAATTGGAGAGGATCTATGCCTCGAGAGACCATAAGACAAACTCTTACACATGATCCTTTGCTAAAGATGCAGAAAAAAAAAAAATGGTTGGCTCCCTGTATCACTCCAATGAGTACCCAACACTCCTCTACAAGAGCCAGATCAGGCCAAGAATAGAACTTATATTTGGGCAGCACTGCCCTGTCCTCACTTTCCAGTCAAGTCAAATTCCCACTGAGTTAGAGTTTAGGTATAACCATTATTTTCCCCTTCTACTCATAAACAGCCTCAATGTAACCCTCTAGCTTGAGGATATTACATGCATACCTTTAACCACATGTAGCCCTGGGGGAGCACATATTAGGTTGGTGCAAAAATAATGACGTAATGTCGTTTTTTGACATTAAAAAAAAATATGTAAAAAATAAAAAAGAAGACATTATTACGTCATTTTTTGCACCAACCTAATACTATGCAGCTAAGAAAAGAATTGTTTGCATCGACTATCCCGACTATGGTAGACACCTTTACCTTCGATCACTTGTAAAGATTTAGAATTTTGTAAAACTTGGACAAACATGGCTGCAATAAGCGTGTCAAAAAGGACTGTACCCACTAAGACTTTAAAAACCTTCACTCTTCAGCAAGGGTTTGTTTTAAGTAAATGATTAGAATAAAACCTAAAATACTGTAATATAAATAAATGATAGAGAATTTACAAAAATATTAAACAATTTTTATTTACAACATTCTAAAAACTAATACAATATTTATCACTTGCCAATTTACAAAGATTTTTTATTCATAAATTTATAAACATTTACCAAATTAAAATGTGAACCAACTAATAAATCCTTATTTACCATTTGAAAAAGTTTGAGTCAATTGGCAATTAGCCTATGTTTTGACAACCATTTCAATAAATTTTCAATAAACAAATAAATAGCACCTTTTTGTTGTAAATTCAAGAACAAAGAAAATGTACAAATTCACTTTCGTATGTTGAAGTTTTATAATTCTAATTTTAAAGACAAACATTGAAGAACGAACGTGGTAGTAAACATGACATTTCAGCAGTTGTTCACTTCAGCCTTCTTCAGGTAACATCCATTGGAATTTTGAACCAAACCCTTTATTTTATCCATAATTGTTCTAGTTCCACACGACATGCCTCTTCTGGATATCAATTTCAGTTATTTCCCTTTAGTAACTCAATTCTCCAAGATTTTTTCTTTCACCTCTACTGTAGCCAGGTATTGAACCCAACTACTGGAATACTTCAACTTGCACTTTTATCCACTGGCCATAGAGTCCAATACCTGGCCACGGCAGAGGCAAAACAAAAACTTGGAGAGTTATTAGACCAGCGTTTCTCAACCATTGTGTCCAGATACACTAATGCACCATGAATGGTAACCAGGTGCACCCCAAATTAACTGAAGAGTAATTATTTTTATATCTTAAAAAAATTAAAAAATCTTGAAACATCAAGCATAAGTCTTCCATGACTAACTGAATCTTCATCACTTGATATTTTCTTTACTCTTTAAAGAGTGGATAATCCACTCTCTTCCTTGATAGAAGCCAATAATAACTTTAAATCTATCAAAAAGAAAGCAAATTCTTCATAAAATCAATTTAAATGAAAATTCTACCACTTAAATATACAATGTAAGGTCTTAAAAAGAAATGCTTATTTCAAGAGACTTTATTTTCAAATGTTCTAATTTTTCTCTCATTAAAATTTAAAGGGTGCTCCACAGTTATAGTTATTCTACAAGTGTGCTCCAAAATAAAAATGGCTGAGAATCACTGTATTAGACAATATACTAGAGTGAATATAACAAAGATGAAGACTGTCCAAATATAAATAAGTAAAGTTTAGTAACATACAATATCCTATCAGACAATCTATCCATAAAGATCATAATTATCATGTTACTAAGGAGACAACCAACTGAAGGCCTGAAGTTAAGTTTATAAAATTATAAAAAAAGTTAAAAAAAAAAAAATAGCTGGAAAGGTTTAATCATTTTCTCCAACTGTTTCAGTTCCAAGTTAAATGTGCATAAGACAAATGTGTATTTCAATCAACATAGATGCATTTTGGACTATTTAATGAGATACAAAGACAGAAGGAATGTTGATCTTAAAGTGTAAGTGATAAAAAAAATAAAAATAAAAATATAGGATATCAGGCAGTTTAACTTAATAGCTGTTTGAGAAAAGCTTACCCCTACCCCCAGTGCTTTAGGCACAATAAAAACAAGATCAGAATAGTTAGTGGGGGGGGGATATATATACATATATATATATATATATATATATATATATATATATATATATATATCACTTTATTTTTCTTGTTTAAACAAGTCCAAGATCCAGAAACCGTTTGTTAACATTGGTTGGAATGTTTTAACTTGCTCTACTTAAAGAATAATAAAAAGTAAAAGATAGACAAGTTGTAATGTTTAAAAGAAAAAAAATTCACTGAATGCAGATTGTGAAGGACCAAAACTTTTCAGCACCTCTTATGAATGTTGTATAGAAGAGGATTTAATATATGAGGCTACTCTTTACCAACAGATTATTCAGTATTACAGACTGTCTTCTTGGGTCAGGTGAGATGAAAAAAAGGCCAGTAATATTTCTGTCATTTCCCCCACCGACAATTTATTTCATTTTTCTTACCATCAAACTACCACTGATGTGAAGTTAAAACAGCAGTACAAATATTTGTTAAATCAATTAAGTTTTCACTATCGAGTAAAAAAATAAGATTACTTTCACCTGTTTTCATGCAATTTGCATCTTAATACCAGGATTTTAAAAAATCCTCTTCCAAATTTTAAGTCCAAAATGATCAGTTGTCAATGCAATGCTAATAAACTGAAAAAGAACACTTAACTACTGCTACCAACCATACTTGCCTGGTTCTGAGTGAAGAAAGAAAAAAAAAAAAGACTGCACTTATGTCCAAAGAAATCTACATAGAATGCCTTGTAAGCAAGAGAAAATGGATAATAAACCATAGTAAAACCTTACTAACAAAAGTTGGTATTCATTTTGAAATAATCCAAGATACCACCTTATTATAAACTAGTTTCAAAGTGAAACTAGTTCTAGTTCTCAATTCAGGGATTTACAAAATTTTCAGCTATAAGAATGTTTACAACTAAGATTTACTCAAATTTACAGGAATCTAAAAATAAATGAAGGAATGTTATTCTTATCTGGAGTGTAAACATTGGCTTTTCCACAAACAATTTGATGTCATCAGTTTTATAAAAATTTTAAACCAAGTAAGCATAAAAAGTAAATCATAAACCAAGCTGTAAACAATTTTTTTTATTTTTACACTAAAAAGGAGATAATGGGCAAATATCAATTTGAATAATTGAAGGAGAGAGAGAATGTCCAAATTTCAAAATCAGTTTTTTTTCAATATAGCTAACAGTCTTGAGAGAGGGAAAAAAAAAAAAAAAAAAAAAAAAGAAAAGAAAAGACTTGTCCTGTGGTCGAGGTTAAAGCTTTGACTGCATAATTTTGAATTTTAACAGCATTGGTTAAAATATTTAAACAGAAGTTTAAAATTATTTAACCAGCAAATTATATATTTATAACAGAAAAAATTTCCATGCAACAAGCTTATTAACTTTACAGATTTATTTTAACTATATTACACATTCAATATATGAAGTCTTCAAAATTTAAACCACAGATCTTCAATCTGAGATTTGTATATACAAATGCACCACAATTTTAAAGCAAGGTAGGGAGGGGGGGACCTATGTCTATTGTAGATTATAGTTTCCAATTCTAAAAAAAAAAAAAAAAAAAAAAAAATTATTTTCTATGATTCCTGAGCTAATGTTTCTTAGATTATCTGAAACTTAACCCATGTCTGCCTTCAGACAAGCCATAGACTGTTCGGGATTTTCCCAAAAGGCTTCCTTATATTTTGTCATCTCCAGTCTACCACTTGCTCTTTATGCCATAACCTTGTGGATCATGCAAAGTATTTTACACAAATGCTCAAGTCAGTCAGCTAGTGCACATTGTGAATGCTCTTAATTCTGAAGGTCAACAATCCTACCACATTAAAAATTTGACAGCTTAGATCTCGTTACAATGTGGTGTGGACTTGACACCACTTAACAGAAAGTGATAATTTGTGATATAAAAGAGAGGGTTATAGTTGACCTGTTTGAGATATAAGCAGCAACAACAAAAAAAAAAAAAAAAAAAAAAAAAAAAAATTGTATTAAAATTCCAGTAAAACAACTTGGATCATGTACTATTTGATAAAGAAAAAAAAAAAATATTCAGTTCAGGCAAATGAAAATTTTCTCTTTAAAGTTTCTGCGATAAGCTAAAAATATAATTGTCAAGTCAAGATAACAAACACACATGGATCATTTTGGAAAAGTTCTCATAACTGGCTTTCTAAGATTTGACCAAAGTTTTTTTCTCAAGGCCCAAACTATTTAGAAACCTTTATATGTAAAGCTGACAAAAGGTTTTTTTTATTTGGTTTGTGGCTCTGTTTTGTGGGGTGAGGATAAAAACTTGAAACTTAAATGAATCAGTATTTTTAAACAAATCACAGTTACTAAGCAGATCTTTCAGAATCACTATCTTGATCAATAAGCACCAAATTAGATTCTAGTTTGACATTTTCCTTCTACCACCATTCAGTTTGATAACAATTTTGCTTATTTACATAAAGAGATAATTATTTTGTCTAAACTTTGAAGTCTATAGATTAGACTAAAATTCAAACTTTATTACTAATCAAAACAAAAAAAAACAAAAAAAAATAAATAAAATAAAGTTAAATCAGTAAAGAAAAAAAAGTTAAGGTATATTGCATTTGGAAGTACAAGAATTGCATATGCACACACACACATATATATATATATATATATATATATATATATATACATACATACACATGTGTGTGTACATATTTATAATCACAAATGTTCACTAATTCATGAATTTCAGGTCTTAAGATCAAATTGGGAGTATTGATAACATTTCTGACAGGGAAAAAATGCAAATAAACTTAAATCAAACTTAAACAGAATTCCTTCATTTCTATGGCATATACCCAACAAGGACTGAAGAAATGATCAAAAACAATTTTAAAATATATGAAGGGGTTCAAATGTTTGAACAAAGGTGACTTCTCCATGTTAGAGATATAGTTTAATGGCTATGTTGAGTATTGTTGAGTAAAGACAGCCTTATTTGTAAGAGATGCTCAGACTACAGTTTGTGGGAATGAAGAGTTTATTATTCACATTTACACCAACTTAATATTTGTTATCACAATTTGGCTGCAGAGGTCCAGTCTTTATCAGGTGCTTATTAAATAGTCAAGAATTTCATGTCAGAACCTCTTTAGTTTACAAGGATAGGCAATGGAATAAGAATAACTTATTCCCATGTGACAAAGATGAGGGCAATAGATAAAATAGTTTAGACTACACTCAAATTGTTAGAGTGTAAGTATTTTAGAAGACAAAAAGGTTTCATTTAACTTCAATTTAGCATGAAGACAATGGTCTTAGCAATAGTCAACAATAATAGGAGATACGTTGAAACTCAAATCATGTGAAGAGACAAATCTGTAAAAGTAATAAACCGGCAAAATTATTTAAAGTTCACTACTTTTACAAATAGTTTTGGAAAAGAAATCAAACCATCTTCATAGTAAGTAATTATCCCAGACTATAGACACTAGCGAGTACCATAATTGAAGCTTTCAAGAGCAAAATATATTTTGTAGAGGATAGATCCACAGTACTTTAAAAAAAAAAAAAAATAAAAATAAAAATAATAAAAATAAAAAAATAAAAAAATAAAAAAAATTACAAAATTCAAGAGTTAACATAACCATCAGAAGTAATTGAGAAAATATAATAAAAGGGCACTTTATAAGAAATTTCTAGGGCATATTATGGGAAAAGAGCTTAAAAAATTGACACTCATAACATTAAAGGCATGAGAAAAAGTGCATAAGATCCCTAACAAGCCAGTGTAAATAGATAAAACAGGATCTAAGAGAACTAACAAAAAGACAAAAAATTGAAAATTACTCAAATATTTGCATAAAAAGGATTTCATTTACAATTCCACTACCATGAAGTCAAATTTGACATGCTACAGAAAATGGCAGATCTGATACAGGAAAAAGAAAATTGTTAAAGTCATCACTCCTTTGTGCCAATGTATGTGCAAGTTTAAATTAGAAATGACATTATTCCAGCTAAATAACCACTAACCAATCTCGGTGAATCAAGAGATTATTTAAGAAAAATTATGAATAAAATGTCTTTTTACATGTTTCTTTATAAATTGGTAAATAAATATTGCATTAGTTTTAATTTTATTAGTTTTTAGCTTATAAATATAAAATTCTTGTAAAAAGCAGTCTAAAATAGTCTATAATATTTTTGTTGTACATGTATGAATTCACTTTCATATGAAAGTTTTATTCAAATTCTAAATCAGTGCTAAACATAAAAAAAAACAAAAAACAACATTGCCAAAGAGCAAAAAAGGTAGTTAAATAGGTATCAATAAAAAAAAAAAAAAAAAAAAAAAAAAAAAAAAAAACTCCCTTTGCCAGCTTTTTTGTGAGGACAAAGGTCTAAGTTTACCAGGAACCGATAGTGTGAAACACGGGTGCCTGTCATTGGAGCACACTTAATTGTTCCCAAAAAAAATCCATGCTAAAAGGTTGGAAAGACAAAAAAAAAAAAAAAAAAAAAAAAAAAGAAAGACCAAACAACAGGATGTGACTTTACGGAGGACACTTCAGAACAAATTATACATCATTAAAATGTCATGTTCAAAGAAAAAAAACCTAAGTAAATTAAATTTCCTAAAAGAATGACAAAATTAATATTGCTACTGCTTTTCATAAGCATACCTGAGAGTCAAACCAATAACAGGATTGCCAAAAAACAACTTTAATACCAAGAAAAATACTACAGTATTGAAGAGAGCATGTAATTCAATCTTCACTTCATCAATAACCAAACATCTATATGAACATGCAAATACATAAAAATATACAGAAAAAAAAAAAAAAAAAAATTAATGATACAGTGTAACCCGGATATAAGAGAGTTGTCAGGACCGGAGAAGAAGTCTCTTATATCCGGGTTTTATCTATTTTGTTTAGGTAAGTATGGCTCTAATTTGGGACCAGAGAAAATGTCTTATATCCGGGTTACACTGTATAAAGAAAGAATCCAATAAAGTGACAATGGTTTAAAAAATAAACAATTCCGTCTCTTCTTCAGACAATCTGATACAAGTATACCGGGCAAAGGCAACAGCCAAATGTGGATGAAATGGTGACAGGTTCTAATAAAATCTATAGATAACTATGCAGGTGGGCCCCCCATTTAGAAATATCAGTCCACTGAAAGGTGTTCAAAGTATCTAAATATCACACCCAAATAGAAAGTGCTTTAAATTGCTAGATTATCTACAGTAAATTTACATCCATGTTCTTACATTCTACCTAGATCTATTATCACAACATGGAATTAATAAGAAAAATGATAAAAAACAAAAAGAAACTAAACAGATATCAGCTAGACTATATACAAAAAACAAATTAAAAATCTTCAACATCCAATCTTATTCATATGGAATTTCATAAAATTGTTCTTGATATATAAAAAAATATTGCTTTCCCATATGAGAAAGCTATGATATTTTATATATAAAAGAACAATATTAGGATAAAATGTATAACAAAGTGAAAAGGTTTGTGTGATGCATTTCATCCTTTAATATTTCAGACTATATTTGTTATGTTGGTGGGATGCAGGGATTTTTTTTTTTTTTTTTTTTAATCTAGCCAATTTTATTTATATTCTTTTTCTTTCCATCACTTGTCATTTGATATCCCAGACCATAATAAAAGTTCTGCCATAAATGGTAAAGTGTTGTTAGAGCCAGGATACAAATTTACTGTGAATGACCTTGCAATCAAGGTACTCTAAATATTTGTTGTAGTGAACAGTTTTCTCATTTGATCAGAGTATTCCCAGCATCCCCCATGCATGTGTAGTCACACCAACATAACAAATTTAGTCTGAAGTCCTAAAGGAGAGTGCTTCTTAAAATCCAAAATTATTTCTATTGCTATATTTAGTGCATCAAGTAGTATGAAATCTCGACTGGTTGACTGCTTCATCCAGCAATCTTAGGCGGCTTGAGCCTTGGCACCTATCCAATGATCCTCCCCCTTATAAACATGCTCAACTGGTTAAAAATCAAGCATCAAATCTGGTAATGAAAAGGATATTTACTGTAGCCACTCTTAATTTATCAAGAAACATGCACATGATCATCTCCAATCAATTAAGATCAAAGGCGACAAGAGCCATGCCTGTTGCAATCTCAGAGTATTATTTTTTATTTGTTGTGATACCAACGAAGCAAAGTTCAATAGCAATTTATCACCCTTACAAATTCATTTCAGTAAGCAAATGACTACAGATTAAAGGTTTCAGGAAATAAAAAACAATTGCCAAGACAAAAGGAATTAAGAAAAACCAATCAAGTTTTCTTTTGCTGCAACACTTAAAACTGGACAAAAAAAAAAAAAAAAAAAAAAAAAAAAGTCCCACTATGCAAGGAGATAAATCAATGGCAAGATATGAATTACATGAAATTCAATAGATAAAGAGTGAGCCAAGAAACAAATTAGTGAAAGAAAGCAATGGAACAGCTAAAACCTGCAAAACTGAAAATTCAGATATTAATCTCAAATAAAAAAAAAAGAGAAGCCATTTTTGTGTGTCATGTATTGCCACTTTTTAAAATGGGTTTCTTGTGGAATATTTGTCACCAGCTTTTAATTTATGTAATGGCGATCTTTTATAAAAGTTAGTTGTGGTATTTGAAATGTTTTTGTTTCATTTCTTTTCCACATCTGTATTTGCAAAAGAGTTGGAAAATTAATTTTAAATTTTGATGAGAGAACACACAAGTACCAAGAAAAATAACTGGGGAGAATCAAAAATTTATAAAAAAAAAAAAAAAAAAAAAAAAAAAAAAAAAAAAAAAAAAAAAAAAATTATTATGATAACCCATTTATATTTCATATCTTGGATATATTATATTGGTGGGGTGGAGTCAATTGCCCTCACTAATTTATTAGACAATGCCACAAGAAAATTCAAGAGTAATTATACAAATAGATTTTTACATAACAAAATGTACAAGACAATAGTTATGAATGTTCTTTAAAATGGTGAAAAACTTGTCTTTAGATTTTTGTGTGAGGTAATGTTCCAGTTTGATAGACTGCAAGTTTTAGGGTAATTTGTGTGAATTTGGAAAAATTCAGTTCAATGTAATATTGTATTTCAAATAAACAGTTCAAAGTTTGCAGAAAAGTGTCTGCGAGTGTGACTTACATAGTTTTTGGCTTTTGAGGGTGTCACCTCATTGTTTTCCAATATCAGTTTAATTTACATTGAATGAAGAAAATAGACTCTGGTCATGTTAGAAAGGATTCTTAACTTATAGTTTGGACTTCAGTTGAAAGTTATTTTTTGATGAATGCCGTCATGTAGCTTTTTTAGTCCAATTCCCCCTCTCCACACACAAAGTCCCTTAATTGTTTGTTGATTACATAAGCAATACAAGTCACTTGATAGGCTCCAGAAAATGTTTTAAAGTTTTGACACAATTGTACCTTTAATCAGGGCAAATTAAGGTAAGACATGCTGACAACATGCTATGCGATACATTTCAACCAGTCAAATTATGTTAATTATGTAATTTGATTTGGAGCCTATGTTTTGGTTAATTTTTTGAAGTTTTGAGTAAAATATAGGATCTGGATTCCATAGGCAACAGTATGTCATGAAATCAAACAAAAAAAAAAAAAAAAAAAAAAAAAGTTAAGCAGTACAAATAATAAAATTGTCAAATGCTTAATTTAGGCATGAAAATTCTAACTTAAAATTAACTTAGAAAAAAAAAAAAAAAAAAAAATTATATATTTGCAATTTAACATTTTAAAACAGTAAGAAAAGTCAACCACTCTTCAAATAAATACTGATAGTATATAGTTGCATGTTTTAAGTGGATACACGTTTTGAATAGACATCAGTTGTTTTTAAGCTGCCTACCTATATGAATTTCCAAGAGACTTTTTAACAAGGAAAAAAAAAAGAGCACTATTCGAACGTGCCATAGCCCAGTGCGCTTTTAGACTGCTCAGCTATGTATAGTCATCATGACGAAGCAAGGCTCTTGTCACGTGTATGTGTACCTTATGTCAATCATTGACAGTCAATGTTTTTCATCTCAGTCAAGGTCTGTTAAAAAATATGCTTGGTTTTCGTTTTTTTTTTTTTTTTTTTTTCGAATGCTAACAAGCATTTGTGTTTAGCAAAATAGCCAAACATTAGAAAATGTGCGAAACACTTGCAAAAAGAAAAGGAAAAAATTAAAATACCATCAAAAATAATCTATTTAAAGTTCATCTTCGCTATATTTCCAAGATGAACTCGGAAAAAAGATTTTTGTTCACATGATTACCACCCAATTAACCAGCGAGAGCTCATTTAACGCACTCAAGGGTTTTGTTTTTTTTTTTTTTAAGAGAAAAACTCACTTGCAAGAATTAATTATTATATGACTAATTCAAGGTCGAAGGTTAAACTCCAACTGGGCAAGAGCCAACCAAGCTGAAAGATAAATAAAATTTAACAGCAGCTTGAAAAAAAAAGCTTGATACTAACGTCTCATAAGCCAAAAAAAAAAATACGACATAACTTTTTTTTTTTAAGCCTTATATTCTGAGCTCCTTTTAGTCGAAAGTCTTGCATCTAAAATTCTAAAATGTTAGTATTTTTCAGTGATGAAACGGAAATTTATATCGGAAATAAATAAAAAAAAAAAAAGGAAATGCGCAGAGACGTTTCAATTTACAATACATTGGAACAATTTCAGTTGAATTTGAATTTCGAGCTTAAAATTCAAGAGGCAACTCGAAATACGAGGTTAAGTTAAAAATTAATAACATATGTAATTGAGGTAAGTATTTGGCCTGCATAGTTCCAAATTCTAAACTCGCAAATCACACCAACAATTTCTAACATTAACGGATTAATAATGCAAAAGCGAAGCGAATATACGATTAAAAAAAAAAAAAAAAAAAAAAAAAAAAAAAAAAAAATTGCTTGGTTTTTAAAGTCCAAGTCTTTGCGAGGGATCAGCAGGTGAGAAGAGATAAAAAAAAATAAAAATAAAAATAAAATAAATTAAGGCTTATTTAAGCATTCGTTTTCTTTTAAGCAGTAATCAATTTCACATTTTAGAACCCACAGGGACAAAAAACGGTTTTAAAAATTTCATACCGATAAAAACTAAAAAGCGAAAACAATTTTAAGAAATTCTACCGAGAAAGAAAATATGAAAACTTGGATAATTACTCTCAAGGTACTTAAACCTTTTTATTCAATGAACTAAAAGTCTACGAAGTTTTAAACTAAAACGAGAAAAAGCATTCAATTATAACAAAACTCAAAGCAACTCAGGTAGGCCAACAACTTGAATCTAGCTAGAGACTCATTAAAAAGAAACATCAATATCATGACTTTTTTTACAACCCAAATAAACAGGCGGATGAGTAGAGGTGGGTATGAATTGTTTTCAGATCATAGTGTTGTTTTACAACTTCCAAAAGAAATAATTGCGTGATAAAAGTTAATTGGGTCAATGAAAGGAAATTCTTAATAGGTTTGAAAAAAAAAAAAAAAAAAAAAAAAAAAAAATTCTTACAATCATAGGTAGCCGTTCAGTGACCATTTACACTTGTAACATTTTTTCTTTAATTTCTAAACTAAACAATTAGATTCTTTCATTGATGCCTAACTTTAGATTCCAAATACCTTAGGAATCTAAATGAATTTCAATTGAAGGTATGTAGTTACTTAAATTAAATTTAAAGCTTAAACAAAAAAAAAAAAAAAAACACTAAACTGCGCATTTTATTTTCGAATATACAGAAAGTACCCAAACGTAAGGAAACAGTAGGTGAGGGAGACGGCAAGTCCAAGCTGAAATTATTTCAAAAAAGAAAAGTTGAAGTTTTTTTTGTTTTTTTTTCCTTCTTTAGTTACTGAAGGATATTGCAAGACACCGCCCACGACCACTAGCTAGAAGATTATGAAGTGACAAGTTCGTCGGAAGGGTGAGTTTTTACTTTAGCCTAACAGAACAAGAATTATCTGGGAGGATGGGATCAGTCACAGAAAAGTGGAGACATTCCTAAGCGTATTTGACGGAGGTCATCAAGAACATAAATACTTCTTTAGCTAATCACTGAAGAGAAGAAAAGAATATCTAACAAAGGTAGTTAGATATTTTAAATCTTGTCACCAGTTTGTGTGAAGTCATCTTGCGTTAAGAGAAGCGAACAATCCAGCAACAAAAGTAGGGGAAATACTAACTATGCTAAGTGAAATCTAAGTGAAATGAATTACTACTGAAGATGCAACCAATAAACATCCACACGAAAATCTTAAGGGGCCATCTTAACAACCACTGTCTGTACGTGACACAATAGATTCAAAGCCAGTACAACGAAAATTTATAAAAACACTTCCTATAACGACCGTATCAGTACAAAACATTTTTTCATCACAAAAATAGTAAAATGTGCCGTAATAATGTTAGTTTTAAACGAAACTCGTCAAATTAAAATACCTTAACTGTGGTTGGAGACAGTCTGATCATAAGACAAATAAATAACTTACACTAATACTTATTTGAAAAAGTTATGAAACAGGTGTATTAGAAAAGATTAGATAGGCTAACTAACAAAAAATCTCCACACGAGACTTCATAAAGTTAGCAAGCACGCAAAGCTAGTATTTTTATAAAATTAAAAACTAAAAAGTCACAGAATTGAAAACACGCTCCATAGAGCCGTAAAGAGGAGTTTAAAATAAATAAATAAAATAAATAAATAAATAAAGTTATAAAACCGAAGAAAATAAATCGAAGTTTGACCTTTTGAAATCTCGTAAATATGTGTTTTAGTGTTTAAGATAAACAAACTTCCGAACAAAGATAAATTAGTGGTTGTAATTACAATGTAATAGTAAACACAAAAGATAAACATTTAAAGAAGTTCTCTAAGCACACAAAAAAAAATGCAGGGTTTTTTTTTTGCAACCCATAGTTTCTAAAAGAAAAAAAAGTACACCTTAAAAAAAAAAAAAAAAAAAAGCCAATTTTGATTGTACGTTTACTTTATACGATTTTAAGCATAGTTTTCCTATGTTTTTTTTTTTTATTGCTAGGAGTTTAAATTTAAAAGGTAAAGTAAAACGGACTTTAAGTTTGAGAGGTGTGACGGAGAACTATGATCGTCAAATGTCCTCACACCTCTAGCCTTTTACATTTTTACAGAACGAGAGAGAAAAGAATCAGGTGTGCTACATAACATGTGACACGTTAAACTTTTAGCAGCACAAAGTTAATTGCAGTAATAATAGTACAGAGGCATGGACAAGTAGTAGGCTGTTGGATTTCATACTTAAAAAAAAAAAAAGATATTTAAATTTATTATTTATACAACTGAGAGGGAAAAATAGATTTCTAAAGTGGGGAAGAATTTATATAGGAAAAGTTGAAAACTTGGTTTTTAAAAAAGTCAATTTGCAAATATTTTTCAACATTATTAAAATTGAAAAAAAAGATTGTAGGCAAGCAAATTTAGGAAGTTAATTAAAAATAAAATATCTAAAAACTTTAAAGTTACCTATTCCCTTGTTAATCAGTTAAAGTTTACTGTTTAAAGAGATAAGGTAGGGATGGGCACCATTTCGCTAAAAATTGCATACCCTGATGAAAAAAAACTCAAACTTGATTAAAAAAAAATTGTATTGTCTAGATGTTTATGCCATTATTAAGAGGAAAGGCCAAAGCATTTGAGTATTTTCTAAAAAAAATGTTAATCCTTTCTAGCATGTCCGAAATTTTAGCTAAAATTTTTTTTTTTTTGTTTTGTTTCGAGTCATCAGAATTAAGACTTAATTCTGATGATCTGAGATGAGGATCAAACACTCTTAATTTAAGAGTGTTACTTTTGATCCTCATCTCAGATAAAGAAAAAGTAATTTTTTTTTGACTTTAAAAATTGAAAATCGTAGGGATTTCAATTTTATTGAATACAACTTTTAGTTTCTCTTTAAAAACTAAGTTCCGAGAAAAAAAAGGAAGTCCCCTACATAGACACAAGAAAATATTTCTCTTACCTGTATCAGCTGTATGGTATGAATTTACGTGTACAGGTCCTTCCGTCAGGACAGCATCAGAGGTCAGGGGAGTTTTACAATAAATTACCTCTGGCATTTCACCCCGTATGACAATCTTCTGTTCCTTGAAATAAAGGTCCGTCTCGGCATCGACCACCAATAACTTAGTTTCTTCACCACCCGCCTTGATCCTCTGTACAACTTGCTGGTGATTTTCATTTCCAATATTTACGCCATTCACTTCAACGATGCGGTCACCCTGTCGAAGTTGGGCAGCCAGAGCTGGGGACCCTTCGTCCACTTTTCCGATGTACTGACCCGCCTTGCCCTTTTCGGCGTGTAAATTAAATCCATAACCATTAAAATCATCCCACTTAGTCAAATGACACAATCGAGGATGATAATTAACACTACCACCGTTGCTGTTATGATCACTCATGGTGCTTAAATAATTTCGTAATTTTTTTTTTTTTTTTTTTGCTATTAAATATTGTTTAATTTTTTCTTCAATTAACTAATGTACACAGATCCTTCGCGAGAGTCCGGCAAGGCCGCTCCTTCTCGTTAAAGCTGTCTTTACTAGCAGCGAGCGAAAATATTCTTGTTTACTTGTCACGCAGACACAACTGCTACTATGGCAATAGCAAGCTTCACTCTTTCGTTCCTCTGTTTCTGAAAGGAAAAGTAAAATGTGGCAATTTTTAAGGGTACGAAAACTTTTCTTTCGCTGGTTGTTTTGTTCCACACCCAACTACAGAAGACACCTGTCTACCAATGAATGAACGAGAGCTTTTTTAAGTTGTTGAAATGAGGCAGCGGGAGAAGAAAAAAAATATAGACCAGAGCCGGTGTTAGATAGCTAGTAGCAGTAGGCAAAGCAGCCAGCACACGCAAGCGACAAAGCCACTTGCTTACTTAAGCGCCCCGGTTTCTTCTCAGATAGAGTTAATATGGCGATGTCAAGTTCAAGGTCACGTGATTCGGCCTCGACCAATCGTCGCTTTTTCTTATTCTTCAGGTAATAACTTCAGCCGCTTTAATTTTTAACTCAAATCTGAAACTTAAAAATTAAATGTGGACACGAAAAACTATCATGATCGTATTAATGTAGCTTACTTATAAAAAATAAAAATAAACAAAGAATAGATTAATAATTTACGGTATCTCTTAAAATTTCCGATATCACTTTTTTTTTTTTTTATTACTCATAAAATTTTTTTTTTTACTTTCTTTCTCACCTGCAAAAGTTTTTTTCTTTAATCTTCACTTCTACCCTTTCAGTAACTGAACGTAATAATCGCAAGTCAAAGTAATCGTCTGATTGCTGTTAGTGTTAAAAAAATAATATCGATCGTAACCTCTTTTAGTCTTTTGAGTTGAGCTGCGTCAAAAAAAAAGTAGTATATATACCCAAAGGCTCGACATATAAGATCACAAATGCTGTGAGGACCAAATTCACTTTGTCTGCTAAACTCACTTATGATTGTTTCGAGGTGAGGCACACCATCGGATTTTTATGTTGAGTTTTATAAGGAATTCTACTCATAACTGTAGATACTTTTTTTTTCTAATTGAATTCATCCTCCTACACCTGCTTATTATTTTTTTATGTTTGCGTGTAGCCTTGTCTGGCACAAGGTCACAGTAATTGAGCACCCGGTGAGGAACGAACTCACCGCATTGGCAAATACCCCTATAGACGGCACCCTGCTTTTTTACGTTAATTTCAAGTCAGTGAAATTTTTTTTTTTTTTTTTAGTGTTTCTTCACGCACTTATCAATAATTTATTCTTAAACAATTTTTTTTATTCACAAAGTATTGTTTTTTTGGATACGTAGTTTCTCTCTCTCTCTCTCTCTCTCTCTCTCGATAGCAGTTCACTACTGGTATATAGTCAATGTTGAAAATTTATATTTTGTATCTAAATCTAAAAAGATGAAAATCTTTAGTTTTTAAATTATTATTTAAATTTTAAAGAGAAGAAGACTTTTCTTTCTTTTTTCGTTCGTTCTTTCTTTAATAGCCGAAGCTAACTAAAGTTTATTGTAGTAGTAGACTAGAGAGAGTGGTTGAACAAAATCGCTAGCTTAGGAAAAAGACTCAGTGGAGAACGTCGGATCTCTGAGTTTGGAGAAATTCCTTAGAATATTGGAATTCTCGTGGTATGCAAATAAATGCGCTTCTTTTCAGAGGGACGTAGAACAGTAGCAGCTTTCATTTCACACACTTCACTAATTTTCTCTCGTTTCTTGTTTTGTGGTGTTGTTTTGATAAATATTTATAATGTAATAAATATTAAATCTGGAAAATTATACACAACGACTACTAAATGTATGGCTTAAATGTTTTATTTTTTATAACTTGAAATACAAGCAAATACTTGCTACATAACTTGCCATTATATTCGGATTTTGTTTTAAGTTTTGTCAATGAATTTCATATTCAAACATGGAAGACAGTCATAAAAATCAATTCTCTACACATTTGTTGATTCGTCATTTGAATATCAAGTTTTGACCTTTTAACAATACCACCTAGAGTGTTTTACCTTCTTTATGTGCCATATGTCGTACACATTTGGACAGTTATGTCTCTCTTCGATCTTTAGTAGAAGTCCTGCAGTCGGTTGCCGTTGCTGTCTGCGGTAGACTGGTTGCCAACCAAGGCTATATGACCTAATTTGTCCTGCAAATAGCAGGACAAACTAGGTCCTATAGCCTACAGAGCAGTGTTTCGCAACCTTTTTAAGCAACGTCACACCTAGGAGCAAATGAAAATATCGCGGCACACTTAGCAAAAACTTTTTCAAGGGTATATGAAATAAAACCAATAAAAATGCATATACTTAATTTTTTAATCTTTCTATAAGTATTTGTGTAGTTTATTTAATGAAAACCTGTCCCTGTTTTTTTTTGGGGGGGTGTTTTTTTTGGGGGGGGGGTACGATTTTTTCAATGTTTGGTTGAATGTGCGATAAGCAGACATTCGTTTCTTCTTTAGTTGAGCGTAGTCTTTCTCGCTTCTTATTTTTGATGTTATTTAGAGCCGGGACGCTTAATTCACGTAAATAAAAAGTAGAAAACTGATAAAGAAAGCCTTTTTGGTTAATGTGGGATATTCCTTTTGTATTGAAATCCAAAATATATCAATGGGTATCGTCGAATGTTTTATTTTGAGCCCTCGATCACTAGAAATGGTGGCCGATTCTTCTTCACATAAACTGAAATCCAATATTAGAAGGAACATTTATGAAGGGATTTCGAATCCAGTCTTACTTTTCTGGCAAGACGGTCGAGAATCACTACCATAGAGTGTTAAATGCTCGATCAATTCTCTTACACATCAAATGAATACCACTTCCTTGTAGAACCCTAATACGTTTTCCTTTTCTACAAATTAGATAAACTTCCCCTTTTTGTAAGCATAAAACAGGAAAGGAAAACAGGTCAAAACCTTAAAGAATGTTTTTCTTCAAACTTGAACTTTAATTTTGTAGCAAGTAAAACAATATTCCAATAGATGGCAATACGCGCGTGTGTGTGTATGTGTGTGTGTCGTAACCCGTTAGGGTTGTGGAGTCACTACATGTTTTACAGTAATAGCAGCAGTTGCGTGTCTAGAGCAAGATAGTCTGACGGAACCCAACCCTCTTCTGGGTTTTGAATTCAGTTTTCCTTCTCCTAGACTGGTTGCCACCACAAAGGAAAGAAGACCCAGTCTGTCCTGCTATTTAACCCATAGTTGAAGGAAGAAAGATACAGGCCTTTTCCAAGGACAATAGCCTCGAGGTGAACGAAAGAGAATCGAGCGGAAATTAATCTCTAATTCACTTTGCGCGCTGATATCCATTATACTGCGCTTCTGGATGAACATTAAAATTTGATTTACATTTATAAAAGAATCACGTAGCTTGATTTTCGGTAATGCCCCAGTTTAACCACGCTACAAATGTAACTAATTTTAAATTTATTGAATTTTACACACTTTATATTTTCTTTTTTAATATAAGCGTTATTTTACTGGATACCTATTCTTTAAGCGAACATCCCCGGTGAAATTAATGCCCACCGGCCTAAGCAACAGAAAGTCTTATATAAATGTACCGTACATACTTGTGTATAAGTCGACTTCATATTAAGTGTTTTTTTTTTTTTTTGCACGATTTTTAACCCCTCCAGAGAAAAATTATTTGTGTATAGTACAACCGGTAACCGAAAATGCATTATTTTTAACCTCTTCAAAAAAAAAAAAAAATTCTGTATAATCCGACCAAATATTTTTTGTTTAAAAAAAACTTATAAAAACTCGCACTATATCCGAGTATATATGGTATCGCACGGAAGGGATCGAACCTGCATTTCTTTTATCCCGGGAAATCCATTTTTTTAGCCAGGTGTGTTTTAACTATTTGATCACGGAGGACTCTACAGCAAATGACAAAAAGAATTCAGGTTTGATCTCTGCCGAGAGGTACATTTTCTATAAGACTTTCTGTTGTCTAGATTGGTCGACATTTATTTCACTGTTTAGAAAAACGTGTATGTTCTCTCAAACATGTGTATCCACTAGAACAATGTTTTTCATCTTTTTTTTATCTCATGGTACACCTTTTTCTTTTTTTTCTTTTTTTTTACTAATGTTCACCCAATACAAGGCTCAAGAGCCACTCGAGGTAGAGGGTTACTGTGTGATGTTGCATTAGGGTGAGAATGGGAAAAAGTGAAGTTATTAGGGCTATGCAGGAAAGATTAAAAAATATGAATATGATATGTATTCTTGCTTTGATGCATTCACTAGCCTATAAGTTTATTTTATTTTATTTTTGCTAACTTTCCACCAAAAGCCGCTCAAGGTACAAGAGTCGTTCAAAAAGTTCTAAACCTCACCCAGAAGAAGTTGGAGAAATAATACAGTTTTTCATTATTTTTCAATATAGTCTTCTTTGACATCAATGCACTTGGTCCAACGATGTTTAAACATTGCAATCTCATCTCGGAAGAAAATGGTTTCCTGGTCCTCCAAATCTCATCCATAGCACATATGATTATATTTAACAAAACATACAAAAAGTCCGACAAAGAATGTATACACAGTTCAGGAAAGGAAAAACTTATAATACTAAATTTATTCAGGCATCACGAGATTAATACAAGTTATCTTTGTACACTACAATGAAAAGAGTTACTCAAAATGGTGGCCATTAGTTTCCAGTCATTTATTAGTACGGCGGACTACTACTTGGGAAACGTTGGCCAAAATGTCCAATGTGATTGCTGCACATGCATTTTCAATTTCTTGTCTAAGGGCCGCCAATGTAGTCAGTTTTCTACGATACACAACATCCTACATAAAGAGTGTCATCGCAGTTTGATGAAACTACAAAAGACAAGTTTTTTCCTTTCATGAAGTGTATATACATTTTTTGGCTGACTCTCTCTCTCTTCTTCTTCTTTTCCGCTCTCTCTCTCTCTATATATATATATATATATGTATATATATATATATAGAGAGAGAGAGAAGAAGAGAGAGAGAAAGTCAGCCCCAAAATGTTTACACACTTCATGTCTTGTCTATCTCTCTCTCTCTCTCTCTCTCTCTCTATATATATATATATATATATATATATATATATATAGAGAGAGAGAGAGAGATAATATTAGTGGTAAATATACACATACATAACTTAAACACTAATATTCTATGGTCATAATTTATTCCATTGGAATCGTAAATACGATCCAATTCATCAGACCCACAAACCCCTCTCTGTTAAGTTTTAATCTCCGACCTTCTCTCGTCTGTTACCCCTCTCTTTAGCTCTAACATTCGTCCCACACTCTCATAATTACACTCTCTCTAAATTCTATTTTTAATTCCGGAGTTGTTTTTTTTCTGTTTTCTTTTTGAATTTGCAGGTCTGATGAATTGGATCGTATTTACGATTCCAATGGAATAAATTATGACCATGGAATATCAGTGTTTAAGCCTTTTTATTATATATATATATATATATATATATATATATATATATATATATATGGTTTTCCCCCCAAAGTTGACATCATTTAAAATGTGAATATCTGTGAGTAACTACATGTCCCAGGCAAACGAAATTAAATAGGTTTCATGATGAACAATAAAAGATTTATTTATCAAAATTCGAACAAGGTATGCAAAGGGATATAAATTTTATAACCGATTTCATAAAGCCTCACAAATGTTTAATATGTGCACCACCTGTGACACGGCACATGTCAAGTCGGTAGTCCGGCTCCTGCCTAACACGCTGTAGCATGTCTGGTGAAAACATTTGGATTGAAAACTGACCTCTTGTTTTCGCGAATGTGCTTGTAAATCAACGCCATTCATCCTATAGTCTTTTTTCTGTTCATGCCCTTGTACCCATTTACTGTCGAGATTGTAGTTGCTTGACTACAATCCATATTATAAAGACCAAAAACAAATTCTGTCTCTAATGACCATTGGTGACATCAAATTTGACCTACCATTTGTGAGGTTAAAAATATTTTTTATACTTCATAGCAAACACGATATTTCAGTCTATTTTGCAAGAAATTGTTCCATTTGGTTAGAAACAGCAAGCTATGCTCTTTCATGACCGCTGATGACTTTGAATAACTTCCGAGGTCAACCTCGCATAGCCTGTGTCACAGGGCGGGGGTGTTGTGAACCCTCATACCAAAAATTAGGTCAATCGGCCTCATCATTTGATCGGGATCGTCGCCTAACACACACACATACACACATTCGCACGCACGCGCACACACGCACACACACACACATTCATGCATTTAATGTTAGTGTTCTCTACGGATGCACATAATACATTTTTAATAAAAATTCTAAAAAACCTATTTAATCATTTGTATTTTATCTTCTGCTTTGCTCGTTTACCAAGCAACGGTTTCGAATAACGATAATATGTGTATACATAATTTAAATAATCTCCGTACAGATTAAGAGGAAACTCGAGGCAACAGAAATCTGGTTCTACAGAAAGATACTGAGAATTTCATAGACGGAGCGAGTAAGTAACGAGGAAGTATCAAAGGAAATGGTAACAAAAAACCTCTTAGAATCAGGAAGAGGGAGCTGAAATATTTTGGATGCATAGTGAAGAAAGAGGGCTTGGAAAATTTAACACTCACATGGCTTTTTGAAGGCAAGAGTATAGGGGAAGACAGCAAGCTACCTATGCGTGAATGGCTCCTGGAAAAGGGCGGGAGGCTTGGTAAAGGGAAAAATGCTACTAATGTTCACGAAGTTGTGGAAAACCGTATCGTTGAATAGATACGACACATAGAAGTCTATTCATGCAATACAATACTCCTTCACATTCGGCAAAGCTATTACCCATAATATGCACATCGGATTAGCGAAAGGTCCCTTCGAAAAGCTAAGCAAAGTAAAAAGAAACAGGAAAATTTCCTTAGAAACGAAGGGGAGAGCGCTGAGATATCAGTTCTCTTGTATGGCAGTGAATGCTGAACAATGTCACCAGAGATGAAGAAGAAACTGGAATGTAATTCAACAGAAGGACACTGAGAATTCTATGGACGAAGGAAGCAGCGAGGAAGTCAAAGAAAATGGTAACAAAAAGAATTATACTCAGAATCAGAAAGAGACAATTGCCTGCATAATGAGGATAGAGGGCTTGGAAACCTAAGGACAATAGAGATAGGGGAAGGTAGCTAGCCACTTTCCTGACGGGATTGTGAAATTGAATAACGAAACAGAGGGCGGAAGGCTTGTCAAAAGAAGAAACGCTGCTAAAGGCCACGAGAGAAAGAAAGTGGTGGAGAGCCATGATCGCCCACTTCCTGAAGAGACACTGCACAGAGAAGAAGAACTGAAACAATCTTGTGAAGCATAGTTATCTATATACATTGGTGTGTGTTTGTATTTTTGTGTGTGGTTCTGTGTTTGTGTATGTGTATGTGTTCTGCATGTGTGCGTTTGTGCTTATAAGTGTGTGCGTCTCTGCTTTAGTGTATTTATGCATTTGCGTGTGTGTATTTGTGTGTTCAAGTGCATTAAGTGCGTATGTGTACTTGTATGTGTTTTTATGCGCGTGTGTGTGGGCTTCAGGGGCTCCGAATCACAAAGGGATCTTGAAGAAACATTTTTTAATGAGTGAATTTTTCACAAAATCGATGAATTTAAAAAAAATTGAAGTGTTTATTAAAATAAGGTTATTATAGCAATATTACTGCTGCATTTTTATAACATTATTACCTCTCTGTACTGGCCCGTTTTAGGGAAAATAGATAATTGCCATTTATTTTAAATAAATGACTATAAAGTCAGTGAACGCGATTTGTCAATGGGCGCCGCCATTTTGTTTTCGACTAGATATTCTGCAAGAGACACTAAACTAAAAGACACCCCAACAAAAAATATAATAAATTTTCGTCATTGTTGTATAGTATTGCTTTACGACACATGATCAGTAGTCGACTTTCTCCTGTCCGATTCTTTACGCTACACTTTATTTACCCTATAAGCAACATGTGTAAATAGGTAAAATCCTATTCGCCAATCCCACTACAGTCACAAAAAACAAACTGTATGTTACGCCACTGTAAGTCTATGCAAGTTTGAAACTAACATTAATAGCTATCTAGTTAGTTTACAACAGAAACGCTCGGCATTCGATAGTGTCTTGAAAACGTATATATACGTCATTAGCAGGCAATGTAAGTTTGGTATAGCCGTATAAGTACGTCCACAGCACCAGAAATGTTAATAGCCCAATTGCTTGACGGACTTAGATATTTGATAGTGACCTGAGAAAATGCTCTAATAAAAATTTCATATGGCATCAAATTTTAAAGACTTCTCGGAGTTTCCTAGCCTTTACATTTTATAGGCTCGTTGCGCTGACCAGAATGTATTCATCGCCTTCATTTTGACAGCTGAATGCTTGAATCTTTCGTTGGTGAACGGCTTAGTAGTTATATAGCCGGTATTTACCCACCTCCCCGCAAGTTAGGATGTGGCACAAGGTCGTTATTTATGTGAATCGGGGTACTCCATAGCCTAGAGCCAATTGAAACCATAAAAAGTCACCTGAATCGTTAATTCAGGCTGCACACGTCTCATTTGTGCATTTTAACAAAAAAAAAAAAAAAAGAAAAAGAAAAGACATTTTTGAGGATGGAGGACAGTAGAAGAACAATTATGAAGACAGTAGCTAACGATTAGCATTGCATTTAAATTGTTGAAGATCAAACTTGTTTGCAAAGCAAGAAGCCGAAAAAGAGTTCCATAAGCGAGAAGTGAGGTAGAAAAAACTGTTAGCATAGAACTTACGGTTACATCTAGCCAATTCAACCATAAACCAATTGGACCTTGTTGCTAATCTAGTACTGCGCTTAAATTCATAAACTCTAGGTACCATGGCAAAGAGCTCATCCGAATAATTACCATGAAAATATTTATACAAAAGGTGCAAGTGAGCAACTTTACGCCGATATGAAAATGAGTGAAGGACCAATAATATTGCTAATTCGTATTTGGATTTTATCAAGTATCTTTAAATATAAACCAGGAGCACCAGACCATATGTGATAGCAATATTCAAGGTATGGATAAATGGCAGACTTACAGATATGTAAGATAGATTCAGGAAAGAAAAATTGTCTAACACGACACAGGGAACCAATTACCTTTGCAGCTGACCTAATGATGTGTTCAATATAATCTTTCCACTTCATATCAGCGTAGAATATTAGCCCGGGAAGGCGCAAGGAGCCACTCCAGCAGCCAGACTGATGGAATGCAGAAAGGGGTCTCTCAGAGAATATCTAGATTTTGTGGTGTTCTGTCGTACAGCAATCCATTTGATGAAGATAATAGCGGTTTTCATGTATTGCGGACTTTCAAAGATTCCGTCTCACCATCTTTTCTTCGCTTTTTGGGACTCGAGGTTCTTGCAAGGACAAGCAATGCCTTTTGCAACTTACACCTATATCCCGCACCCATTTTCCCTAAATATGATCCTGCTGAATGTACAGCATACCAAATGACATATACTGTAAAACATATTCTAAACGATTGTAGTGACCTTGCCTATATACGTCAACGATTTTATGACATAGTCGAGAGCACCTTTTCAAGGAGATAAAAGTAGAGGCTATTTTAGCCTACATTAGGGACTAGCAGTAGAGCCCAGCGTTGCCCGGGGATGTAACAGTAAGAGATAGATCAAGTATCGATCATCAAAAAGACTGAAAAATAAAATTGACAAAGATTATTGTTTAAGGTTGACGGACACGCATGTCTTAACTAGTTTTTTTTTTTTTTTTTTACGAATTGGTCAAACCCAAACTCAAACAAAAACATTGTGTTCAATCGTTATGAGTCTACCGATTGAATAGAATTTTATTATAAACAATTGTCTTGTAAATGGAATTTTTAAAGCATTCTGAATGTAAAAATAAAGAAAAAAGTGTGCAAGACAATAAGAAACACTACCTGCCAAAAAAAAGGTGAAGTTTTGTTGAAATCGGTTGAAAAATGTAGGAAATCCGATCCCATATATAAACGAACACACACACACACAAACAACCTCGGTTTTATAATAAGTATAACTCGATATGAGTTGTCCCCCTTTCATTCACGCGACAGCGATGCCTGTTAATCGTGTTTTCAAATTGATTTCGTGCAAAAACAATTGTGTTTTCCCAATTTTTGGCGCTGCCAGAACCACCGCAAGGTAATTTTATGTAGTCCTGTGAAGTTTTGTTGAAATCGGTTGAAAAATGTAGGAAATCCGATCCAATATATAAACGAACAGACACACACACACACACACACACAACCTGGGTTTTATAATAAGTATGATGTTGGTCTACCATAAATTATTTTCCATCTTACAACCTCTTTCCCACAGATGAAAGTGGCAGGCCTCTTACTAATCTATCGCTATTTCTGTGAAAAGTGTCCAGATGAACTACATCCCTTGATTTCAACAGTTCTAACCATCAGGGTAAAGACTTGTCATACCACGCACATTGTAAGAAATCACCCTCCTTCTCTTCATATTCCATTCCTTGTACTGCTCCAGTAAGTGCCTGACTCTTCTTGTTATCTTCTACCTTTACAGATTAAGCTGAAAATGGACTACTGCTGCCATATATGGGCAGGTTCTGTGTTTTTTTCTACATATATTTTCATGGCTACTGCTCTGACAAGCTTTTTTTCCCTTGGTGTCCAGACTATATGAATTTAGGTGTGCTACTAGATTAGCATCTAGGTCACAGCCATTTACTGTTGAAACAATTAAATGGAATCGCCACTTCTACTCCAACAGTTTCTTTCCTCGTACGTACTTCCCGACATTGGAACTTCTTTCATCTCACTTGCTGCCCTGTAAACTACAATCTTCAAAAATTTAAATGCAATGTCAATTGCCATCTTCTGTTGCCTTTATCCCTGTCTTTTTTTCTTTTCCTCCTACTCCCCATACACCCACCCTTTTCTCTCACTTTCACTCTCTGTAACCCCCTACGTGCTAGTGACACTTCTGCCTTGCTTGGAGTGAAATGCTTAAAAAAAACGGAGCTACCCAGTCTTCACTTTCCAGTCTCAATAGAGTCCAAAAGCGTCTCCATGTCCTTGTGGGTAATTAGTTATTTTCCATCCTACAATTCTTTTCTTACAGACGAAATGACACAAGCCTCTTGCTGCTTTATCGCTTATTCCATGGAAAGTGTTCAGACGAACTAAATTCCTTAGTTCCATCAGTTATAATCTTTGGTTAAGACCCAGCATGCAATTCTTCTAATTCCATTCATATTCCATTGGTGAGATGCAAGTTCCACTCGAGCAGCAGCTTCTCTCGAACCGCTATTTTGTGAAACCAACCCCCGAGAGGATGCCTCCCTGGTTACTACAATCTTAGCCTGTTCAAGTCTAGGTTTAACAGTTATCTTCCTAACATATCCCCATAAACTGTGCCTCTGTAACGCTCTAGCTTGAGTGGCCCTTTAGCTTTGTATAAGTGGAACAGAATTGTGAAAGAAAAAAATTAAAACTGAATAACTTCATTCTAGAGGCATAATTGGGGCATAATGAAACCAACAAGCCAAAGAATTGTTCGAAAGCCATATATTTAAAAAAAATCTTATTGGAATTAAATAATGTTGATGTACGTCTGGTGTTATGGCTAATGGTGGTGTAATTGATAAAGGTTGATAAAAAGTAAAAAACAAATCAATCAATTAAACCTTGCCCCTGTACGTCAACAATTTTATGACCTTTTTAAGAAGATAAAAGTAGAAATTATCCTCTTCTACTACAAGGAAGTTGGTCTATACCATAAATTATAGCACTAAATAATTCCGCTCTAAATGCTTAACTGGAGAGTGATGGGAACAACGACCTAAAGGATTATTTACAAGCTATTAGGTTGGTGCAAAAATAATGTCGTTTTCTCACATAGTAACATATGTGAGAAAACGACAACCTAATACATAATTGATATGCCGTCAAAACAGAAGAGTCAATCATGAATTGCACTACTAATGCTCTACAGTAGACGTCCATCATAGGTACTTTTAGATTTGTATAGACAGACAGGTGATGCAAAAGCAATCACATCTCAGTGTAGAGCAAATGACTTTTGAATTCATTTTTAAATATTTCAAGGAAAACTGTGTGTTAAGTTAAATGGGGATAAAATAAAATAAAAAGCATAAAATAAAAAAACAAAAAACATAAAATAAAATAAAAACATAAAGCCATGATTTTAATGGTTTATGAAGAAAATAAAAGTAAAATCATTTGTAAATTATTTTACTACAAACTAAGAAAACTGAATTCTGTAAAAATGAAATCATTTGAAAATATTTAATTAATACAGACAGCAGAGAAATAAACACCTCAATTTGGTGTAAACTTCTCACAACACGAGTTTCCTCGTTACATCCGGGTTATTATCACCAAGAGAATCCGAGAAAAGAAACTATAATTACTTATAAAGTTACAACCAAGGACCCCTAAGAAGGTAGTAAAAATGTATTTTTATTACGAAATTTGAAAATGAACTAAATAGGGGACACTGCGACGACCCTGAAAGGTCAGTACGGGACAGAGGATATAATTATCCAATATGGGACATGTCTAGTACTTAAGGAACGTCTGACAACCCTAAACTATTCTTGTCTACTTGAAGGAAGTTGGTCTATATCACAAATTAGAGCACTAAGTAACTCCCTTCTAAAGGCATAACTGGAGCGAGGGATTATTTACAAACTACATATTTAATTAAAAAAAAATCTTTTCAGCATTAAGTAACCGACATAGTTGATCTGCCGTTAAAACAGAAAAAATGATCAACCAATCAATCTGATGGCGTAGAAGCCCCCATAACTAAGTGACTCTATTTTGGGACTCTAAATCTTGAATGTTTTAAGTTCTCCAAACATACAGGTCCGCTACTGGGTTGGATAACACTGGATTGATTGATTGGCGTGTTTTTTTACGACTTATCAACATTTTCTCAGTTATTTTAAAGCTAGATAAATTTTTTTCATTGTAAGAAATATTTTTTTAGAGAAAATAATGATTTACTAATACATGTCCTACTAACTGATCCATACTTGCGGGTAGAAGAGGATATTTAATCGTAAGTGAATATAACGAACCCGACTCGAATTGGAACTTGGCTCTCCGATTTCCAATTCCGAGCTGTTATCCATTACACCACCCGCACATCCAAGCTTACAGCCCCTGATATTCCTAAGCGGCCACCCATCTAGGCACTATACATTAAGAAAGTAGGAATGGAGCCTAGTATCTAATTGTTACAGAAGTTTGCGTTGCTTGGCTCCGCAAATATTCTATTTCAGCTCGTTGGCTTGATGGAGAATACCCATAATGCAAGATCTCCGGTTGAAAATGAAAAACCGCACGTAAGAGAGGAGGGGGAGGGGGGAGGAGATGATGTTGATGATGATGATGATGATAATAAGAAGAAGAAATTCATAAAAAGTATAGGTAATGATAAACACATTAAAAATAAATTAATGTACCTTTTTATTGGAAAGGGTTTCCTGAACAATAACAAGGGCAGTGGAATTTGGTTGGAAATTGGTGAGTTTTAGTCTTAACTTACCAGGATTTATCTATCGACTACCTCTGCGTGGTCCCATAATCCCAATATCGACTACTTTTTGTACGAAGTAAATATTGTTTGAATAGAAAGTAATGATGATTGAACTTACGCTAGGGACAAGACTAAAATTGTATTGTAATTGTGCGGTTATTTCTATTCTGTTTTTCGATTGGACTGAGTAATTGTCAATGCGTATATGTTTATTTAAAAACGATAATCTCAATAAGCAAATATTTGCTCTCTCTCTCTTACCTTTCACCCCCACCCCCGCCCATTTTCTCTCTATTGATCTATCTTTTGTCCTATTTGTCGTTGGTCCGAACTTCGACTTTTCTTCTGGAGCGAAAGTCAGTTAATAGTTCGCCTTGACACATACTATATCATGTGAGGGCATTGATATTATATCTCTCTCTTTCCCTTCCTCATTTTTTCACTTTATCTGTCCTTCTCTCTCTCTCTCTCTCTCTGTAATACATTTTTTATCTTTATCGTAGCCTCTCCCACTCTCTTACACACGCTCTTTCATTTTTTTTCTCTTGCTCTCTCTCTCTCTTTCTCTTTTATTTTTCTATCTTCATTTCTGTTTTTTTCTCTCTCTTTTTTTCTCTCTCTTTTTTATTCCTTTCTCTCTCTCATTTCTCTTATCTCTTAAAATCTGGTGATTGAAAACACTGCCCGAACATACATTCCACATTTGACATCTGTCATGAAACAGGTCTGACATATAAAATATTTAATTGTTTAAATAAATTAGACGCAAAATATACCCGAGGAAAGTAGAAAACATATCGGTGTTATGTATTATGTATTATGTTTTATGTATTATGTTTTATGTATTATGTTATGGTATAAATAAAATGGTCGGCAAATTAAAGACGTAAATGTTCGAATCATTTAAAACTGAAATTAGCTAATCTGCAAATGTATACATCCGAACAGAAGTACTAAGAATAAGAGACAGCTACCTAATAACTCCTCCTTTGCCCCAATAACGGCAGCTGTGCAACGTAGCATGGAACAAACGAAAATCTGCAGTCATCGCATAGGTATATCTATCCAGACATGTTCCAATAATCTACGACCATATCATGTTGAAACATCGGTTCTCCTACGATCACCGAAGTTAAGCAACGTCGAGCCTGCTCAGTACCTAGATGGGAGACAGCTTGGGAATACCGGGTGCTGTAAGTATGGATGTGCTGGTGTTGTAATGGATAACGTTTCGAAATTGGAAACCTGAGATCTGAGTTCTAATTCCAGTCATGTTCCTTATATTCACTTACGCGCAAATACCCTTGGGAAAGGTATGAATCAATCGTTTTCTCTCCCCGGCTATTGGTTAATTAATAGGACTTGTATCAGTAAATCATTATTATCACTAAAAATGCTTACAATTTAAAAATATTTTCTGGCTTTAAATAACCTGCAAAAAGGTCGATAAGCCATAAAAGAAATAAATAACTCATTCAATCAATGAAGACATGGAGAAATATCAAAAGAAACAAAAACATGGTTTACAGCCATATCATGTTGAGAATCCGGTTCTCGTATGATGGCCGAAGTTAAGCAACGTCGAGCCTGGTCAGTAGCTAGATGGGTGATTACTTGGGAATATCAGGTGCTGTAAATTTGGATGTGCGATTAGTGTAATGGATAATGGCTCTGAATTGGAAATTGGGTATCTAAGTTCCAATTCCAGTCGGGTTCGTTGTATTCATTTACGTACAAATACCCTTGGGGAAAGAGTATGAATCTACATCTGTTCCCCAACTATGGGTTAATTAGTAGGACTTGTATCAGTAATTCATTATTATCTCCAAAAAGCTTATCAACTTACAATCCAAACATACCTTCTCGCTTTAAATAACCTGCAATGGGTTGATAATTTGTAAAGAAATGCGGAAAACAATCAAGGCTGTCCATAATTGTGTTCGTTGGACGCAGTTGCAAGGGATTTTGTTAATTCAGCAATATATCCCTGAGATGCTCAGTGGGGTTTTAATCAGGCAAGCCTGGGTATGTCTATCCAGGCCTCTTCCAAGTCTGTCTATAATTGTGTTCGTTGGACGCAGTTGCAAGGGATTTTGTTAATTCAGCAATATGTCCCTGAGATGCTCAGTGGGGTTTTAATCAGGCAAGCCTGGGTATGTCTATCCAGGCCTCTTCCAAGTCTGTCTATAATTGTGTTCGTTGGACGCAGTTGCAAGGGATTTTGTTAATTCAGCAATATGTCCCTGAGATGCTCAGTGGGGTTTTAATCAGGCAAGCCTGGGTATGTCTATCCAGGCCTCTTCCAAGTCTGTCTATAATTGTGTTTGTTGGGTGCGCTTGCAAGGAGTTTAGTGAGGTTAGAAATATGTCCGATAGATGTTTAGCGGTGTTTTCATCTGGCGGGCGAGAGAGCCAGTGGGGTATTTGGAAGTTAGTCGAGTATCCCCGGAACCAGTTTCGTGTCACCCGTGCATGATAGAAGATTACGCTAGCTTGCTAAAACAAACCAGCAACACCGGGAAAAAAATCTCGAACATAAAAGATACATGGGCTCTACAAGATGTGTCTACGTCACATCTGTCAAGACAGACTCTCGATTCACTAGCGAACTCCAACGAAACAACCTTGCAGGTTGCTCAACACCTTACTGACAGGCTGAATCTATAGCATAGTGTGGTTTCCTCTTCACACAAACCCGACTGTCTGCTCAAAAGAGCTAGATATATGACAAATCTAACCACATGATAATGAGCCGGTCTTGCAAAGCCCAATGGTGAAGTTCTGTACTTCGGGTGAGTCATAGTATCCTTTGTTGTATTGTCAACAATGTCACCTTTGCTTGACTAAGCTCGGCTAATCCTGGCAAAAGATGATAATGGTGGAGAGCGCAGTAAGTACTAATCTCAATAACCTAAAGAATGCTCTGGATGGCTAACTCGTTAATATCACGTACTAGGCCAGGGCGAGCAAAAGTTAAACTATCGACCATTGCATGAAATCTTGGATTCCTCATGGATCCGCAGGCATATAATTATATCAATAATAATTATTTGTCTTTCATTGTTATCTCTCGGTATGTTGACTGATGGATTGAGTGGCACCAGTGTCGAATTAGGATGTGATTCAATACAACATTCTCCGTTTTTGTATGTTCCTCGATGTATGGGAGGTTTGATGGATAGCGGCTCGAAATGAAAAATAAGAGATTCGAGTTCGTTGCGTTCATTTGGGCGCAAATAACTTTGGGAAAGATATCAGTTTATCTCACCCCCGTGACTATGGATTAAATCGCAAGACAGACTGAGCTTCCTAAAAGTTTTTGGCAATCAGTCTAGGAAAATTAAAAAAAAACTAAGTAAGCAAGTTTCAGCGCTCAATATGTATATCACTCACTGAAAAAAAGGAGTTTTTTTTTTTTTTAAAGGAGTCCATCGAGAATCGGTGATCACCCAACCTAACTAAGTGCAGGTTGGTAGGTTGCATTGGTTTGCGATGAGCCACAGCAACCATCTCTTTTCCTACAATCCCAGGGCACACAAGCGTGTAAGGCAAGAGAAAGCAGGCCGCAGGGGATCCCAGATAATACTTATAGTTATTTATTGCCTTCTGGTCTTTCCCTCAGGATTTTTCAGGCTGGTTTGTATTCAGAATTTTCATTCTTCTTAGACATAGCTATAGAAACCAGTCTGTCCTGCTATTTGCCCATGGCTGTCGGGAGAGGAAATGGATCCATACCTTTCTCAAAGGTATTAGCCCGGAAATGAATATAACGAATTCGATTGGAATTCGAACTCGGCTCTCCGATTCCTCATCCGAGCCGCAATCCATCATTCCACCGTGCCTTTATGGTAAGGAATTAATGCAGGCATTATTGACAGAATAGACTTATTAAAATAAAAAGCCAAAAAATTAGAGGTAACAGTACACTGGATGGTTTTAACCAATGTTCCTTGTAGAAATGGACTCTGCTGGATATGTGAAGTAATATGGAAAGAAGTCATATAGCTAACACGTTGTGTCTGTGACAGCCATCAGACGGGTATAGAATTTAATACTGTTTTTTTTTTTTTCCTATTTTATTTTAATTAAGCTCACCCAAAAGAAGGCAGTAAAGCCACTAAGACACAAGGGGTTACTGGGTGTGGAAGAATTAGAAAAACAGAGACATTACTATGGAGCGAGAAGAAAAGAAGAGCAACCAAGAAGACATTAGATAGTGAGATAGAGACTCCATTTAAATAGTTGAATATTAAAGTTGACTGGAAAGCATAAAGCCAGAAGAGAGTTTCACAAATATTGGCAAAAATATTTGATTTATTTATAAAGATCAAAAATAAGAAGCTAGACAGTGTTAATATAATAGAGTAGAGGTAAAAACAGTAGTCAATAATACGATACAATCATGATTATTGTCTATATTTCTGCGATGACATATTGTAACTACACTATTTTCATTATTCAAACTGTTGTCTTCATCTTTATTTTCATATTCACGACGTTTCGGCCGTTGTACCTTCTTCAGGTGATATACGTTGGAATGTCGAACCGAACCCTTCATTTAGTCCACTGGGGTAGATTGTTCTAGTTCCACGTGCTATGCCTCTTCTGGATATCCCAGTTTCAGTTAATTCCCTTTAGTAACTCAACACTCCAAGTTTTTGTTCACCTCTGCTGTGGCCAGGTATTGAACTCATAACTCTTTGGGTCATATCATTGTATTACTTCAACCAACGCTTTTATCCACTGGGGCAAGTGTCGTTGGAGACGTGGAACTAGAACAATCTACGTCAGTGGACTAAATAAAGGGTTCAGTTCGAAATTCCAACGCATATCACCTGAAGAAGACCGGGGCGTACAAGAGCTGAAACGTCGTGAATATGACAATAAAGATGAGAACAACAGTGCAAACAATATGAATAGTGTAAACAACTATTATTATTGTTTTATTTTCCCTCTTACTGCCACAGCTTACTGTGACATTATCTAATGATTAGAGTAAACGAATGCTTTCAAGCATGTCCTTCATAAATCCTGCCTGTGATATCACAGGCTGTGCAAACCGCCAAAGACGTTTCCTCTACATGTTAAGCGAAAAATGTTTGCATCAAAGGTGTTGGCCTGAGATAAGCAATAAACAAGAAACGCCAGAGAAAACAGAAACTCAAGGTTTTACAAAGTGCAGCCTGACAAATGCTGAGTATCTATCAGAAACATTAAGCTCAAGCTCCAGGGGTACCCCTCCCCACACCAAGGCAGTACCTCTCCTCCGGGAGGGAGCTGGGTTTATTGCCTGAGGCGTCTCCAAAAGGGTAAGTGCCGAGGGGTTTTGTGAAATTTTTCTACGGTATTGCCGTTAAACCCGCTTTAAACCTCGACCTTGTACCATATTCGGTTAGTGACGTGGGTGCGCTGAAAAATAACTTTACAAAGTTCAGCTTTGATTGTGGGTCACAAAACCCACTGAGAATCAAGGTCATGCCAATATTAATCGTCCACACGACAGGCTTGATTACAACAACCCTACAAATACGTACCCACACGAGCTTCTATTGAAATCATTAAGGCATCGTGAAATAGCTTCATTTGTAGACGATCGATATCTACGAAAATCACTATCAGTTGATTTAGTTTTGTTTTTTTTACATTTTTGAATAATTTTCTTTATAGTGAATATAATAAAATAATTATAGCTAGAACTACCAAACAGATTGTAGTGAATATTAGTTACTCTGTTTTTTAATTTTATTTTGCTTAATAGACTTATTAAGATAAAAAAGCCAAAAAATTAGAGGTGACAGTACAGTGGATGGTTTCAACCAATGTTCCTTGTAGAAATGGACTCTGCTGGATATGTGACGTAATATGTAAAGAAGTCATGTAGCTAACACGTTGCGTCTGTGACAGCCATAAGACGAGTATAGAATTTAACACTGTTTTTTTTTCCTATTTTATTTTAAATTAAGCTCACCCAAAAGAAGGCAATAAAGCCACTAAGACACAAGGGGTTACTGGGTGTGGAAGAATTAGAAAAACATAGACATTTTTATCGGGAGTAAAATAAAATCAGGAAGCAGATCGGGTAGTTTTGATGAGCGTGGTACCACCTCTTAATTGCTGTTGTTCCCAGGCTTACCCTACCCGGGGTGGTAGCATTTGTTAGGGTCCCAGATATGGGCAAATAGTGAACACCCGCCCAAACAAAAACGAAATACAATGAAAATATAAAAATACATTTTTATAATAAAAATATCCGCAACACATTTTCATATTAAAAACAACACCAACAATAGGTACATACTAACAAATTGTAATGATTTCATCCAAATCTGTTTAAAATATGACCAAACAAGCAATATAAAAGAACTTCCATGACATCAATCATATAATATCCTACAATTTCTTAAATCAAACTGTATTCCAAAATATAACTTCAACAAAACACACTTCTTCACCACCTACAGTAATCATATTTTTATTACTTTCCGGCTCTCAAGAAAATTTAAATCCGGCATTAAATGACTCATAGGGAGAAAAATAAACAGATAAATCAATCAATTAAATCAATCTAAAGAAAGAGATTTTGAACAAGAGACGAATCTTTCTTATTTAAAATCGTCTTACTATTCCCCATATTGTAGGCTAGAGCGATAGGTGATCGAAAAACCGGTTAGGTTAACCTATATATTCTGAAAATACTTCACTGATCACATTATATGCGTTCTATATCCAAATCCACATCGACACCCTGACGAAATGTACTTAGTTGGCCATATTTTTCACGATGAGTCGTTGTCTTGTTTTAATTTACCACGAATTACTGAAGAAGACACGCCCAACCTTTGATCATGGCAGCCATGTTGGTTAATATGTTACATGAAGCAAAGACGATTTTTTTTTATGCTTATAGCTCGTCTGATTTTATCTTCTAAAACAAGAGACAGCATTTTTTTTTTGTTTGTTTGTTTTTAAACACTTCTGATAACAACAAATTAGGTTCTGTTTAAAAACTTGAAATTAATTGACAAAAGGTTAATGTATTTTAAGGATGATAGACAAATAAAATTTATAATTAATAAATAGTATTTTTTTTTCATTATCATTTCCTTTTATCTTCTGCTCATGTCTATATTTCACAAAAATTTATCTCTTCCACGTCTTTATGTCTTGTCCACAAAAGGGTATACCTCCTCATCTATATATATTGTTTCCTAAAATTTATCGCCTGGTTATCTTTATGAGTCGTTGTCAAAAATTACCTCCCTTTTTACCTTTATGTTTTGGCCACAAAAATTTATACCCCATTCTCATCTTTATATGTTTTGTCAACAAATTACATCCTCTTTATCTTTATGTGTTATTCTCGAAAATTGGCCTCCTCCGCATCTTTATGTGTTGTCCACAAAATGTATACACCTCTTCCACATCTTTATACGATGTTCTCAAAAATTTACCTGATTCACATTATTGTGTTGTTCATAAAAATTTACATCCTTCTCCTGTTTAAGTTGTTCTAAAAATATGGCTTACTCATTTTTATTGGTTGTTCGAAAACAATACACCTTATTTATCTATGTATTGGCCACAAAAATGTATAAGCACTCATATTTACATGTTGTGCGGAAAAGTTTGCATCATCCTCATCTTTATATGGTGCTCTTAAAAAATTATCAACACCACATCTTTACATGTTGTTCATAAAAATTTACCTCCTCCACAGTTATATGTTGTTCTCAAAAGTTTACCTCCTCCTCATCTTTATATGTTGTTCTCAAAAATTTACCTCTTGCACATCTTTATATGTTGTCCTCAAAAGTTTACCTCCTCCTCATCTTTATATGTTGTCCTCAAAAGTTTACCTCCTCCTCATCTTTATATGTTGTCCTCAAAAGTTTACCTCCTCCTCATCTTTATATGTTGTTCTGAAAAGTTTACCTCTTGTACATCTTTATATGTTGTCCTCAAAAGTTTACCTCCTCCTCATCTTTATATGTTGTCCTCAAAAGTTTACCTCCTCCTCATCTTTATATGTTGTCCTCAAAAATTTACCTCCTCCTCATCTTTATATGTTGTTCTAAAACAATTACTTCTCCGTCCTTATTTGTTCCTCGCAAAAATTTACCCACTCTCCTCATCTTTATAAGTTATTCTCAAAAAATTAACTTCCTCCTCCTCATCTTTATATGTTGTTCGTAAAAAAATTACCTCCTCCTTCTCAGCTTTATTGTTGTTCGCAAAAATTTACCTTCATCTCCTCCTTCTCCTCCTCCTCCTCAGCTTTTTGCAATGCTCTCAAAAATTTAGCTCTTCTTCATCTTTATGTACAATTCTCAAAAGTTTACCTCCTCTTCATCTTTATTTTCTGTTCTCAAAAAAGTAACTCCTCCACAACAACTTTTTTGTGTTGTTATCAAAACTTTCCTTCTTCTCGTCTTTATGTGTTATCCTCAACGATTTACCTCCTCCTCATCTTTACGTTTTGTTCGCACGATGTTGGTCGATATTAAATGTATGTCAAGTGATGTAAGAAACAGTTAGACGATCAGAATGCACTTTGTTTTCACTGGGAAATGGTTGGTAGTTGCACTGCATAGTGAGTAAAACTTGGCAGTCAATGCTGAAATCTCTTCAGATTTGCAAAGATGTTTGTATTTTTGCGGTACACGTGACTCTGGCCGCGTTCTTTTCGAATCAAAGGACAGGAAGACGGAAAGGGCACTGGGTAGGGAAAGAAGAAGCGAGCTGGGTTACCCCAAGTAACGCAGGCGTTGAAATTCTTGATCGACATGAACACACGTTTGATGTGTCATTTCAAATGATTTTCTACAAGTCAGGTTAGATAGGTTCTTTTACTTAAAACATGAACATAGACACGTAGAGACTAAAGATGATAAAATGCAAGGAGAGAGATATGACACTAGAAGATAGATATTAGGTTGGTTAAAAAATAATGACGTAATAATGTCGTTTTTTGACGTTAAAAAATACGTCAAAAAACGACATTATTCCGTCATTATTTTTGCACCAACCTAATAGATAGATAATTCAAAAATAATAATGATTATACATATATATATATATATATATATATATATATATATATATATATATGATTATTTATGTAATGAAAAACAAACCACTTTAAGGTACCATTACGATAATTTATTTCACCTAAATCCTTTTTTAAGGATTCAGGATCATCAGGTAAAACTTCCAACAACGAATTGAGAGGAAAAACTTTTCCTCTCAATTCGTTGTTGGAAGTTTTACCTGATGATACTGAATCCTTAAAAACCTTAAAGTGGTTTGTTTTTCATTACATATTAGCTCTGTCCTCACATTGAGCTCTCAGGATTTCATCCTCTTTGGATTTACCAATTCGGTTTACCAAGTTCCTTATAACTTAAACATATATATATATATATATATATATATATATATATATACACACACACACATTTACACATATATATATATATATATGAAGATAGATAATTCGAAAGTAATAAGAAGTATATATATATATATATATGTGTGTGTGTATATATATGTATGTATATATATATATTTATATATGTATATATTTATATAGATATTTATATAGATATATTCATATGTATATTTATATATATATATAAATATATATGTATATATAAATAAAAAGAAAGAACAGTAAGATAACGGCAAAATTCTGTGGGACCGAACTAACCAAGAAACCAGCAGGAATGTGGTTGATCCAAGAAAGGCTTGAATTTTGACGTCTTCTATAACAGTAACTGTTCTTATAGATATTTTTATTTTTACAAAATAGTGCTCAATGTAAATTTACAGTGCATTAATATTATAAATTAATTGATTTAAAATATGTTTTTTTCACTACACAGTTCTAACCATGTTTCAAAAATGGAAGCTGAAAGCTCCGAATTTAATTTAGTAATTAAATTAAAGGCATTAGTTCCATTTCATCCTCAAGCGATTGATATATATTGATATATATATATGTGTGTATATATACATATATATATATATATATATATACTGGCGAAAATAAGTTTAAGACTGATGGTTTAAGTTTTATTAATTTCAGAATGTGTTATAATAAAACAATATAAATTAGTTTTATTGTGTATGCTTTATGCAGAATTTATTTTTCTTTTGGATGATGTAAAAATTGTATATTTTTCTAGAACTTGAAAATTTTTAATACAGGATTAATTTAAATTATCCCAATTTGCCAGCAAAATAAGTTTAAGAGCGTATGTATATTATGCAAATTATTTGTTACATGGGTGGTCACATTAATGCATTATATACTGTAATAACTGAGCATTGTTATACAATTAATTTGCTATGGGAAAGTGTTGTAGTCTGAACCCAGTGACTAGATCAAAGATACTGTTACTACTTCATCAACAAAATGTTTCCTTTATGAACATAAGAAATTAAAATGCAGCAAAATGGTTCAGGCTTGAAAGCTTTACCAGGATAATGGACAATATAAGGATAGATTGGGAGCCCCAAGAATAAAAACAGTGCAACTGGACAGATGAATTCATAGGCTTTCCGAAGCTAACTGCATGCTGACGGCCGTGGATACTTGCAGCCATTTATCTGGTAAAACTGTCTGAAACCGTCTAAGAGAATTTGGATTATTCAGGTGCATTGCTACAAAAAAGCCAATTGTTTCAGAGGGGAATCGACTCAAGTGACTGAATTTCATGAAAAGTCATATTTAGTGGATGGTCGACGACTGGTGTAGACTTCTTTGGAGTGACGAGTCACACTTTTGCATTTTTGGAGCAGATAGAAAAACCTTTGTCAGACGCTGCCCAACCAAGGAATTCCATCCTAAGTATGTCAAAAAGACGGTGCAAGCGGGAGACGGGGGTGTAATGGTGCGGGGTGAGATCATTAGCTTTGCTATTGGTCCAATTGTTAAAGTTGATGGAAAACTCAACAGTGTAGGATATATGCAGCTAGTTAAGGAACATGTTCTGCCATATTTGACTGACCAAATGCCACCTGGATCTATTTATCAACAACATAATAGCCCCATTTACAAATCCAAAAAAGTAATGCAATTTTTAGATCAAAATAATGGATGTCATTGAGTAACCTCCACAGAGTCCAGATCTTAATCCAACTGAAAATTTATGGAATTATATTTACAAAAATGTTCACATTAAAAAACTGACAAATGTTGCCCAATTATATGATTATATTAAGCAAATATAGCAGATCATTCTAAATGATTAGCTCCCTTTGCTTTGGGAGATGCAGCTTCAATTCCTGGTCGAAGGACGTAAATTTTTCTTTAATAAGATTTCTCGAATACTAAGGCCGATAATTATAAATATACACTCTATTAGCTAAATGAAGTGCCTACTCAAACACGAATATCCATTAAAAACAATGTTTAAAGGAAAACACACACACAGAATTATATATATATATATATATATATATATATATATATATATATATAATTCTGTGTGTGTGTTCCTTTCCAGCCATTTCATGCAATCGTCAGGCTATAAGCATTGTGTTTTTGTTAGACTATTTATATAGTGTTGCATTGTGGGTAGTCTGTTGTATTGTTCTAAAGGTTATAATGGCGTGCGATAACGGATATGTTTCGAATTATTCTAGGGGCTTATTGGGTGGAAATAACTGTGGATCTGGATGCAGTTGTTTTTACATTTTATAACAATAAAATTATCCATAATAAATAAAACAAGTTAACAAATAAACTATATATAGCCACATATTAAAATAAAACGGTTAACTCAAAACATCCTATTATTTAAAATAACTAAATACATAAATAATTAATATAAAATTAAAATAAAATCATATAAACATTCAACAGCAGCATTTACTCATTAGTGAATAAATTACATCACTTAGCGTCCACCATAGTTATCCGAACTAAACGATATTTTTACTTCTGTTTATAAGTACATGCTGGAAAATAAAATCCTTACATATAACCTGATAATGTCAGTCAGAGGACGAAACGTGTTAAACAAAAGTTTTCCTTTTGCTTTTATTCATACTGATTTTTACAAATATATTTTAGTTATATTTGACTGTTTACACAAACACGCGCGCGCGCACCCACGCGCACACACACAAACACATACATACACGCACATTTATAAAAGAGACTTCTTCTGACTATACTTGAAAGTATTTTTCATTTTGTTGTGTGATTACCCATTATTAGTCATATATATATATATATATATATATATATATATATATATATATATACATACATACATATATATATATGTATATATAATTTCCTTATATATATTTACAGTAAATTTACAGTTATATATATATATATATTTACAGTAATTTACAATTGCCCGGGGAGACACCGGTAATTTACAGTCGCCTGAGGAGACGCATCGATATGCGTCGCAACACGACTGCAATTGTGTAACGATTTTTGACATGTTTTGGATTTAATATCCTAAAATAATATATATATATGTGTGTGTGTGTGTGTGTGTGTGTGTGTGTGTGTGTGTGTGTGTGTGTGTGTGTGACAGAAAGATTAAAGCTGTGCCAACGAGAGAAAGGTGTATATTTTAAAGAGAAAAGAGAAGCCGCAAATGTTTTTGATTATAATGTGATTTTTTTATTTATTTCTTTAATTTCTTTTAAATATATATTATACTTTATTTTCCGTATTTTTTGCTACACGAGTTTCAGGTCTTGTAGCCATCATCAGGCGAAGAATTGTTATTTCCACATATTAATTAAAAGAATTAATTTTTTTTCCTTTTTCTTTATGTTTTCCTGTGTCCTTTGTGTGTGGTAGTAATCCAGATTATTCTTGTATTGGAGGGTAGAAAATGTTCCTGTGCTGAAGGGTCATAAAGGGTCATAAAACAATTAGGATTGGTCAGAGAAATGTGGAAGGAACGAGGTTTTAGTTCTTATCTTTTTATGTTCTCTGTATTTTTTTTAAAGCGATCTCCATTTTTGTGTATTGTATATGTGTTTTTGTTAGTATTTAGAAAAATATAATAAAGTGGGAAAATTTTAGTGACGCATTAGGATTTTATCGAATTGGACTTTGTTGATGTTGCCACGTCTACACATGCGCACGAAACGAACGGCGGAATTAGTATATATATATATATATATATATATATATATATATATATATATATACTACTACTACTACTACTATATATATACTACTACATATATATATGTGTGTGTGTGTGTGCGTGTTGGTAGGATTAATACAAATAAAATTTATCATTTAACTCAGTCAGTCAGTTATGTGCTTAAGCGATCATGTATCTTTCGATACATGATTCACGAAACAGATTTTTCCCCGCAGTAGGCTGCCATTTCTTTCTGAGGTAGGCCATCCAAGGCTATTTACCCATAGCTGGGAGGAGAAGAAGAGGGTTCATACCTTTCCCAATGGTATTAGCACGTAAGTGAATGCAACAGATTTGACTGAAAAATGAACTCGGCCCTCCGATTCCTCAATCCGAGCCGCTATCCATTACTCCACAGCGATATATTCAGGGATACAATTTCGGAGCTTCGTAGACGAACCCTTTTTGTAATTACTCGGTCCACTCGTCAGTAAACATCAGCGAATGTCTGCCAATTACCTTAGTTTTCGTTATTTATATATTAGAAAAATAATTTATACGCTTTTTTTTATTGATGTTAGGTTGATTTTTCTTCTTTCTATATGTATGTGTGTGTGCGCGCACCCGCACCTATGCGCGTGTGCGTACGCCTGTACGTGTATGTATGTGCACATGTGCGGGATACTATTATTTCTTGGGTGTGTAAAAATAGGTATACAGTAACAAAACGTGTGCGCAAAACGTATTGCGTTGATTATACTTACTGTATAGTACTACTTACTGTATACCTACTTTTGCAGCCTCTGTAGAGAGAGGGGGCAGAATGAGAATTCGAACGTAATTAAGACTTTAGATAGATAAAGTCTGAATCCATAAAGGTGATGTGTGTAAGAATAGGATCAATAGTTGGAAATAACCAGATGTAGGATGATAGATTTCAAGACTAGTTACTTGTAAAAGTAGCATGAACGGCTTAATTGGCGGACGTAAGGCCTTTATTTTGTATTACTCGATTGTCTACCTTACAATCATCAATGATGTAATTACTATTGTAGAAATTACGAAGCAAATTTTGCTCTCTATCATTGAGTCTATTCGTAGTGTTCTCTATTATTAACTCCCTTATTATTGTTCAGGAGAGTCATACTTTAAGTAGCAGTAGTAAATGAATGGAAACTAATTGAAATATTTCGTTTGATAAATCGAAAAGTAGAATTTTGACGGCAAGGTGAGTCCATTAAGCAAGGTCGAACAAAAATTGCCGTTGGAAATTTATAAGTACTTCAGTTGATCTTGTAAACGTAATTAGATTGCTTGACTGATTTGTTTTTACAACTTATAAATCTTTTTTCAGGTTATTTAAAGCCAGAAAATATTTTTAGATCGTAAGCATTTTCTTGGAGATAATAATGATTAACAGATACAAATCCTTCTGATTAACCGATAGCTGGGGAGAGAAACGGTGGATTCACACGTTCCTCAATGATATATGCGGGTAAATGAATATAACGACCCCGACTGGAATTGGAACTCTGATTAACAATTCCCTTATTTATTGCACTAACCGCACATCCTGGTATTCCCAAGCGATCACCCATCTAGGTACTGACCAGGCGCGACGTTGCTTAACTCTGGTGATCGTAGGAGAACCGGTGCTCTAACGTGATCTGGCTGTAAAACAAATGTAAGTAGAAGAGAAAGATATCTGCCTAAATACGGAATTCCCAAAATGTGCAGTGTCTCCCCGTCTAGGGTTGGTGTAAACAGCTAGGAGATCTAGTGAGGAATAAAAGCGGGTATGGGTGGGGATTTAAAAAAAACTGAATGGTAGGAGGTGGTAGGTTGACATTAGAACCATGTAATCATATTTTTCTTTCTTTTACAAAATCTATAGTACAAAATACTTTTTTTTTTCTCAATTCCTTCCAAGCAAAGTGATAATGCCACTAAGACGCAAGAGGCTTCCTGGGAGTGAAAGATAATGAAATGACTTTAGAAGGAACCAGAAACCCAATCCTAAGCTGGAAAAAAGCGATAAACCTCTACTCCTGTTCAAAAGAACGGGGAGGAGTAGGAACCGGACGAAGGCGAACTTATCTACTCCTATCAAACGTGATTTTATTTTCTTTTGTTATCCGAAATTTTTTGACCGTTTCTTTATATCTTGCCGATGTTACATGGACAGGAGGCGCCACACATCAGCCAGACCCAATAACCACCGTATGCAGGGGCCAATACGCTAGCTTTTGTATGGATATTGATTAATCCCGGATGTTTGTCTGGCGACATGCAATGGAATTTAAGAAAAGCCGAAATGCATATGTGCGTTTAAAGTATTGGATGTAGTATTGTTTTGAATTTGCAGTGTGCTTAATACCCAATGAAATGGGCGCGTGGCCGAATGATTAGAATGTTCTGAGTCTGATCATGAGACCCCGGTTCAAATGTCGCCATAGTCGATTTATACATCGAGATGACTTCTTGATGTCACCGAACAAGAGTAGACGTTCCCAGCATGGGACAATTTTTGGAAACTGCCTGATTGAAGTATAAACCATAGGTCATCGTTACCGAGTGTTTGGACGTACTGGCTTAAGAACTTGATCATGCCAGAATATGCGCTCTCTCCCAGAAACGTCATTACTTTGGATTTAAGACTTTTTTTCTCTTAGAATAGTTGCCAGCCAAGTTTATGGAGCATAGTCTACCCTACTATTTAACTCATAGCTGGGATATAAGAAAAGGATTCATACTTTTCCGATATGCATTTGTGCAAAAGTGGACCTAACAGGCCAGGATGGAATTTGAACTCTGCTCGCCGATTTTGATTTTCTTGCCGATAATGCCTACACTGCTCAATCAAACTTACCTTTGTTGAAAAAACATTTTTACACTTTCAGTTGTAAAAGAAAAAAATGTTTAGAATTACAGATAAATTGTTTGAGTGTGTTTATTAAGTGTATAGTGAGGTTCTAATTTGCTATATTTCTCAATGATCTACAAGCAAAAGGCTCCGATTATTCCAAACAAGGCATAAATTGAATTATGTTTGGTCCCTGGAGATTCCATTTCTGAGTCAATACCTCCACATCACATTTAAACGCTGTAAGACAAACGCCAGTGCCTGCAGCAGTTGCTGCGGAGACTGTACTATTTTTATGCTGCTAGTCACATTCAAACATGTGACTCCGCATTAAATCGACCCTGTGTGGTATCTGCCTTTGTGGGAATTCAAATAAATGTCATTATTCGGCAGGCGTCAAAAAGTGACAATATGAATAAAAACCATAAAAAGATGCCAATAAAATTTCGATGACAACCGAAGACACAATAGATATAATCAAGAAGAGAAATCAAATGATAATAGTAATAGTAACATTATCCGTTTCCTTATAAGGAAACATTCGGCACTTATTGATCGAGCAGCCAATGCGCTATTTTTCACTTCATGGCTTTCAGTCTGCAATCAAAATGTAGTATCGGTTCTCCTAAGCTCTGATGACAGTAATAATATTAGCTGTTTCCTTATAAGGAAACATTCGGCATTTATTGACCGAGCAGCCAGTGCTACACGAGTTAAGCTATTCTTCACTCCATGGCCATCAGGCTGGGATCAAAGTGTAGTAGCTGTTCTCCACATCTCTACTGATAATATTATGGTTTCTTTATAAGGAAACATTCGACTTTCATTAACCAAGCAACCAATTTATAAAATCTTTTTGTTAAGTAAATTTTCCAGGAAAATAGGTTTCGCAAGTCCAGTAGGTGTTATTGCTCTTTCAAGTATTGATGGGGGTTTCCTTCCTAACCTTCTGTTTGAAGTAGGGTGGAATATCAACATCTTGATTGTCACAGTTTTCTCTTCCTATTATATGTGCTATCTATTTTAGTTGCTACTGCTATTGAAAGCCCTCATTCAATGTTGTTTCTGCTATTTAATACATTTTTTGTGATTCTGTAGCGCCCGTCCACAAGGTTTGATGAAGAATGGTCATAGCCAATACCTACAGGCTTCATTACCTCGAAGCCAACTTTAACCATGGGTCTGAGAAAGTGGTTGTATACTGTAATACCAGGTACTGTAAGCTTGGTTATGTACTTAGTGTAATGGATAACGATTCGAAATTGGAAGTCGGAAAGGCGAGTTCCAATTCCAGTCGTATTTGTTATATTCCCTTACGCACAAATACACCTAGGAAATGTTTTGGTTTTGTAGCAATTGGCGGTGTTGGGCGAGACTACCGCTAGCTCATTCTATTCTATGTTCAATTTCCTTCGATGCAAAATTTGTCATGTGATTCATACATCGATGTATCTGAAGGCGAGATTGGAATTCAGAGTTGATGGCGTTTTGAAAACGTATATATACGTCGATATCAAGTTTTGTAAAATCCTATAAATACATCCACCGCCTGTCAGAGTTTCTTTTTTTTTATCTGAATTATGTCCAAACATAACAACATATCACTTCGTGGTAACATTTTCCTTCGTCCTGTTCTCATTCCTCCTCTTGAACAGGATTAGAGGTTTAAATAAAATAAAATTACGTAGAAAATATTTAGATTTCGGCATTAAGTAACCTATGCCGCTAAATAAAAACAACCAACCAACTTAATGACATTATCGCCTTGCTTGGAGTCAAATGATTATAAAAAATAATTGCGTCCTCTCAAAAACTTCACCAGTTTCCTGCTTGGTTCAGTAAAATAATTAATTCTCTCGTTCTAGAGAGCAATGGGAACCTGTTGCATATATAAGCCGACATATTGTCCTAAATTATCATCGAAATGACCAGATTTTAATGAATTTTTCAACTACTTACATCATCAAAATCATGTTTTTCCTCTTGTTTTCGGCACACTAAGTTCAAGGTATAATTTTCAAAATGGTTTCCTCATTTTTTATTTATTTCGCAATATGTCGCAGTGAACGAACCGTGTCTGATAAGTCAGACATTTACGAGAGCTTCAGTCCTTACCTCCTATAGCTGGGAATTGTCGATAATATTTTAGCTGACATTACAGACTGTCATTTTTTTTTATATCGATACTTTTTGGGGGTTAATAATTAAAATATCATCAATATATATGACGTATAATGATTCTTTTTGAAAGGATGTATTGAAATGTAGCTGATGCAAAAAAATGCTCGAAAGACGTTTGCGAAACAGTCACAAAAATGGCTACCTATTGGTTGTCAAAATTTTTGTAATAATTGTTGTAGAATTTGAAATAACATCCATTGATTGGTGAATAATCTATATACCCTGGCAATAGTATCAGTGGGTAGAGGTTTTCCTATTTGAAGTTTCCGAGGAAGCATAATTCTTATGAGTTTCTGAAGAATCATAATTCTTATTTATGAGTTTCCGATGAGTCATAACTCACAATAAAATACCCGTGGTAATTCCCATATTGCAGACGTTCTCAGCCAGTCGGGGTATTCCTCCACACCATCCAAGAAGTCGATTTCAGGGGTGGGATCTTTTACTTTTTTTTTGTTTTTATTTATAGATTTTATTTATTGAATTACAATACCCTAGCATTCTATTGAACTTGTTGAGAACAACTGCCTGATTGAATCATTACAGATTTGAGTTTAATAGCTTGCAATAACAATTATAAATGTGAATACAGGTAATTTATTTAAAGAAGTAAGAGGGTACAAATGAAAAGATTAAAAACTGACATAGATTTCTATTTCACTCAAGCAGATGTTAAACGCATGAGAGCGTTATCGCATTTTCTTTCCTTCTTTCTTTCTTTCTTTATTTCTTTCTTTCTTTCTCTAAAACCAAACAGTGTCTCTGATATATCTTTTTCTTCCCTATTTCCTCGCAATCAAAACGAAACGGTCCATTATGTATCTGAGGTAATGTCAGGACGCGACATTAGGTTCTTACAATTAATTTACGTAGCAAACGTGTTTGCTACGTTTATTATCTGTAAACTATTAACTTTTATAAAATTTAATAAAGTAAATTTATTTACTGTATTAGTACCTGGTGTGCTTTATAGTACAGTGTAACCCGGATATAAGAGAGTTGCCAGGACCGGAGACGAAGTCTCTTATATCCGGGTTTATCTTATATCCGGGTTTTGTCTATTTTGTTTAGGTAAGTATGGCTCTAATTTGGGACCAGTAAAAATCTCTCTTATATCCGGGTTTCTCTTATATCCGGGTTACACTGTAATAGGAGATAAAAGCATGAACAAAATATATTTCCGGCCTTAGCGCCTACTATACAACTAGAGTAGGTTCCATCATTAGGTCACGTAAAAAACAGCATATCACAATTAAAAAACGCTCGATTGTGACGAGGTGATGACAGATTACTGTAGATGATAAAAATTGACAATTTTTGCAAAGTAAGCGAACGCGGTTTTTCGTTTTTAACTAGTACTTTTTAAATATTAACATTTTTATTCAGCAATTATGTAATATCTATTTTTTATTTCATACTTTCTTAATTAGGTAATTATTTAAAGTTTTTTTATTAATTAGATAATTGTTTAAAATTTTTTAAGGATTATGTCATGTATACATTTCCATACATAGAAATTATGAACGTTTTTTTCAATAAAATTTTTTAAAGTTATGTGCTTTTCAAATTTCGATTCGTAAATTTACTTTTTCATTAACGTTATCATTGCATTACGTGCTTGAAAGGAATAAAGAATTTTAAATGATTTTTGAAGTATTAAGAAGTTAATGAAAAAAAATTTGTAAATTTGTAAAAAATACATTATTCATCGAAAATTTTTTATTTCTTCACAAAACTAATAAAACAAATCCCGCGCTTGAAGATTTGATTTCTCGAAATTTCATGAAAATATGTAAGTGGGTGGAAACATGTTTAAAAAAAAAATCTCTTTTTAACAAGATTTTCTAAAAAAAGAAAATTTTCTAAAATAATTTAATTCATTTGTGAATAAGTCCTGAAAGTTTCATTAAAATCCGACAATTATTTGATTTTTGCAAGAATTTTTAAACTTAGGTATCGAAAATTTATGCCAAAAGTGGAGGTACCTAAACTAGAGTAATTATTATTTTTAAGTTTGTAAGGTTGAACGAGATTAATCAAAATTAGTCATAAGCGTTAGATAATATTGTGTTAAAAAAAATAAATACATACATTTAAAAAAAAAAATACGCTAACGTACAGACACTGTTACTTTTTAGATTGAAGCCGCAATTATTTTTTTCATTTGAATTGTGAGAAATACTCAGCATTCTTGAATATCCCAAGCGAATTACTGTTAAGCGCAACTTCAACATTGATCGTTGATGTGTATAAAACTGGTTGAAGAAACAGGTATTAAGAACAGTTCAACTTCAGTGTAATGCACTTATGCGTTTGTATAAAATGTTCCCTTATTTAGAGACAAGTAGTCGTTTGAAAAATAACACTGAAGGTTTTTTTTTTTCTTTTTTTCTTTTTTTCTTTTTTTTTTTTTTTTTGTCTGTCACTCCTTTGTAATTCGTCGCATATATACAAAAAGAGAGTCAGTTAATACATTTGCATTGACTGGCATTCACAAGCCACGCATTTGTTCATCTAAATTAAATTGCCACATTTTGCTGCTTTCCAGACGCATTTTTTCCTATACAATAACCATTCGCCCCTGCATTGAATACTGCTGCCATATATGGTCTGGAGCCCCAGCGCTGTTAAGGTCCTCGACAAAAGATGGATATGCAATGCGATTGGCCGTTATCTGGCATCTCGTTTACAGTTTACAGTCGCTCTCTCACAGATATGCCGATGCTTCTCTTGTCTTTTCTACAAATACTTTCCCAGTAACTGCTCCGACGAGCTATTTTCACTAGTTCCCAAACTGCAGGAATTTAAACGTGCTACTAGGTTGGAAACTCAGTCCAACCCTTTCACTGTCGAAACGGTTAAATGTAGCCGTCTCTTCTACTCCAATAGCTTCATGCCTCGCACTTCCTGTCTGTGGAACTCCCTTCCTTTTACTTGCTTCTCTGACAGCTATAATCTCCAACTATTCAAATGTAATGTCAATCGACATCTCCAGATGTCTTGATTTAATTCCCTATCCTTCTCTTCATCCTTTCCTCTATCACGCCTCTTTACTCTCGCTCCCACTCTCTGTAACCTATTGCGTGCTAGTAACACTCCCGCCTTGCTTGAGGTGAAAAGCTTAAAGAAAATCTCCAAAACCTACCCTGCGTCCTATAAATCGGAGGTCGATGATGAGAGTTATAAGTTTGGGATGTGGGGCAAGCTTCAGCTCACCAGTTACATCCGATTCTGAGCCCTTGAAAGTAAAACAAAATTAAAATTAAATTAACTTTTTGAAAGTAGCTATTTATGCAGTTGGGATATTGAAAGATTGAGAGGAAACGAAGGTTACTGCAACAATAATACTTCCCTTGTTTCTTAGGCTAATGGTGACAAACCAACATCATTTATGATAGACATTTTAAGAATAATACTACTGTATACTACGCTTTCGTTAGCACACGCTGGGTATTTTCGCTTACGAAACAGCTATGGGTAAATAGCAGGATATACTATGCACTATAGCCTTGGTTGGCAACCAGACTAGGAGAAGGAAAACTCCGAATTCAAACCACCTACTAGCAAAGACTAGAAGATAACTTTCAAAATCAAATCCATCTTGTATATATCTTCTCAAAGAAAGGAACTGCGTCCTCTACTTCGAGCTGTCACAGAAAATAATGGACTCCCGCAGATCTCTCTGATTTCGGACCATTCGCTTATGGGTATATTACCTACGACACTTTGGACGACGATATATTCTTTTTGTTTTTTTTTTGTTTTTTTTTTGTTTTTTTTTTTAAGCATTTTACCCTAAGCATGGCGCGAGTACCACTAGCATGCAAGGGGATACAGAGAGTGAAGATTAGAAAAAAGACTGGGTATAGGGGGGGGGTCGAGGAAAGAATAAAAAGATGAACAGGGATGAAAGAATCAGAAGATGTCGATTGACATTACATTTAAATTTTTGAAGATTATAGTTATCAGGGAAGCAAGTAAGAGGAAGTGAGATCCACTGTCGGGAAGTGCGAGAGAAAAAGCCGCTAAAGTAGAAGAGACGGTTACATTTAAACTGTTTCAAGTGTGGGAACGATATGCCAATCTCGTAGCACGCTTAAATTCATGCAGTCGGGGCACCAGTGAAAATAGCTCGTCAGAGCAGATTCCATGAAAATATTCGTAGAAAAGGCAGAGGGAAGCCACATCACGTCGGTGAGAAAGTGACTGGAGTCGAGATGCCACATTGCAAATCCGTCTTTGGATTTTATCGAGAACCTCGAGATGAACAGCGGGGGCACCAGACCATATATGGCTACAGTATTCAATTCAGGGGCGAATGGTAGATTTGTAGATGTGAAGAATGGACTCAGAAAAACCTTCTGGCATGACACAGAGAACTCACTTTCCTTGCAGTAGATGCAGCTATTGATTCAGTGTCGTTGAAGATCAGAAACAGTGTAGGACCCAGGATAAAGCCTTGAGGAACACCAGCGTTTGTATGAAAGGAAATGGAAAAGAACCCATTCAGGACGACCTTCATTTCACGGTTTGACAGGAATGACTGGATTAAATCAAATAATCGTCCTGTAATACCGTATCCCTGAAGCTTACGTAGAAGGCCGGCATACCAAATCCTGTCAACCGCCTTCGAGATATCTAAAGCCACAGCTCGAGCTTCACCGTTAATATCAAGAGCTTGGTATACAAATTCTGTTATGGCTGTAAACACATTAACGGTAGAGTAACCTATATTTTCTTTTTATCGCTGCAACTAACTCTATTAGGGCAGTTTTTTTTTAATTGCTTTTTTAAATTAGTATGAGTAAAAAAAAGTAATATCCAAAGAAGTTTAACACGAGACAAAAGAAATAACCGGTTTTCCTTCCACTTAGTAATAAGGTATTCCGCTGTTCTAGTAACATTATTGGCTGAATATCTCATTAGTACGTATGGGAGACCAGGCTACCTACCGATAAATATATAAAGTTACATTAAGTTTTGTATTATAGAAGAGAAGTTACGATTTTACTTCATTTCACACACGTTTGTAATATCTCTTTTACATCAATGTGGATCTCTTCCTCTCTTTCTTGATCCGTTCCTCTGTCTATCTCAGTCTCTCCATATCTATCTATCTATCTATCTATCTATCTATCTATCTATCTATCTATCTATCTATCTATGCACGCACAAAAACGCGCACACACACGCACACGCACATATATATAGGTAACCGTAAGTTCTATGCTAATAGTTTCTTCTTTTGCACTTCTCGCTTGTTGAACTCTCTTCCGGCTTCTTGCTTTCCAGTCAAATTTGCTCTTCAAAAAGATCTCTTAAATTCTGTTCACTTATTGTTCTCACTCCTTATTAATGTTTTTCTTATACTCTTTCACACCCAGCACCACCCACCTCTGCGTCTTAGTGCTTTTGTTGGCTTCTTTGGGGGGGAGATTAACATATATATATATATATATATATATATATATATATATAAGAATAAAGATAAATGGAAAACTTAACGTAGCCGACGCGTTTCGTCCTCTGGGGGACTTTATCAAGTCAAATGATAAAGTCCATCAGAGGACGAAACACGTCGGCTGAGATAAATTTTCCTTTTGTCTTTATTCATTTTATATTTTGAGAGTTATAATCTATCTGAAATTTTTACACACACACATCGATAGATAGATAGATAGATAGATAGATAGATAGATAGATAGATAGATCATCGTTGGCGGAACTCGTTGCCGTGTATTGGGGTGCTCATCAACATTTCCTTCCGTGTGAATGATTCCTATGTTGGTCATGAAGAGACGTTTCGCAGCCACAGCCTTGGTAGGATAGGAAGGTTCAGGGAATAGAGAGCTCCGGCCTTTCTTTGGGTTCTCATTGTCTCTTCTATTATAACATGATAAAAATACAGTTTTAAGTTTTGCTATATTTATGGGTATATGTGCACAATATCAGGAATAGAGCCTGTGTAACTATAAGTGTAGACACTGAGTTCGACACCTAACTGTCTGTTTCATGCTTGATCGCGCTCTTAAGGCCATCTTGTTTTTGTGTGTCCATATCTCGATAGACTGCTTTGGTTTCTTTGTCTCGTGATCGACGAACAAGCATTTATTCAGTCTCTTGTCGCAGAGCGATCGATAGCAATGTATTGACGCAGACCATTAGCAACGTCATGAATCCGGCCTTCATTGTTTGCGACACGATTATAAAATTGCGCCAGGCTAATCTTATTAATTCTCTACACAGATAACAGTTCTGTTTCTGCCATAAAACAATCTCGTTTCGCGGGAAGTCCGAAAATCCTAATGACATTTTTCCAGAAAATATTTATATCTCGATTATCAGCGAAGAAAGCTACAGAATAAAAAATAATGTCAAACGCAACACAAACAGTGGCAGCTGTCACAAAACTGAGAACCATTTTGAAAGGCAAGAACATCTGCCAGAAATTAAAGATTAGACTGTTGCATGCATTGGCATTCTCGATTATTCTGTATGCCTGTGAATCTTGGAGATTAACAGCAGAACTACAGCCAAGAATCCAAGCATTAGAAACGAGATGCTGCAGAAACATCCTAAATGCAGACCGCATTTCAAACGATACAATGCAATCATACAAAAAACAGGACTTTTGGAAGACCTCATATTCAGTGTCAAGAAGAGAAATTTGAAATGGTATGGACATGTCAGAAGTATCAACAGTCTTTTCACTACCATCCTAAAAGGTGCCACCGAAGGCAAAAAGATGAAGAGGCAGAAAGAGGAAAAATGGGCTGACAACACTACTGAGTGGAATGGAAGAGCATTCCCAGAGACTCGGAAATAGGCATGCATTTGAGGCATATCGAGGGAGCTGGTCAGGTGCTTTTCTGAGTAATGACCCTATGACCAAGCCTGATCATGGGGCGGATGATGCTGATGCCTGTGATGATGATGATGATTTCGTATTCGTTTTTTAATGATAAGTTGTAATGATAACTTCATCCCAGAAATTCAAACAGAAGTCGTGGCTCAATTATCAGCGAAGAAATCTCCAGAATAGAAATAAGAGCAGAATAGACAATGGCAGCTGTCACAAAACTAAGAACCATCTTGAAAGGCAAGAACATCTGCCAGAAATCAAAGCTCAGGCTGTTATGTGTCTTGGCCTTCTCAATACACCTGTAAATCCTATAAATTCCCGAAGGATCCAAGCATTAGAAATGAGATGCTACTGACGCACTATCATCATTTCCTCGCATCACACATGACGCAATAACGCAATGTCGAATACACTCAGATAAGAAACAGGCTTATTGAAAGATTTCATGATCACCATCGAGTTAAAATGGTATGGACCTGTTACAAGAACCAACAATCTTTTCACTACCATCCTACAAGGTACCAACCATGCCTAAATTGGAGTACTGATGTCATATTTCGACAGGAGCTACCCAATCCTCACTTTCCAATCTCGATAGATTTCAAAAGCGTCTCCGCAACCTTGTGGATGAAAAATTATTTTCCACCCTCCAATCTCTCTCTCGCAGACGGGATGGGGCATGGAAAGTGCTCAGACGAACTACATTCCTTGGTTTCGCCAGTTCTAACCTTCACGGCTAGGACCCGCCATGCCACACCTATTGAAGCAAACCACTCTCATTCTCTACTTATTTCATTGGTGAGAAGTAAGTTCCACTCGAACAGCTTTTTCCCACAAACCACTGGCTCTGGTGTTTCCCCGATCACTACAATCTTAGCCTGTTCAAGTCTAGGGTTATCCGTTATCTTCCTCACCTATCCGCATAAGCTGTACCTCTTACTCCGTAACACTCTACCTCGAGTGGCCCCCGGACCTTGTGCAGGATGAACCCCACTATAAAAAAAAAACAGAGGGGAAAATAGACTGGCAATGTCACTGAGTGGACTGGAAAATCATTAAAAAAAATCTCAGATATTGACGAGCAACTGAAACGTTTGTCAGGGGTAAGGATGGTCAGGTGTTCATCTTCGCAGCCATGGGATTCATGATGATGATGAGATGCAACCATCAACAAAACAAACTGGGTTTTTATGTTGTTCGGCTTTACTCTGATGTTTTCTGATGTTTTCCTTTACAAATCGAAAACCGTCCTTCAAGTTTCCACATAAGATCCGAAGTTTTCTCCAATGACGAGAAACAGTTGCACTGCCCACGATGATGTGAATGTCTACTGGGACACAAGTTTACCACAGAGCACAAGTGGATCTCATATTTACAATCCATTCCTAAAGATACTGAAAAAAAAAAAGGTTGGTTCCTTCTATTACTCAGGAAATGCCTGAAATTCTTTTTTTGTAAAATTTAATGTTTATATTATAAGGACAAGTCCTCGATCATCAATTCGGATCATCAATTTGGATCATCAATTTGGATCATCAATTCGGATCATCAAAATAATCAGAGAGAAATTTTTTTCTGAATTGTAAATTAAAAAATTCTATAGAAATAAGACATTATTTAATTAGAAAAGCTTTTAATTCCTTTTATGCATAAAATATATTATGGGCACTACTGTCTTTTTTTTTTTTTTTGATTTATAATGAATTTACAAAAAAGTTTTAAATTTTAAGTCTTAAACTCCTGTATTAATTTGTAATCATAAATGGAAAAGATCACTACACTTCAACGACCCTCAGTATTTCAAAAAGAATTTTGAATTGATTTTATGCGTGTATAAACGTGTCGATTTTTGTAAATACTCTTTCTACAATGCTTTATCTTTGCAAGAGTCAGATTAAACCAAAATGGAATATTGTAGTTTTAATTAGTAGTAGTGATCTAATGAATAGCGACTCGGAATGAAAATTCAAGAGCCGAGTTCAATTTCCAGTCATTATATTCACTTACGCGCAAATACCCTTGGGAAAAATATGCATCCATATACTCCCCCAGTTATAGGTTAAATAGTAGTACATTTACCTGGAAAAGTCATTGTCAAAATATTGTTAATGCAATATTTGCATGTAAAAAGAAGAATTATTCTTTCAATCTAGAATGTTTCGACCTTAAATGACTCACGAAGGGTTGATCAAATGATTAGTTAAATTTCTGTGTGAGCTTCATCTATTAACGTCCTTTTATATTTAAAAATATTTTACGAAATAGGCGCAACAAGGCACTTCCCTGGAGGTTAGCATCAGCCATGCTGATGAAAGTCAGAGAGGGGTCTCTCAGATAATTAATGGAGAGAAGTTTAGCCTTGGAGGCGTCAAAATTAACAAGCCAGATCGTTTTGGACGTCGGTCGTTATTTTGACCTTGTCGGACTGATCAACCTTACTATCGAGGCAGGACTAAATGGTTGTGCCATCAGCGTAGATACCAAGTTGAACGCTGATGTCATATATATATATATATATATATATATATATGCGTCCTGGGTAAGACGATAAACTGCATCTGCGTCCTGGGCAAGACGATAAACTACATCCAACAGCAAGGCCTCTGGTCAGGAGGGTTTGAGGAGCATGGAACCACCTCTTAATTGCTGGTGTTCACAGGTTCACCCTGACCTGGCATGGTAGCACCTGATAGGGTGCCAACTATGGGCAAATAGTTAACCCCCTCCACAAACTGAGGTCAAAACACTATGAAAGTGTAAAAATAGGTTTTATTACCAGAAATACTTTATAAAAAAAATTATTACCAGCGACAAATTTTTGAAAAAAAATTTACTAGCAATACACTTTTGGGAAAAAAAATTACCAGCAATAAAAAAAAAAATTAGTGGCATTAAATAACCCATTGTGGTTGATATGCCGTAAAACAAACTAATCCAAACCTTTTCTTTTATATATATATATATATATATATTATCAGTTAATAGACTTAAAATATGGTTTTTCGCTACACAGTTCCAACCATGTTTCAAAAATGGAAGCTAAAAGCCCCGAATTTAATTTTGTACTTAAATTAAAGACATTAGTTCCATTTGCGGATGAAATGGAACTAATGTCTTTAATTTAAGTACAAAATTAAATTCGGGGCTTTTAGCTTCCATTTTTGAAACATGGTTGGAACTGTGTAGCGAAAAACCATATTTTAAGTCTATTAACTTATAATATTAATGCTCTGTAAATTTACATTGAGCACTTTTTTGTAAAAATAAAAATATCTATAAGAACACCGGATTATATATCTTACTGTTCTTTCTTTTTATTAATATATATATATATATATATATATATATATATATATATATATATATATATATATAAAATGGCCGGGCGCTTTTTGGATACATCTCACATTTTAGGTCTTTTTTTTAGTTAGTTCGTCTTCTTGCCTTCTAAATATTCGTTCTCGCTCTTATTCAATTTTGGTTTGCTTGGCTTGCTTGCTTGTTTTATGTCAAATCTTGTTGGGTTCTTTAAAGTAGAATTTTGTATGGAGCATTTAATGAAGATCGAAGTACTTAGTAGTCAATCAAATTAAAATTGTTAATCATTATCCCAACGCTGCAGCGTTGTTCTTCTACTTGGGGGAAAATATGAATTAACGCAAGCTGAGATAATGTCTCAATTTAATGGTGGAGTTGAATGACATTGTATCCGGATTGTTGCTGGTCAATTTGCAATTGTATTTGCTTTCACTATCCGCCTCGTTTCTTCTTAGACGTCATTCATCCTTTTCTGTCTCTATTGTGACTGTCATCACCGTGATGACAGACGAATTAGACACACAAGTCTACCACTGACAAGTATTATTCCTGACACAAGGAGCTTTGATTGAAGAACGCTAAACGCGATATTTTCTTTATCTTTAAGGACATGTGACTTGATCGACTGACATCAATCATTATAAAACATTGCCGACAATCGTTCGTTTTATTTATTTTCAGTGCATGGCTTTGTCACGTTACAAAGTTAAGCTAAGGACAAGACAAAAATGGAAGACTAGAAAAGAGGCGATATATTCTTATGGTGAGTTTTATCTTTTAATCGACTAAAAAGGAAAACAAAATGGACAAGAAAAGAGCAAGTATAAGGTTCAGTCATCAACAATTTTCTGTTTTTGTTTATCAACTTCTTAAAAAAATAAAATACAATTACATTTTATTCAATTACATAGACCGCCATTATATGCAATGACTTATTTTGCCACCAATCAGATCGCTCTTCGATATCTTCTATATATAAAATTCTGTGGCTTCCGTTGTCCGTCCGTCCGTCACATTTTCTAAAATAGCTATACAGTGACTGACCGAAACCAAATTTTGGGGAGAAACCCAGGGTCACAAATTCACATCAATCCAACTATATATATATATATATATATATATATATATATATATATATATATATATATATATATATAAGACAATAAGAAAACTGTAATAGTTGCCGACGCTTTTCGTCCGGTGTGGACCTTTTCATGGCAAAAACGAAATGAATTTATTAAACAAAGTAACTAATAATAACAAAGCAAAATGTCCTTAGCAATTGGAAGAATTTAGAGAAAGCTATCTTCATACTGTTAACTGAAAATTACGTCAATTACTGTCACGGGTGTAGATATTGTTTTTATTGCTGTGTTGACGGATTCAACTATTTTCTTTTGATTTCTTGATACTGTTCTGTACGTTTATTTCGGAGAGTAGTAATTCTGTTTAGAAAAGTGAAATAGGGACACGTCGGACGAAATGCGTCGGCAACTATTACAGTTTTTCTATTGTCTTTTACATTCATAGATATTGTCTTTTTCTACAGGTTAACTCTGAGAAAATTTTCATATATATATATATATATATATATATATATATATATATATATATATATATATATATAATGTGTGTGTATTTATGTAATAGGAAAGAATAGTTAGATTAATGATCCAAAGTTCTTTAGTCTTTATGTTTTTATTAAAAAAAAAAAAAAAAAAAATTGCTTGATACAGAAGTATAGCTTAAATTATAATTTTTCTTTTTCAAAATATGATTCCATCGCGACACAGAAGTTATTATGTTTTGAAACTGAATTTCAAGCCCTAACGTTTAATTTCAAAATTAAACTTAAAATTTAGAGCACAGTTTCATTCTCAAGCGATGTTTAAAACCTAAGCTGTGAGGGGCTGTTGGGCCTTGAATTGGGTTAGCCTATGTAAAAAAATGTCACCCGCATTGGCCGGGATAAAAGTGTAGTATCTGTTCTCACCTTATTTGAGATGGATTCCAACCCTGCGTCAACACCTTCCTCATTGCATTAAGAGAAGTGGGGTCAATGTAATATCGACGTCAGCGTGACAATGGTCGTCGGGACTGTGCAGTTTTTGTCCTTGCTCCATATGCATATGAAAAAAAAAAACAAATCCTGGGTATGACGATAAACTACATCCGGCAGCAAGGCCTCTAATCGGGAGATTGGAGGTTTTGAAGAGCGTTGCTGTTGTTTCAAAGTTCACTCTGAGTCGAGGTGGTAAGGCCGGGGTTAGGGTTCCAGCTGTGGGCAAATAGTGAATCCCCAAATAAAAACACCACGAAAGTATAAAAATACATTTCAATATTAAAAATACCAGCAATACTTTTTTATATAAAAATATATATACAGTAAAAAGACTAACAATATATTTTATCTGTAGTTGAAGGCATAGAATTGCATTCAAAATATATTTAGTTGAAACCATAAATTGTTGTTCAAATTATTTAGATTTCAGCATTAAATAACCCATAGAGTTATTGATATGCCGCTAAACAAAATCTGCCAACCAACGAACCATATAAAAAGAGACATTGTGTCACATTCCACCTTAGTGGGGAGGTCAGGTAAATATCATCGCAGACAAAATTACCACTTAGGGGAGGCAATCATAAAATTCGAATGTCATTTGCCCAATAACTGACTTCACCGAAAGCGTTAAACCGAATCTTCACTTCGTCGAATACTTCACTTCAACGGAAAATCTAAATGTATAAAATTAAAGGGAGATAACTTTTATATGTGAATATTGCTTTCTAAAATTATGTATCATTGAAAAGTTCGAATTCCAGTCGGGTTGGTTAAGTGCAAATACTCTTGGGAGAGGTATGAATTCATCTATTCTCCATCTTTGCTATTACCGTGACATTAAACCGACCTTGTGCCATATTTGCCCTCGCCGGATGGAAAATGGCTGCCAACTACCTCACAGCACCTAACATAGTTCGATGTTTACATTATTTACATTGTTCGGACTATTGTTCTCATCTTTATTTCCATATTCACGACATTTCGGCCGTTGTACGCTCCGGCATTCTTCAGATGATATACGTTGGAATTTCGAACCGAACCCTTTATTTCGTCGACCGAAGTACACAAAAACATATTACCCAATGGATAAAAGCGTTGGTTGAAGTAATCCAGCGACGTGACCGAGTTGTGAGTTCAATAACTGACCTAAAGATTTGTGAGTTGTGAGTTCAGCAGAGGTGAACAAAAACTTGGAGAGTTGAGTTACTAAATGGAAGTAACTGAAACTGAGATATCCAGCAAAGGCGTGGCACGTGGAACTAGAACAATCTATCCCGGTGAACGAAAAATAAAGGTTTCGATTTGAAATTTCAAATTTCACCTGAAGAAGGCCGGAGGGTACAACAGCTGAAACGTCGTGAATATGGCAATAAGGATGAGGACAACAATGCAAACAATATAGTGTAAATAACCATCAATATTGTTTTATTTTCCCTCTTACTGCCACAGCTTTCTGTGACATTATCTAATGATTAGAGTAAACGAATGTTTTTACGCGTTGGGTTATGAAGACTTAGAAGAGCATCCCCACGGAATGTGTGAGTAGCGGCGCTATATCGAGTCTATATAGAAGAAGTTTCTTCTTCGTCACCGAGGCCCATTGGTACAGTTGATATGACGATTCAGGTTCGATTCTCGGTAATGGATGCGCACTGCTGCAAATAGGATGAAACGTTGAGGATTCTTCTAGACACGATGAATTACTATACGATTATTCTAATTCCTCAAAATTTTTTCTCTTATATATATATATATATATATATATATATATATATATATATATTAGCAGTAGAGCCCGGCGTTGCCCGGTGATGTAAAAGATAGATCAAGTATCGACCATCATAAAGACTGAAAAATAAATTATTGTTTAAGGTTGACGGACACGCATGTCTTAATTAGTTTGTTTTTTTGTTTTGTTTTTTACGAATTGGTCAAACCCAAACTCAAACAAAAACATTGTGTTCAATCGTTATGAGTCTACTGATTGAATAGGATTTTATTATAAACAATTGTCTTGTAAATGGAATTTTTAAAGCATTCTGAATGTAAAAATAAAGAAAAAGGTGTGCAAGACAATAACAAACACTACCTGCCAAAAAAAAGTGAAGTTCTGTTAAAATCGGTTGAAAAATGTAGGAAATCCGATCCCATATATAAACGAAAACACACACACATACACACAAACAACCAACCTGGGTTTTATAATAAGTATAACTCGATAACTCGATATTAATAAGTATAACTCTATATGAGTTGTCCCCCTTTCATTAATGCCTTTTAATCGTGTTTTCAAATTGATTTTGTGCAAAAACAAATTTTCCAATTTTTGGCGCTGTCAGAACCATCGCAAGGTGATTTTACGTAGTCCTGTGAAGTTTTGTTGAAATCGGTTGAAAAATGTAGGAAGCACACACACACAATCTGCGTTTTATAATAAGTAATATATATATATATATATATATATATATATATATATATAGATAGATAGATAGATAGATAGATAGATAAAAAACAGACCTTACATAGATAGACATCAACAGGTCATTAATAGATATGAATAGACCATAGATAGATAGATAGATAGATAGATAGGAATAGAACATAGGTAGTTATGAATAGGCCATAAATAGAGAGATAAAGAACAGACCATTGATAGATAAATAGATATGAATGGACCATAGATAGATATGAACAGAACATAGATAGATACATATTCGTTCTTTGAATAAACCCAGTTTAAAAGGAAACTATATCTCATTAGTGTAGTAATAAAAACAATAAAAGTTTTAAAAAGATCGAATCAATTTTTAATTTTGTTTCAATTCTTTTTAAGAGTGTTTTTTAATTACTTCTATTTTTATCCGGCCTCTAATTCTCTCATGCCATTTGATTAGTTATCAGTGTCTGTGCAATCGCTTTTTAAGCCATTTGTATCATTTCGTGTTTGGTTTACCGCAAGAGAAAAATGGATGAACACTCGCCCTTCTTATTGGTCCAATTCACTGATATTAAAAGATTAGATTCACTCGACATTGACCTTCTGGCTAATTTGTTTACTGGAGACTCTCTTATCAAAATGGCCGATGGATAACATTCTTGCTGTGACTTGAATTTTTATTATAGCCATCGGGGTCCATTTTTGTACGAATAATTTGTCTCGTTATATGTTGCAATTCAGTTGTTTATTGGCTTGTCTCCTTGGCTACATCCATGACTAACAACAATTAAAATGTCTGAATAAGAGAAATGTCTGTTTAAATCCTGTCTGTTCTCTTGTTTCTTTTATCATTCAGAAATTGACCACCTGAGGATGATTGTCAACGCTGACGTTAATTCAAAATAAACCTGACAAAACAATCGCACATTGTTTTCATTATGAGTCCACAAATTCGGTCAAGTTCTTCAAATCAATCATTATTTTAAGTATTCAGAAAATATTGAAATATTTATATTCTCAATATATATAAATATAAGCAATCTATTGCTTAATGCAACTCAGAAATAATCCAATGGATTAGACATTCCCTTCCCATTCCGTCTGATCAACCCCTACACTGTGCTGAACAACAATAGCATAAGGCTGGCGCAAGAGGAAGAAAGAAAGGTTTATTAACTATCAAGATAGATAGATAGATAGATAGATAGATAGATAGATATGAACTGTATGATATAGATAGATAGATAGATATGAACTGTATGATATAGATAGCTAGATAGATATGAACTGTATGAGATAGATAGATAGATAGATAGATAGATATGAACTGTATGATATAGATAGATAGATATGAACTGTATGATATAGATAGCTAGATAGATATGAACTGTATGAGATAGATAGATAGATAGATAGATATGAACTGTATGATATAGATATCTAGATAGATATGAACTGTATGAGATAGATAGATAGATAGATAGATAGATAGATATGAACTGTATGATATAGATAGATAGATAGATAGATATGAACTGTATGATATAGATAGCTAGATAGATACGAACTGTATGGGATAGATAGATAGATAGATAGATATAAACTGTATGAGATAGATAGATATGAACTCTATGAGATAGATAGATAGATAGATAGATATGAACTGTATGATATAGATAGCTAGATAGATATGAACTGTATGATATAGATAGCTAGATAGATATGAACTGTATGAGATAGATAGATAGATATGAACTGTATGATATAGATATCTAGATAGATATGAACTGTATGAGATAGATAGATAGATAGATAGATAGATAGATAGATAGATAGATAGATATGAACTGTATGATATAGATAGATAGATATGAACTGTATGATATAGATAGCTAGATAGATACGAACTGTATGGGATAGATAGATAGATAGATAGATAGATAGATAGATAGATAGATAGATAGATATAAACTGTATGAGATAGATAGATATGAACTCTATGAGATAGATAGATAGATAGATAGATAGATAGATAGATAGATAGATAGAACCCTATGAGGTAGATAGATACACACACTATATACAACTATAAGGAATCTCTTGCTTAATGCACCTCAGAAATAATTAAATAAAATCTTAAGTTGGGCATTGCCCTCCCACTCCGTCTAATCAACCCCTATCCTGGGTTGAGCAATAAAAGCATAAAGCAGGGGACAAGAAAAAGGAAGACAGAAAAGAAAATTTTATTAACAGCTTCATGTCTGTCAAACTCTTTCTATACCTCTGTGGCCGGGAAATTGAATATAAAACTAATCAGTTATTCTTTGACTTACCTATAGCGAGAGAGCTTTAAGTATTTTATCGATAATTATTATTAAAAGGTTCTGGTATATAAACCGAAAAAAAAAAAAAAAAGAAATGACCGGAATGTGTGCTCTACCGAAACAGCAGCATTTTACTTATTGATAGATCTTGGCTTCCGATCATATCACGTTGCAACACCAGTTCTCATCCAATTACCGAAGGTGAGCCTGGTCAGTATTCAGATTGGTGACCGCTGAAAAATACCAGGTACAGTAAGCTGCGCGATAAGCCTAACAACCCGACGATGGATACATTCTCGCTACTGATATTAACAGAAGATATCAATAGGTGGTTGATACATCTGAATTTCAAAGGCCCAATGTTTTCCCCTGAAATTCTCTTGGGGAGCTTCTGGTTTGTATTGTTACCATTTTTACGTGATCGAACATAAAGCATTTGGACAGTTCCTATGAAATTCCTGCCCCTAACACCGTCCTGGGTATGATGGTAAACTACATCCGCATCCTGGGTAAGACGATAAACTACATCCAATAGCAAGGCCTCTGATCAGGAGGTTTTGAGGAGCGTGGAACAACCTCTTAATTGCTAGTGTTCCCAGGTTTACCCTGACCCGGAGTAGTAGCACCTGTTAGGGTCCCAGCTATGGAACTCCGTAATAATAATAATAATAATGGGGTCAAAACACTATGAAAGTGTAAAACTGGGGTCAAAACACCATGAAAGTGTAAAAATAGGTTTTAATACATAACATTTGTAAAAAGAAATTATTACCAGCAATACATTTTTAGAAAAAAAAATGATATTACCAACTATAGTTTATTTTGAAAGAAAATATTACCAGCAATAAAAAAAAAATGTCGGCATTAAATAACCCATTGAGGTTGATAAGCCGTAAAATAAACCAAATCAAACCAAAAACCAAACCTGCCCCTAACAAAAGTATGTGTGATTTATCTTTGTCAACTACCGTTTCATCTTTATCTCCATACGTCTGTTATTTGTTTTATCATTATTATTATTATTATTATTATTATTATTATTATTATTATTATTATTTGATGTGGGTGCCAAAGTTGGGCCCACAGAAGTAAAACACGGAACACGGATTAGATGTAAGAAAGATATATTAACAACAGGTTACAGAGATAGTGTAAGCAGAGCTTACTATAAGTTAGTGTCCAACATTGGTAGTCGTACTAGACTCTCTGTGTCACTCTCTATCACTCTCCTGTAGAGTGCTATGTCGCCTACTTAATATAGGCCTGGAAGAGTCTATTGTGTAGGTAGTTTCCGGTCTCACAATACCCACCTTCCAAAGAGTTTTCTTTTTGAAAAGTAGAGAAAAAATAAAACTTAATGCTTTTTCCTCTTGGGATTTATTGTTTCTCGGCTGGAAGTAGAGATCTTGATGCGTGAGCCACAGCTTTTCGCGAACCATCTGGCAGTTTATGTAATATGCAAGCGCCTATGCCGTACGAGCTTGCATCACTTGCGACTATGATGTCGAGACTAGGGTCGAAATGTGTGAGGGAGAGGTCTGAAGTAAGAGTTTTCTTGATCTTCTCGAATGCGTCTTGGCATTCCGGGGTCCATGACCATGGTTTGTCCTTTTTTAAAAGTTGGTTTAGAGGCCCTCTCAAATTTTGCATGTTCTTAATGAACCCTTGGTAAAAATTAGCTAGGCCGAGGAAGCTTTGTAACGCTTGAACGTTATCTGGGGCCGGCATGTTTCTGATCGCGTTGGCTCTTTCTAGATCCGGCCGACGACCATCTTTATTTATAATGTGACCTAAGTATTTAATCTCTGGTAAGAAAAAGTCACTTTGCCTCCTTAACCTTAAATCCGTATTCTTGTATCTTTTCGAATACGTTTATTATATGGTTCCAGTACTCTGCCGTAGTTTTACTAGTAACTAGTATATCATCCAAATAGGCTGTTGCGTAGTCAAGATCGCCCAGCATGGCGTCCATGACCTGCTGGAAAATTGCAGGCGCAACCTTTACTCCAAAAGCCAGTCTATTGTATTTGCACAACCCTCTATGGGTGTTTATGCAGAGCAATTTGGAACTTTGTTCTTCCACCTCTATCTGAAGGTATGCGTCCGAGAGGTCGATTTTAGAAAAAAAATTTTCCACCATTGAGTTTATTGAAAATTGCTTCAGGGCTTGGGAGAGGATAGTGGTGATCTTGCAAGGCATCGTTTAACCCTGTGGAAAAATCTGCGCATACTCGTATTTGATTGGACTTTTTTTTTACGTAGACCGTAGGTGCTGCCCACTCGCTGAAATCTGTTTTTGACAGAATACCTGCTTGTTCTAACTCTTTATTGATTTGCTCTAGAGCAGCGAAAGGGACATTCCGTTTCTTTTTGAATACCGGTTGTGCACCGTCCTTCACCTTGAACTTAGCTTTCATTTTAGTACATTTCCCAAGGCCGCCAGAAAAAACCTGGGGAAATTGTTGTTTGTGTTCCTTTTTCAGATTTACCAAATTGGACGTTGTACTTTGTATCTTGCGACAAAATGTACTCATTGGGCAATCCCAAAGATTGAATTTTTCTATCCAATCAGTTCCAAATAAGTTGTCTGAAGTTTTTAATACGTAGGCTTTGAGCTTTTTGGTAACTCCATTTAGTGTTACTGTAAGTATTACCGCGCCTAAAATGTTAATATTTTCGCCAGTTACGGATTTTGCTGTTTTATCCGTTTTTAATAAGGTCGGCTTGTTCAATTTTCGCCAAGTACGCCAGTTAATGGTTGAAATATCAGAACCCGATTCAAGCTGGAATTTAATGGACTTATTGAAAATATCCACAGTTGCATATTTTCTTAAATTCCTATCGAGAATATTGTCAGATTCAGCTTGCCTAATTTTATTTTGGGGTTTTCTCGTTCTGTTGGCGTACCAGCACGAAATTAAAGTATGCCCACTTTTATTGCAATTTTTGCAATATTTTTTGTTCTTAACTGGACAGAATTTCATCCAATGCCATTTACCACAATGGTAACATGGTCCGGGCGGTTTCTTTAACTTATTTGGGTTTTGGTTAATGCGGAATTTAGGACATGAGATTTGCCTTTTGTCTTTTTGAGGGGAATAGGAGGTAGACTTGCTTCTGATTTTATTAATCTGAGTCACAAGTGATTCCTCGATAGTGTTTGAGTCACGCTTTACAGATATTACTCTTTGACAGTCCTCTGCCAGTTTTTGGAGAGTCAATCCTTGTTCGTTCTCAAGCTTAATCAGTACCCGCCGTCTGACTTCGACGTCTTCTGCAGATACTAGAACTTGTGCGAAAACTAAGCACTTAAAATCATCGGCAATCAGTTCGGCTAGTTTAAAATAATTACATAGCTTGTTCACCGATGCTGCAAACGTTAGAAAATCTTGCTGGTTGTCTTTGACTGTGTTCAGGCATTTCCAACGTTTGTGGAACAAGGTTGTGTTAGGCCCGAATAATTCCGATAGGAGCTTAATCGTCTCTGAAAAATCCAAGTCAGTCGTTTTCTTGGGTAGTATGAAGTCTACGAACCTACTATGTTCTGTAGTTCCCAGTTTTCTCAATAGTAGACGTACCTTTTTTTTTACAGGGCCATTGTTCACAGTCTACGTTGAAAATATCTTCGTAGCGCCTGCAAAAAGCCTGGAACATTTTGTCTTCCTCTGGTACGTATTCAAAGGTTTCCATTGAAACGTAGATTATACTCTGGGAGAATATTGTATCTTTTTCAGAGTTTGAGCCTTTTAATGCATTTACGGGTAATTCTTTAAGTTGTTTCTGTTGTAGTTCAGCATTCTGAAGCGTAATTTTTTGGAATTCCATTTGCTGTTTATGTAAATCCAAAAATAGTTGTTGTTGTCTTTCTTCTGATTTTTGTTGCTGGTCCAAATTTAGTTTTTGCAAATCTTCCATATTTAAAAATGACAGCGCTTTTTTGTTGCTTTGAAACACGTGTACTAAGAGGAGGTACACAAAAAATCTTGATAGATTTTTGTTCCTTTTTTTTTCTTTTACAGAAAAAAAAATATATGATCAGACTAAACTAAACTAATTATGTGTGTTTAGCTTTTTTCCCGTGGTTCCGTTAATTTTAACGTAATTGAATAATTTTTCACCACACTTATGTATATTTTTTTTATAGAGGTACGAAAAGAAGAAAACTCACCTCAGTGAATTTGAGGGGAGAATAATTTTATGCCCGAGTTCAACTCAGTTACATAAAAAAAAAATTTCGATAGTTTTTTCCGAAAACTTGAGTACAATGTAGTACTTGATCTTGTGTTGTCAGTTTTTTTTACGAACAACTTTTTTTTTCTGTGTATGTGGGTGTGTAGAAATCGTTCTCGTATTGGACAGACTTTAATATTCCGTAGATGTCGAATCGCCAGTTTTTCAATGGCGTTTGGTATTGGAATATATGTAGACGCTGGGTGTTTAGCTTTTAAATCGCTAATGTATTAATGCCAGCTTAATTTCACGTTCAACACAACTGTGGGAACGCGTGGAGTTTGTGTATTTTTCGAGTACTGTCGCTATTGATATGGTGAGAACGAAATTCTCGAATCTTCTCTGTCGCCACTGTTGTGGAACTGGCAAGGTATTGCGGTTTTCCGACGTGAATGCGTTTCTAGAATTCTTCGTCGACCCAGATGTAGGATTGGTAAGATATTTAGGTTTCGCCGTGAGTGCGTTTCTAGAATCCTCGTCGCCGCTGATGTGGGTGTCAAAGTTGGGCCCACAGAAGTAAAACACGGAACACGGATTAGATGTAAGAAAGATATATTAACAACAGGTTACAGAGATAGTGTAAGCAGAGCTTACTATAAGTTAGTGTCCAACACTGGTAGTCGTACTAGACTCTCTGTGTCACTCTCTATCACTCTCCTGTAGAGTGCTATGTCGCCTACTTAATATAGGCCTGGAAGAGTCTATTGTGTAGGTAGTTTCCGGTCTCACAATATTATTATTATTATTATTATTATTATTATTACGGAGTTTTCATTCTCAGTGGTTTTCATTGGAGATTATGTGACACTGAGGGACTTTCCACGGTATTCTTATTAATTTTAATGATGCTTTTTGACTGGATGGCTTCAGTCCTTTATTATTTCCTACTCGTTTTATTCTTGCCAGTAGCATCAGACTGTTTTCACATTAGATCATGTAGCAGCATGTTTTCTCAATGCACCAACATTCTCCTCAGTATTTTAGTCAATTTCCATAAGGCTATCATCAAGCTGGGTACGAATATGCTTAAGGGTATACGAAAGAAATTCAGTAGATACGCGATCAGATTTCTTCGCCCTTTTTTACTATTTGTTGAAATTCACGAAACTTGTTTTTTTTCCCGAAGTGACTGTTTGCTCTCTGTCTTTCTCATCGTCTTACTCCTCGCACGCTCAGCCCCGAATTTTCACCGTATTTAACCTTGAGATAAAACGGAACATCTTTTCAAAGGGTACGCCATCACAGTCGGGAAGGACGAAAGGGTACACGGACGAAAAAGAAAATGGTTCTAGTTCTTTGTTTTTTCTAATACTTCTTAGTTTTTTTCATGTTTGTTTCTTCTTTGGAGATGGATGACTCTTTCAAGCATGCCATGCAGGATGAACATAACTATTGCCTACATGTCCCACAGTTTCTTTTCCTATTTTCTCCCAAGAGTGAGTGTGCAGATAGTTTAATGGATACCGTTCGAATTGCAGTTATGTTGTCTACATCCACTTACGTGCAGATATCCTTGAGGAAGCTAGGGATCTATCTCTTCTCCCCTGAAATAGCGAGTCTTGTATCTGGAAAAAATCATTATCTCCCACCCAAACTGTCACTGCAATATTCACTCTCAAAAAAAAGACCCACGCTGACTATTGCCTAATACCTGCCCAGTATACCCGATTCTCCAGTACATTATTATTCTTACAATCCAAAATATGTTTCGGTTTTAAATATCCCATGTAGGGTTGATAAGCCGTAAAAAACAGGTCAAGATATTTTTACGGTTTTGACTTTCTTTCAAATTCTGCTGAGAAATATATCTCAACTTCCAGTGACAAGTGACCGCCACCTGTTGGAAATCAAATTTAAGAAATTGAGAATACTAGTTCATCGATTTTATATTGTTACATGTTCGTGCTTAAAGAGGTTTTCCAATCCCATTCTCAGAGCGTGGCTGGACGTTTTTATTTCATTCCAAAATTCAGTTTTGGCTGAATCAAAAGTCAGATTAGACCGCCTTTCCTGAACTTTGGGTCGTGATCAAAGTGTAGTATCTGTTCTCTTTTTGCCATGTTTCTGACTTCGGACAGTTGACGGGAAAGCTTTAAGGGATGCCTGGTTCCAGAGTATTCCATCCCCGTAGCAGGATCTCCGTCAGATCGTTTCTGTTAATTCAGCCCAAATAATGTAAAGTTACTTATCGAAAATATTAATTCACCCCAAGAAATTATAAATTTTAAATCAAAGTTTGTTTTTAATTAAACTTTTAGTACTCTTTTGAAATTATAAATTTTAAACCAAAATTTGTTTAGCTGTCTTTCTGTATATGCCATGCTATTTCAAAGAGCATTGGCATATACAGGAAGAAAGAGATATCAGAATTATTTCCTCTTCGTAAATCCAAAAAAAAGAAAGAAAAAAATCTGTTTTTGGTTTGTTTATCGGGGTGAGCACGAACACCTACCCCACATTTAAAAATAGCGCGGACGAGTCGCCCATATTTGGAGCGATCGCAACGGTCGACCCAATTTTAGCTCAATGGAAGGGCCTTTCTCTGGTAGAATTTTGTGTGAATTTTAGTAAATATAATTCTTTTTATTTTCGGGTGAATAATTAATAGAAAAGCTCCCCTTTATTTCGCTAAAGTGGGAGGGTTGAAGAAATACCAACGCCAGGGTACCAGTGGTTGCAGAGACTGGGCAATTTTTGGCCTTGGCCCATATGATGATTTTCATAGCTTTGGTGCGGCACAAGGCCGAAAGTATGGGACAAACAGTGAGGATCGAACTCTCTACTCAGTTCTAATTCTTCTAGCGAGACAAACTTGCTCATCATTACACCATGTCGAGGTGCCTCTTTAGCCTATATGTACGGTATACGCGGGTGGACAGTCCCCATTAAAATCCACAATGTGTCACATCCCTCCACCGTCAAGAAACACCAAATCTTCTTCTTTTATGAACCGTGTCCTTTCAGGACGTAGGCGATCACGACCCTCCGCATCTTCCTGTCCTAAATAGATCTGAATGTTTTGTCTTTTTGTTATTTCTCCCAAACCTTGTTCTGGCCATCCATTTGCTTAAGCCCATCAAGTATGCCACGCGTTTGCTTTCCTCTGTCACTCTTTCCCTCTCTGATCTGTGAGTATCAGATTTTCCAAGCCCTCTTTATGTGCCCCAGAAATTTCATCTGATGTTAAGCATTAGTTTTCTTTTTGTTTCCATTCTCTCCAAAACCTCGTCGTTGCTCACATGTTCAGCCCATGGTATTCTCAGCATCTCTCTGTAGAACTACATTTCTGTTGCTATGAGTCTCGTCTTCATTTTTGAAGACATTGTCCAGCATTCGCTGCCACAGAGGAGGACAGACATCACGCAACAGTTCAGTACTCTTTTCCTTGTTTCTAACGACGTTTTTCTGTTTCTTAATACTCTACTTAGCTTTTGTAAGGCATCTTTGGCTATCCCAATACGCCCCAGGATTTCAGTATAATAATTTCCGTTCTTTGTTAAAACACTCCCCAGATATTTAATTTTCCGCTGTTGTTTGATTTTGCTATCTCTGACTTGCAATTCGCGCTTTGGGATCATCTTTTTCCTAGTAAACATGCATTATGTCTTCTTGCAGTTGATCCTTTCTTCTCCCTTTTATTCATGACTTTCTGTAGGAGTTTTTGTAGCTTTCTTTCTGTGTCTGCGGTCGACATTGTGTCATCTGCATATGTTACATTGTTGAGATTATAGCCGCCAATAATGAATCCTGGTAGGACTTCTAGTTCTCACAAAATTGCCTCGCTGTATAGGTTGAATAAGTCCGATGCTGCTTCCAAAATGATTCAAGTTAACGGTTAATGGTTCGACGCGTTTTCAAATTCAGTTATAATCCCTTTCAAGCATTTAGTATTGTGAAAGGTAGGAATCTTATCCCCCCAGCTAAGGGTTAAGTAACAGAGCAGACTAAGAATCTCTAGCCGTGGTTAATAACCAGTCTAGAAGGAGGAGAACTCTAAAACCCAGCCAGTTTCTCCATTAAAACGACCGTGTGTCACATCCCACCACCGTCGGTAAATACCAAATCACTAAGTAACAAACGCCATGTTGGTTTCTTGTTAATAACAGTCTTTTACTTGCAGTTTTAATTTATGGCCCACTGCAAAACGACATTCACTATCCGACAAACGCTCTTCTCTTCGTTTTTGATACCTACGCCTGTTCTTTTAGCCTTGGTTGAAATGCTATTCAGGTAAATATGACGCTTCTGTAACACAAAGCAGTTTCGTAGACTGTCGTAAGATTTGAAACTTGGAGAGTATATTCTTCTTTATCTCGCATCCAAATAAAATTTCATTTCTACGTTCCTCTCGAAATGCACTTTTGCTAGTCACTGACGGCCAATCAAAATATATGTCCGTTATTTATTTGTTTACCTTTCAGAACCCTAACTTCCGTGAAATGTGTCTACTTTATCAAGTCTTTGGCCTCATTTTTTTCGAAAATTACGAGAAGAGACACTTTACAAAAAAAAGTGAAACATACGGAAGACTCTAAGTAGTTGGTTGACATATAAAAAATGCAATGCAGTATAAATAAGTTTGCTCTTCGCTCGAAGAAATGTGTCAGCGATTCTATTAGCAAAGAAACAAAATAAAACTGTCAAATGCGATTGATATGTTTGTGCATTTATTTTGAAATACTCCACTGATTAAAAAAAATGTTCCTCATTTTTAAGATATTTTTTTCGTAATAAGAGTTTATTTTATTTTTATTTTTAGATATTTTTCTCGATGCCTTTCTTTTTCTTCATTCCTTGCTCTTTCTCTACATCTTTCTTTTTCTCTATCTCCTTCTCATTCTCAGTCCCTTTCTTTTTCTCTATCCTTTTCTCTCTCTCTCTCTCTCTCTCGATTTCTTTCTCTTTCTCGATACCTTTCTTTTTCTTCATTCCTTGCTCTTTCTCTACGTCTTTCTTTTTCTCTATCTCCTTCTCATTCTCAGTCCCTTTCTTTTTCTCTATCCCTTTCTCTCTCTCTCTCTCTCGATTTCTTTCTCTTTCTCGATACCTTTCTTTTTCTTCATTCCTTGCTCTTTCTCTACATCTTTCTTTTTCTCTATCCCCTTCTCATTCTCAGTCCCTTTCTTTTTCTCTAACCCTTTCTCTCTCTCTCTCTCGATTTCTTTCTCTTTCTCGATACCTTTCTTTTTCTTCATTCCTTGCTCTTTCTCTACATCTTTCTTTTACTCTATCCCCTTCTCATTCTCAGTCCCTTTCTTTTTCTCTAACCCTTTCTCTCTCTCTCTCGATTTCTTTCTCTTTCTCGATACCTTTCTTTTTCTTCATTCCTTGCTCTTTCTCTACATCTTTCTTTTTCTCTATCTCCTTCTCCTTCTCCTTCTCAGTCCCTCTAACCCTTTCTCTCTCTCTCGATTTCTTTCTCTTTCTCTATGCCTTTCTTTTTCTCTATCCCTTTCTCTTTCCCTATCAGTTTCTCTTTCAAGACGCCTTTCTCTTTCTCTTTCTCTGTCCTTTTCTCTTTTTCAGTCCCTTTCTCTTTCTCGGTTTTTCTTTTTCTGAATCCCTTTTCTTTCTCTATTCATCTCTCTTTCCCTATCACATTCTTTTTCTCTATCCTTTTCTCTTTCTCAGTCCCTTTCTCTTTCTCCATCCCTTTCTATTTCTCTATCTCTTTCTCTTAATGCCTTTCTCTTTCTCAAACCTTTTCTCTTTCTCGACGCCTTTCTCATTTCACTTTCTCTGAAAGTCGGCAAAACGAGAATTTTGTGATAAAAAATTACCTCTCTTCATCGTCATTTATTCAGTTACCGCATTTTGCGCCGCTGTGATCACCACTCCCCTGTGGTTCATGGTGACATTCAAGGCAAAATAGTACAATGCTTTGCTGGTCACTTTTGCACCGGAGATGTTGAGGTTGCCCAGTTCCTCCTGTCAGATGTTCTTCCATACATTGATAAAGTCCTTGACCTTTGAAGCGCAGCTCCTATATCCAGGCCGGCGATTAGCCGATGACCGCTTCGCACGGGTGAGTTGGGGAAAAGCGTTCTCATTCACCGGTCGGGTCAGGAAACTCTTCCGACTGCAATCACACAATTTCGCCAGCAGTTCGATGATGCTGACTGGGATGTGGGCGTCGCAGCTCCCATTCTTGGAGCCATGTGAGAGTTAGATGTAGGCCGTGGACCAAACAGTTTCGCATCCCAGTTAACCTGAGTAAAGCAGAGTCGACCGCTTCCCTGAAAAAGTACTACATCTGACGATTCACCCCTTATAATTCTCTTATTAGATCTAAAAGAGTACTTTCTACCATGTGCCATTTTCCTTCTCATTTCACTTGTGCCATTTTCCTTCTCTTTCTACCATGTGCCATTTACATTCTTATTCTGTTTGTGCCATTTTCCTTCTCATTCTACCTGTGCCATTTTCCTTCTCTTTCCACGTGCCACTTTTCCTTCTCGTTCGACCTGTGCCATTTTACTTCTCGTTCCACCTGTGTCATTTTTCCTTCTCTTTTAACATGTACCATTTTTCTTCTCTTTCTACCTGTGCCATTTTTACCTAAATTCAGAGTTAAGTAACAGTGAAGCAACCCTGTAAGAATTAAAAGTCCTACCAGGATTCATTATTGTCGGCCACAATCTTAAAACCATTAGATATGCAGATGACACAGTGTTGATAGCGGGAACAGAAACGAAACTACATGCATTCCTACAGAAGGAAGTAAAGGAAGGCGAGAAGAAAGGACTAAACATTAACTATAAAAAGACAAAATGTATGGCTGTCAGCAAAAGAAAACGTACAGAATACGGATTACAAAATTGGAGATACCAAAACTAAACAAATCCAAAAATTTAAGTTTCAATTTTTTTTTTAACAGAGGCCGGAAAATCCGACACCGAAAGCCGATTTTTCTTTTTTTTAGATAATAATGACTTTGTGATACAAGTCTTACTAATTAACCCATAGCTGGAGAGAGAAGTGATGGATTCATATCTTTCCCAAAAGTATTTGCGCGTAAGAGAATATAACGAACCCAACTTGAATTTGAACTCGGCTCTCCGATTAACAATTCTTAGCCGTTAACCATTATACTACCCGCACACCCAAGCTTACAGCACCTGATCACTTTTAACTTCAGCCAGCCGCTGTTTCAATGTGATATGGCCGTAAAAGCTTTAAGAAAAAAGAAGCTATTTTTTAATTATTTTTAAAGATTTTTTTCCATCTTATTTAGTTTAGTTTGTTTTTGTTTTGTTTTTTGTTTTTTTCAATAAAAAAAAAATGGCCGTAATTGTAATTTTTCTTTATATTTTGCAGACATGGTTCAGTTTTTGGAATGTGTTTGACAAGGACAACATATTTACGGCCGCCCTGGGTGACCCAAACATTGTAAGGCCAGTGCAAGGGTCTCGTAGGCCCCCACCGAATCTATGATACGTGCCCCTACTACACTACGTACAAATTGGAGTCATGTTATAATAGATCATTCCATCTCAAATAAATCAATAATGTTTTGCTTCAATTTTTAACATCAACTTCAGATTTTTCTTGTTAAAAAGTTGAATAATTTTAACATATTCAACATTACGCATAAAAATATCAAAATTTATATACTGTTTTTCGAGACTTAGGATAAGCAAAACAAATTCACGAATTTGGACAAAAAAAAAATCCCCAGAATGACGTCAAAATCCGCGAAAATTTTTTATCCTTTAATAATCAATTGTGCTTCGTTTAATTTGTAACATATATGAATGCAGGTAGAAAAAATCAAATGTTGATAAGATAACAAGGGTTACAAAGTCATGCCCGAGGCACCAATCAAGATGGCCCCTTTCCCCACAGGTTGGTAGGTTCGGAGGAAGTACGCACCGACCCTGAACGGAGTTGTACAATGGACACTGAAATCATCATTTTTTATCAAAATCCATTTTTATAGAATGACGTCAAAATCCACAAAAATTCGCCATCTTTTACTAGTTAGTTAGTTGTGCTAAGTTTAATTTGCAACGTATATACATGTAGGTAGAAAAAAATTAAATCTTGATAAGATAGCGAAGGTTACCAAGCACTGGGCGCCCACCCGCCGGTTGAGGGTGTTCGGGGGTATTAATCACCGGCCCTACATTCACCTGACACCGACGTTTGATATCGGTGGCAAATACGCATCTACCTAAACCACAAAATCATGCTCTTTGATGATTCAGCTCAGTTCATCCCGTGAGGAAAAAAAAAAAACAGTGATAAGACACTCGCTACACTGGCTGAGTAATTCGCAAGACTTTACACGTCACTGATTTCCGATATTACAACTCTTGCTACCACAATCTCTCTTCCTCTTCGAATATATTGTGGCCGACATTTAAGAAAATAAACATGCGATTCTCTTTTTTTCACTTGTGACACTTACGTGATTTCACAGCTGACCAATAAAATTCTAAAGCGAATCTACACAGCGGCCGACAAAGTCATGCATAAAATTTCAGCTTTGCCCCTAATAAAAGTTAATATCACCTTTCTTACTCTTTTCCAGGTCTAAACAGTAAATAAGTCCAACCGAGTACGCTTATACCTCGATAATGCCGATTGTCGTTAGTTACAGACGCTAAATCTGTAGTGGTTTATTATCAACAATTACATTACGAAAGAAAGATGACTAATGTAGTAGTATGCACTTAATCAAGCACACTATCTAATCTGACACTGTAAAATATCTGTACACTGTAAATATACACTGTTTTATCCTTTTGAAAATTCACCCTTTTCCGATCTTCTACTCTTCCTCCAGGCGACATGATTATAGAAAATGATGAATGTAAAATCAGTTAAACACACTGGTCTATAAAAAAGAGGAAAATGCATTGAATAATAAGCTACATGTATGGTTACACAGACACTGATTTAAACAAATCGACAGCCCGCTAATTAACGATTAGCTCCTAGAGCAACGGCTTGCATCCAGTGTTACCACAACTCCGTCTGTAGCACTCGTGACTTACAAACCGAATCGGCTGCTCCAGATTATGTCCATTGGTTTCGATATCCATTAAAGGGGGAGTCCGTAATATTTACGTATTTCGGGGCATCTAGAAGCCCGCCCCAAAAAAGATTTTGAGGGAAGAATTCAGAAAAAAAAGCCCTTCCCACTATCCCAATTTTACCAATTGAATAGGATATTTCAGAAAATTAATTATGAGAAATTCATCCCAGACCGAGAAGAAATACCAAATTTATGGTAACTATTTAGAATCTAGTAACCTGAAAAGAAGTTAACCCTCGTCACCGATCTTCGATTTATAGGACGCAAAATGTTTTTGGAGATATTTTATAGGAAATAAAATGCGTCTTATAAACAGCAAAATACTGTACAAACTGAGTTGGCTACTCTAGATTTTGTCCGTTGCTTTCGATATTCGTTAAAGGGAGGTTCGTAATACCGAGGTATGAGTATACAACGGTTTAATAACATTTTTTATGCCTCCTTAATAGTTATTACTAAACGTAGTGGTTCCCAACCTTTTTTAGCTCATGGCCCACTTTGAACCCAGAATTTTTCTGTGATTTATTAAATTATTATAGTGTAAAAAATTACTTCCAATTTACATAGAATATATCCAATAAAAAATACAAATATGTTGGCCCAGTAAAAATTATAACATTTCTGTGCCCCACCTGAAATTTGCCATGGCTTATTTTGACTATATCGCCATAGGTTGGGAAATGTTGAATTAACGAACAAAAGTCCTTAATCAAAACAAGTTTATGCGAGAGAATCGTTATTTTTGAGAATCACTGTCATTCATGATAACATTCATTCAAGGGTCTATGACTTTTGTCAAAATCTGATCGTCATGTTCTAATAAAAATGGTTTTGTTGATTAGTCAAGATTATGCTTGAACAGTATCTAAACAAACACATTCAGACAGTGATTAAGTGTTTTATGAGAAAATATCAATTTAAGAAGTTGAAATCCTGATTAACTTCCATTTATTCAGTGCTACAAAAAGATATAAAACATTACGGTTTTATGGCTATGAAATGCATTATCAAGAAATTACGTGCAACATTCATCAACGAAGTTTTGGCTATTGTTGTGAAGATCTTCCCATACACACAAAAATATATATAAATTAACACCTCTTCATTTGCACAATAAAAAAGGAGTATTATTTAGTGTTAAATTGAAACAGAAAGAATTTCTTTATTTACAATAATATAAGATAAAAAAAAACAAATAGGAAACGTTTATCAATCTAACATGTTTCAGTTTTTATTAAAGCTTCGTCAGAGACTGAGATACGGACAAAAAGAAGAAAGAAATTCTGTTATCTGTCTATATTCCTGAGATGAGATATTATGTACATTATTTACATTATTCGGACTATTATCCTCATCTTTGTCGCCATATTTATCACAACGTTTCGGCCGTTGTACGCTCCGGCCTTCTTCAGGTAGTTGGAATATCGAACTGAACCGTTTATTTCCCTCACTGGGGTAGACTGTTCTAGTTCCACTTACCATGTTTAATGGATGTCAGTTGTCAGTTATTTCCTGTCAATTTCCCTCTGAAAGTTCTCCACTGCCTTAACCGGGTATTGAACTCACACTCATTGGGTCCTGTCACTGGAACTAACCAAAGCGTTTATCCATGTGTCCTCAAGAAGAACTTTCCTCGGTTCTCGGGGGGTTTGAATGCACGAACTGGGTTTGTCTCTCTTCCATTGTGTGCATGTGTGTGGGTACCGGTGTGTGTACGCACATATAAATCAATCTAGCCACCGAAATTGTTGCGATGCCCGAGTAGCAGTCGGCTTCTATTTTTATATCCGTAAGAGGATTCGAAATCTAATTTCACATAGAGGTGTGAACTTTTTAAATACAAGGTAATAATTGGTTAGAAAATAATTTCACACCGGCACGAAAAAATCTTTTTCTCGAATTTGCTGGAGTGGTGAAGGGAGTTATTATTTTTTTTTTAATGGTCCAGAAATAACACATAGTAGATCTATAACTACGTCTGCAAGTATTTTGACGATGTTTGACCTGGTAATAATTGTTTATCAAACAAACCTTCTGATAGGATTTTATTGGTTGACAAATATATATAAGATTTAATTCGTATATCAGAACTTTAAAAAATTCGCTCAGAATTACATCTGCTGTTTCGGAACGTCCTGATGTGAACAAGCATTTCAGTTTTGAAACTGATTTTTTTTTAAACGGAATGAAATCATGTGCGCGCGTGTGTGTGTGAGAGAGAGAGAGAGAGAATGAGACGACAGCGTCCTGTATGGCGTCATGAATCTTACGAGGTCCCTCACATCATAACAGCAGAAATTCGTGTTCACGGAGATAAAAGAATACTTGACAGGAAACAAAACGTACAGGAATAACAGGAAAGCATGGCAAATTGTATGTTAATTTCATACAATTTATTTATGTTTTTGTGTGTATTGTGTGTGTACTGTTTAGGATACAATTGTTTATGGTACATGTGATAAAAGGGAGAAGCCATTCCGTATTATTACACGCCATATTACAGAGAGAAATCGGACACGTGTTGCCTGTATCAAGGTTCGTGGTGAAGCTGTTGAATTTAACGTCTTTTGACGGGGTGTCCGTATTTCCGGTAGGAACAGTTTTTATTGCATGCTGGGAGTATTTTATAATCCTTATATTTATATTTAATTTATTTTATACAACTTTTTATGCTATCATTTTATCTTGTTTATAATTTTCTTTATTATTATTATTATTATTATTACTTTATATTTTATTTTTATTTATTTATAATAATAATGTTCCTACAGTCTTCAACGTATAGGCAGCGTTCAATACACAAGTTAGTTTAATAGGTAAAAATATTTTGCATCTATTTTTGTGACATTGTAAAGTATATTCCCTTTGTAGTCCAACACATTCTACCTTCTAAATGACTTTGGTGCTATTAAATTGAAATAAATTTATTTGTACAATTTCTATAGACCTGCGTCAGGCGATATCTTTGTTTACTGAAAAATAAAACCATTGTAAAGCGATCACTGGTAACCTTCGTACTGTTGTTTCCATTTTCTTTAAAGAAGAGTCTTGTACCAATTCAATGCTCTGTGGTTGGCGCTTTCATTAATTTGAAATGATAATTGAAAAAAGTCCTATTTTATTGTTGAAGTAAAATTAATCGACTTTTATTATGTTGTTGATTTTTCTGTGCATTTTTGTTTCGGCGTAAATTTTAACATTTCGGAAGACGAAAGACGTTTATTAACTGGTTACAAATCTTGTCCTCCAACTGTGTACCCACCCACGACGCTATAGGATGGCTGGGAGGTATCTGAAACTCTTTCAATTTTTGATGGAACTAAAAACTAAAAAAAAGGCTAAATTTCTTCCTGGCTTCAATCTATGACGATGTTCTAAGCAGCATCATTTATATGGAATTATTACTGACATTAATTCTCAAAACAAATTAGAAAAATTTCATGTTTTTATTTTTAATTATTTCACCCCACGCAAGGCAATAAAGACGCATGGGGTTACCTGATAATTAACTCGTTTCTTTTTCTATCCTTTATAGGATTTTTTATTGGTAGAAAAACATTACGAAAAAATATTTCAAACAAATTTAAAACATTTAAGTTATATGGCCACATTACAAAAACAGACGACACGAGCCGAGTTTAAAAACAAACTATACACATATTGTTAACTTACAAAAATGAAGACATTACACAAATTAAGTGCATTGTGCGCCAAATGATGGCCAATAACATGTATGTAAATTATAAATGAAAATGAAATGTGCCTTTTTGCAATAAAAATTATAATCCTGCTTAAGGCCATCAGAAAAGGTAACTACATAAAATGAAAAAAAAAGGAGAAAATACTTCTCTGAATGATTTAGAATATTCTTGTAACATTTGTTCATCTAAGTCACATGTACAGGCTTTGTGTCCCAAAGGTGGGAAAACCCAATTAAATACTAACTTATGCATTAAGCCTAGGACTGCAATATTCTAGACACTATTGTAAAGTATCTGTCGCCAAAGAAGACAGAGTGTTTTCCTCTAATTGTTTGATTGATACTGGAAGTCAGCGATGATATTTCTCAGACTTAGTTCTCAAAAAATTGCATTATGAAACAAAAACTTCCACTAGAGAATATGATATAAAGACATTTCTCGGTTCCAGTAGGAATTTTTGGTAACGAACAAATCTTAATGTAAAATACTATAATAATTATTATAAAACATTACCGATTTTAATCGATAATGAATCTGATATAAAATTTCATTTTGACCGTGATAAATAATTTGAAGGGTCTCAACTACAGACAAGCTTGCGACTTTTCTAATCTGAACAATAATGATATGACAAATATCTTATACTTTCTCTCAACAATTTAATGTATTGTGAAAATTTTAATACTTATTAACCAGTTAGTATTCCCTTCAGATCAGCATCTAGTCATTTCATTAAACATTGAACAATTCCAGTGCCCTGTTTAAAAAAATAAATAAATACTTTTCGAATATCCAAATATTTCTGAATGTTCACGTTTTTAAATACAGTTTGTAATGAACAAATTGTCGTCTAAATTAAGCAAAACTGAAAATAACAGACATCTCAATTTAACAATTCACCAAAAAAATGCACAAAAAATATCTTGAAATACTAAAGAGTAAATTTATTCAATAAAATCGGCATTGGCTTCAACCACAAATTCCAAACGACTTCGGAATCTCCTGCATCTCTTCCGGACAGTCTCCTTGTTTGAGTTGGTAAATACTGCCATAATCCTTGCCTTCAGTTCATCTTTGGTTTTACAAGGAGTTTTGTTGGTCTCTTACTCAACTTCAATAATCAAGGGGATTGCAGTCTGGTGAGTTAGGTGGCCAGATATAAGGGGTTTTGTGGTCGCAGAAATTGTCTGACAGTCATGACTCGGTTCTCCTGCTTGTGTGAGTCCTGTTGCCAGACATAGGGACTTCCAGCAGCCACACTCTTGAACTAGGACAGTACTACCTCCTCAAGACACTTGATGTAGGCCTCCGTGTTGAGTCTGAGGCCCTCATCACCAAATTCGCGAGTTCTTTTCTTATCAGAACGATCACAGTGATATTTCCGAGCTGCCGTACCTTCGTAATCACCATTAGACTCATCCAGCTCTTTCCAAATCCTTTACACTATCCTCAGATTGACAAACAAACGATCTGAAATGTTTGTATTGAAGCTTCCGGTGCCAATTCCAAGCAGTACAGTATGCTGTTTCTAAATTTCTGGCTGAGTGAATTGCATCATGGTGCTCTTTTTCTTTGGGCAGTCGACATAATCAAAAACAAAAAAAAAAAAGCGCATTCGTGAAATTAAAAAAATAAAATGGCGACAATTTACCCATCGCATCCCGTATAACGTCATACTTTTTATTGCCGGTGATTGTATTTAAAATTGCTCTCTTCTTTTTAAATTTCTTCTCATCCTAATTTTTCTATGCTTTGCGTTAGGCCAACCAAGGCAACGAAGACGGCATTCCGCCATTTTTTTTACAAATGGAAAGGGTCTGCCTGTCTTGAAAAAAAATGACTAAGAAAAAACACAACTGATGTTTTACTAGGATTGGACAAAGCCATATAAATAGGTAGGGATGGGCACTTCGAGGTGGTGTAATGGTTAGCAAACTTGTCTCGCTAGAACCATTACGACTGAGTAGTGAGTTCGATCATCATTGGGTACCCCATACTTTCGGCCTTGTGCCACCTCTAAGCTACACTTGGAAAATAACTTGGGCACCTCGACGTGGTGTAATGGTAAGCAAGATTGTGTCGCTAGAACAATTACGACTGAGTAGTGAGTTCGATCCCCACTGGGTGCTCCATACTTTCGACCTTGGGCTACATCTAAGCAGCGCTTAGAAAATCACTATAAATAGGTAAGGAGATTCTGTTGCCTTACTCTTCCAATAAGTGGGAAATGCTTGTCTTGACAAGAAACATTTGAATTATTCGCTGGGTTTAAACAAGCACAATGGTGTTGAGTGAAATTAACACAGTCTCATGTACGACTAAATAGACTCCATTTATGGTTAATATATTTATTTATAGCGTGAACATATTTATATAGCTATCGATAAAATAGGACTGGGTTTTGCCATAAAAGAATAAAAGATTTTACTCTCTCTCTCTCTATATATATATCTTTCTCTCTCTCTCTCTCTCTCCGTGTGTATGTGTGTGTGTGTGTTTCATTAAAGACGACAGACACAGTACTAAGATTAAGCTTTTTATTTAATTTTTCTTGTGTTCAAACAAGTATTTTCTTTTCCAGACACTGAGTGTGTAGAAGCTGCCCAAATGTTCTGTAATTCCGAGCGATACTTTTAGCCATTATTAAGAATGATTTTATTTTTGATTTTTAACTGGATCTATGGGTTGTGTGTATGTATCTAGAGTTATAGGGATTTTTTATTTTCCGAACACGATTAGCACATTGTGGCCGTGTTTGTAGCTAATATTATTGGGTGCTGGCCTTTTCTTTTTATTATTAAAGCTTCCATTATTTTTAATCTTTTTTTTACATGTGGATAAGGTTATTATGCTTATATTTTCTACTAGTAGTTTTGATTTTGCAGGGGTGTTGTTATTTTTTAGAATAAGGTTAGCTGTTTTAAATTTTTTTGTAGTAGATAATTTTTTTGTTCGAGTCAACTGGAATTTCTTTATGATATTTAACTTGTTGTCTGTTCATAAAACAAAAGTAAATTACTAATATTATCGTGCAGCATAACACGTGGAGCTCTTTAAAAATCATCATTAATTCATTTGTCTCGCAGACCGTTCCACGTCTAGTGAATCCGATTCCCAATTGATATTCCAAAATTGCCATTCTATACCAAACTACGATAAGCTTAGTAACGACTCTGGATGTCGATTAAAGAGAAATGGTTAACGAACTACAGTGTAACCCGGATATAAGAGAGTTGCCGGGATCGGAGAATGAGTCTCTTATATCCGGGTTTCTCTTATATCCGGGTTTGGTCTATTTTGTTTAGGTAAGTATGGCTCTAATTTGGGACCAGATAAAATCTCTCTTATATCCGGGTCTCTTATATCCGGGTTACACTGTAGTTAAATCCATATTGTTGCTCCGAAAACCTTTTACAGATTGGTTTCACCATTGCTGCAAAAGGTCACTTTTGAAGCAATGGTGAAACCAATCGTTTTCCTGCAGGAAACATTCGGTGTTAATTGACTGAACAGTTCCTGGCAGTTGAAATTTATAAAATCTTTTTCTTAAAACAGTTTTTCAGTCCACTGCTATTGTTCTTTCTAATAATGATGGGAGTTTACTTCCAAACCTTTCGTTTAAAGTATTCAGAAACTTCATTGCGAAATTATTTTCTCTTCTAGTTAAATATGCTAGAAATTTATGCTGTTTCTTCTCTTGAAAGTGTTCCAGTGATGTGGTTTTTTGTTATTTTTCAATCGGTTTCAATGCATGCTGGACAGAAAAAACACTAAGACAGAAGGAATTGCGGGGCGTGGAAGAATTAGTAACAGAAACATTAATAATGTGCGGGAAGAGAAAAGAGTAATCAGTAGGTAGCGATTGACATTGCACTTACACTTTTGCAGATTAAAGTTGACTGGAAAGCAAGGGAGTTCCGCAAGCGAGAAGTGCGAGCAAAGAAACTGTTATCATAGAATTTATGGTTACATCTACCCAGTTCAACTCTAAATTGATGAGATCTCGACGCCAATCTAGTACTGCGCTTAAATTCAAAAAGTCCAGGTATCATAGCGAAAAGCTCATCCGAACAACTATCATGAAAGTACTTCTAGAAAAGGTACAGAGAACAGGGGAAAGTGAGTGAAGCCGACTTGCCAGATCAGGACCGATAATATTGCCGATGCTTCTTTGGATTTCAACAAGGAGCTCAAGATAAATAACAGGAGCACCTGACCATCCGTGACATAAATATTCTAAGCCTGGATACATTTGGTTCTTCAACTGTGATTTTGTAGCACCAGTCTATAGATTTTTGATGAAGGGTCGTTTTCGTTAAAAGTTAGAGGATTCATTTACTTGAAGTTGTTGTATACAGATGATAGTGTAGGCATTTTATGAACGAGTCGGAGGCCATAAGCTAAACTAAGTACCCTTGACGCATATCATAGCGCAAAGGTAATATTGAAAATAAAATTGACATATTTACATGAAAGTGTTACTGGGCACGATATTTAGACGACTACCAAGCCAATAATTTAATGTTAGTTTGTTTTGTTTTCTTCTTTTTTTATCATCTTTTTCTTTTAGTTTTTTTTCTCTCGGCATCAATTCGTTCGAAGTACATCAAAACTTATTCTATAGTTCTTTCCATCTCGGACGACTGGTTTTGTTTTGTTTTCTTTCGTTTTTTGCATTGTTATGAATAATTTATTTGGCTGCTGCTCATTTCAATCAGTACTGCCATAAGCAGTTTCGATTTATAGGGGAAATTTCCACTAACCTCGAAAGAATTCGATTTTTTATCATCCCCTCCTCAAAAATGCTCTTATCTTAGTTCATTGCTTATATGCAGAAAAAACGGAATTTCCACAAGTAAAAAAAAGAAGGACTAAAGTTTTGTGGAAAACAAGCCCCAAATCTCCGGATCGCCATCCTCATCATCTATTAGTTTACCAAGTTAAATGCAGGGTATACGGTGCCTGTGAAAAGCGGTTTTAATAAGTCGCTTCCCGCCTTCCACTGAAAAAAAAAATGCGTAAACAGTTTTGAACCCTATCAAGGTTTATAAGAATAGATCTAACAGTTTCAGCTTAAATATGTGTTGCAGAATCGTTTTCACAGTGGAGGCTTGTATTTCACTAAGTCGGTCCTAAAAAGGTTCGACGTAAGAACTTGCAATAATAGTTAATGACGCAGAAATCTAGTTGCGGTGGTTGATACTTTAATGTCCGACATCGACTGACTGACAAACTCACTGAGCGGTATTTAGTCAACCCCGACGATGTCATCATGTGGCACAAGGCCAGTTTAACGTGGGATCTCCGAGCTCGTGGGTTCGGCCAAAAATATGCCCTTTGAATCCGTATAAACGAGTTCAGGGTCGGTTTACCTCCCCGAAAGAGACCCCGCCCTTCTGCGTAGCCTCGTTCGGGTTGCTCCCCGCCCGAAGGCAGAGGTCAGCCGGTCGTCCGACTTCAGACTAAAATCAGACCAACTCACTGAGCTCGGTATTTATCAATCCACCCACGAGGACCGAATGTGGCACAAGGCCGGTTTAATGTGGGTCTCTCCGAGCCCGTAGGCTCGTCCAAAAATATAGCTTTTGAACCCGCCTAGACGGGTTCAGGCCCTGTCTACCTCCCCGAACGAAACATTGCCCTTCGGCAAAGCTTCGTCCGAGTTCCTCTCTGCATTAGCAGAGAGTTCGACAGAACGCCGACTCGGAAGCTCACAAAGGCAGCGTACTACACTTTGATCCTAGCAACCGGGCCGAGCAGCTCACTGAGCTCCCTGGCGACTGCTACTACTACTACTTATTATATGTGGGAGAGTCTATTAACAATAGAATAGGTATGTTCCGATATAACAATATGGCAGCAATATTTCTTTTCTTTTTTTTATCTAATCTGACTCTTGTAAAGATAAAATGTGACAAAAGGGATTCAGATACTTCATGAAGAGATAGTATGAGCCAACCATCTTTCCAGCATTTTTAGCAGCGGATCATATATATGGTGGTGTAGTGAGTTCAATCCTCATCAAATACCTCTCAACGTTTTCTTTTCATTTTGGAAACTAAACTAAACTAGTTAATTATATAATCCGTAGTTTGTTGGTAGTAAGATTTTCGTTTTGGCAGAGACATGTATAAGAAATCATAGAAGCGGCTTATGCACCTTTTAATATGAAAGGTAGGATTTTTTTTACTAATGTTCACCCAATACAAGGCCCAAGGGCCACTCAAGGTGAAGAGTTACTGTCTGGAGTTATATTAGCATAGGAAAAGACGGGCGTTAGAAGTATAGAGCTGAAGTTGTCTTTAGAAGGAACCGGAAACCAACTCCTAAACAAGAAACAAGAGATAAACTGCTGTATTCAAAAACCGGGGAGGAGTGTGAAACGGACGACAGACGAACCTATTTACTCCTATTAATAAAGGAGGGGAAAATAAATTAATAAAAATAAATAAATAAATAAATAAAATGAAACAGTGAATAAACTTTCAGGCGGAGACTTTAGAAGGAACCGGAAACCTAATCCTAAACAGGAAACAAGGAATAAACCTCTCCTCATATTCAAAAGATATTAAACAAAAACAAAAATCTGCACTCTCAGGAAATTTCTAATATATACAGGGTGCGATGGATAAATTGACGCCATTTTATATTTTTAATTTCGCGCATGCGCGTTGTTTGTTTTTGATTTTGTCGACTGCACAGTATAGTAGAGTCAGTTGTACACCATCTATGAGAAAAAGAATACCATAATGGAATTCACTCCGCCAGAAATTTGAACGCAGCATACTGTACTGGTTGGCCTTCGTCCCGGAAAGGTGCAACATAAACATTTCAGAGTATTTCGGTGTCAATCTGAGGACAGTGAAGAGGGTTCAGGAAATAATTTTGCTATTTTTCTCCTCTTTTATATTTTTCGTCCCCTTTTTAATATTAAATTGTATTTTAATCGCAGTTCCTCGTTTCCTCCGAGTTTGTCAACATGGTAAACAAAAGCACATAGTTACAATATATATATATATATATATATATATATATATATATATATATATATATTGTGTGTATTTAGGCAGCATCTTTTCATTCATATACGTTTCATTAAACAATATAGACAAGTTTTGTCTATTTATTTTATGTAAATTTTTTTCGTAACTTCTGATAAGTTTAATAACATTATCGTTGAAAGAAGAAAGAAATTCACAGTAGTGATCCATATTTTTTAATACAATCTAAGCTTTCGGCTTACTTAAGCCATTATCAAAGATGTCAATTACAACATATTAAACAATATACGGACACGACACTGATGATAGTCTGTCAATCTTATATACCAACGGCTTTTGATTCATACTTCTACAATTCACTCTCGTGTGGTCATGTGTGGCGTCATGAGATGCGGTGCGATTTTCGCTTCTAGCGACTTATATGTACGTGTTTATCGTTGCTTAGAAATCTTCTATGTAAACATTGTCAGACTATCATCACTGTCTTGTCCGTATATTGTTTAATATGTTGTAACTGACATCTTTGATAATGGCTTAAGTAAGCCGAAAGCTTAGATTGTATTAAAAAATATGGATCACTACTGTGAATTTCTTTCTTCTATCAACGATAATGTTACTAAACTTATCAGAAGTTACGAAAAAAATTTACATAAAATAAATAGACAACACTTGTCTATATTATTTAATGAAACGTGTATGAATATATATATATATATATATATGTGTGTGTGTGTATGAGATAACGATA
>OZ010600.1:32671090-32693590 GCA_963932145.1 Acanthosepion lycidas | reverse complement strand
ACAGAAACTTCAGCTGTCTCTTCCTGATGTTAAGAATAAGACTCCACCTTGTTTGCATCCTCTCCAAGGCCTCATCGTTGCTAATACGCTCGGTCCATGATATCCTAAGCATTCTTCTGTAGAACCATATCTCCGTCGCCTCGGGTCTCTTGTTCATCTTTGAGGCAATCGTCCAACATTCGCTGCTGTAAAGAAGGACAGATGTCACGTAACAGTTCAGTACTCTTTTCTTTGTTACCAAAGAAATCCTCCCCTGTCTTGCAATAATCTGGCCATCTTTTGGAATACGTCCTTGGCCATCCCAATCTGTCTACGGATCTCAGTGTCGCACTTACCGTCCTCTGTCAAAACACTTCCCAGATATTTAAACTTCCGCACCTGCTTGATTTTAGTGTCCCCGACCTACAAATCACATTTTGGGCTCATCTTTTTACTGATGACAATGCATTATGTCTTCTTGTAGTTTATGCTTAGTCCCTTCTTCTCGCTCTCTTACGCTGCCTTCTGCAGGAGGTTTTGTAATTTTTCTTTCGTTCTGCTATCAATACTATGTTATCTGCGTGTCTTATGTTGTTAAGATTGTGTCCGCCAATACTGAATACTGGTAGGATTGCCAATTCTCTCATAATTGCCTCGCTGCATAGGCTGAATAGGTCTGGTGAGAGGAAAACAACTAGGATAAAACTATCAAATTTCTTACAGTAATACAACACACAGGAGAAAAAAAACAACAACAAAAATTCCCGAAAGTGTGACTCCCAATTCATTGTTTATTTCTCGTCTCATTGATAAAGAGCACAGGCGTGTCCGAAAATTCCAACTTTAAAATCTTTTTCTTCGTGCTTCGGTTAAGCTAAAAGGCTTACTAATATAAAATAAATGTCTTCAGTCTTATTGACAATATTATCATTGTGTTGTCTTTTTATTCTTCGGATCTACATATTATAAGAAGCATACGGGAGCCATCTTTATATGATGATGGACATTCCCGTCGATTTAGACGTATGAGGATCTGATAACGTCATTCAGTTTTTATGTTTGTGTCGTATGTGCCACTTTAGTCCCGCTAGTGACCTACATACAAGTCCACATATTGTACAACGGCGAGGATTTCGAGATATAATCACAGGAATATTTGCTGTCGCTTTTCATCGTGGTCTTTCGTCTCATAGCCAGTCAATACTGGCACAAATATTTCCATTTATCGGTATCCAGGGCAACTCGTTCGAAGTTACTATGGGGCACATTGACAGCTGAGAGGTTACTCTTTAATTTGGCTTTATACCTGAGCCACGGCCATCCAACAGTCCTGTCAACTGTGAAGCCGACTATACATCAGGGCCTTAGGTATTCTGTCGTCACTCATCCTCATCTTATATATATATATATATATATATATATATATTATAAACTGTTACATTTTTTTCATAAAAGGCAAGAAAAAAAAATTATGTCAAAAAAAGGGAAGAAAATAAGAAATCAATAAAAAGAAAAGGAAGAGAAAAGAAAAGAAAAGCATAATAAATCAACCCTGTTCCCAAGAGAAGGAAAAAAAAAGAAAAGAAAGGAAAAAGAAGGAGGGGAGTATATCCAAATTTTACAGATACAAAGGAAGAGGGAAAAAAAAGAAAGCATAAAAAATCAACCCTACTCCGAAGAAAAAAGAAAAGAAAAGAAAGGAAAAAGAAGGAGGGGAGTATATTCAAATTTTACAGATACAAAGGAAGAGGAAAGAAAAGAAAGGCATAAGAAAGCATAAGAAATCAACCCTATTCCCCAGAGAAGGAAAAGAAAAGAAAGGAAGAAGGAAGAGGGGAGAATATCCAAATTTTACAGATACAAAGGAAAAGGAAAGAAAAGAAAGGCATAAGAAAGCATAAGAAATCAACCCTGTTCCCAAGAGAAGGAAAAGAAAAGAAAGGAAGAGGGGAGAATATACAATTTTTACAGATACAAAGGAAAAGGAAAGAAAAGAAAGCATAAGAAAAAGAAATGAATAAAGAGAAAGAAATGAAAAGCTTAAAAAATCAATCCTGCTTCCAAGAGAAGGAAAAAAAAATTCTTGCCTTTTATGGAAAATTTTCAACAAATTTAGAAATAAGTGATGTTTCATAAATTGTAATTTTAAATAAAATCGTTTATTATCATTGCTGAGACGTGTTTAAACGCCGAAACGAAATATGCAATTTTGTAGTAGTTGCTTGCATAACAGATTAACAGATGTAACAGATTATAATAAATATTTATTGCTCTACTCTTGTATTGAGCCCTTTTTTAAAATTAATGTTATGGACGTTTGAATTTATATTCTTTTCGTTCTTTTACATTTGTGTATATATATATATATATATATATATATATATATATATATATATATGAAATAGCCTATCACTCAACAAATCTTTGTATACTATGCTGTACTGTGCTGCGAAACGATGTTTTATTCAATGAATAAAAATATGAGAGACAAAAAGAAAAACGCCGGCATTGCATTAACATCGATATGATTGCTTTAATTTATGCGATAATGTATTACGCTCTCATTGTAAGACATTGATTCTTGATACAATGAGTGTTGCGACATATCGATCGATCGATAGCCCAGATTTACCTGTCCGTACTTTCAGTTAATTTTGATCATTTTTTTTCAACATCATCTGTTCGCCTCTGACGATTCGAGCTGAAAACGTTGACGTTCTTACCATATTCGTATTTGTAACAAAAATCTAAAACAAAATAATAATCTTTAAACAATGTGTTTGAATTATTAAGTAAAAATAAAAATCTGTAATTTTCGATTTTTACTTTATTGAACAATACTTGTTTCGTTATTTTTTCCTGTATCATCTTTCAGGAAACTTTATATATAATTCCATTTGAAAGAATTTTTCTTGGTAGAGAATGGGAGAAGAGAGAACGTCCACTGTCTTATTCTGAATATTAAAATAAACAGGACACAGTAACAAACAAGACTCGAAAATACTTCGTGAAATTTGAATGGTACACACATTTATTATGCAGAAATAAAACAATGTAACAAAGTAAAAATTTTTACAAAAACACCTGCACAAAAATTTCCTTTCATGCGCCTTATTATGAACAAGGTTTGACAACATAACAAAAGCATAGAAATAAATGGTTCTAAATGAAGATTTACAATACAATTTTTTTGTAAATCATGAAAGAAAAAATATTTGAGGTGATATGAAAGCAATTAGAAAAATTAGGATAATTACCCTTAGAAAGAATAAAGATGCACTCTCCTAATAGGTAAACGAAAAAATCTGCGCGATTTTTCCACGAAAATCTCACGTAGGTTTAAGGATATTTTTGCAATGTCGTTCTGTTTTCTTTCTGCTTGGCTTCCATGTGCTAATCCGAGACTTTTATTGATCCCTTTGAAATTTATTTGTTTTAAATTTTCCTTTCCGGAGGTCGACCTCAAGGTCCTACTTGTTCATCTTCTTTTTCGTTTAGCGTAGTTTTTAAGAATGCCGAAACTTTTCTACCCTTTGCTCTTGCTGGCGACTTTCACACAAGGAAGTCTAAAATTTTTCCGAAGCCAGATTCGTATCTGACGTTCGAGTCTTTCACCTCGGTCACATGAGACGTCTAATACCTTCCGCTGTTCATCCATAGACCCCTCTCAAATACCATCAGACGACGCACAAACGGACCTCAATTTAAACTTTACGAGGGCATAATTCACCCTTTTCATTAGACAATGATACGAGGGTAATATATTTTTTGAGAATTTGAAAAAAAATGAATCCCCAAATGTCAACCACGATCGTTATTTCTGGCTGTTCTTTTGAGAGCCAATTCTAAATATTAAAAAAATAAGCTTTTACACACAAATGAAACAATCTGTAATAAACCATCTGACTTTCTTTTGATACACGTTTCCCAAGAGTAATGTATAAGTTTGGTTTGGTTTCGTTTGGTTTATTTAGTTTTACGGCATGTCAACCTCAGTGGGTTATTTAATGTCGACATCATTTTTAGGATAGATTCATATGAATAAAATATGTATTCTTTGGTTTAGATTAGTTTGGTTTATTTTGTTTTACGGCATATTAACCTCAATCGGTTATTTAATGTCGACAACATTTTTTAGGATAGATTCGTATGAATAGAATATGTATTCTTTAGTTTAGATTAGTTTGGTTTATTTTGTTTTACGGCGTATCAATCTCAAAGGGTTAATTAATGCCGACAACATTTTTAGGATAGATTCGTATGAATAGAATATGTATTCTTTAGTTTACATTAGTTTGGTTTATTTTGATTTACGGCATATCAACCTCAATGGGTTATTTAATGCCTACAACATTTGTTATTGCTGGTAATATTTGTTAATATTTATTTACGGAGACATGTTAAGGCCTTTAGCCTTAATATGTCTCCGTATTTTCTTTATTTTATAATGGGCTGATTTACTTGACTCCCCACTGAGCCAGGTTGTGATACAAGGTCAGTTTTAACGTCGGGATCCGAGTGTCTTCACTCGGGCCGCTGGTCATAGCTTAAGAGCTTGTCATAACTGGTCTTAGCAGGTCCAAGCTTGTCAGAGCCGGTCCAAGCTAGTCATAGATGTGATACTACCAGTGCAGGGACGGTTCCCTGCGCCCGGCAAGTATCAGAATGTGTATACCACTCAGGAGAGGGGTTTACACACTCAATGGATTTTCTAAGCGTAGCTTAGATGTGGCACAAGGCCGAAAGTGTGGAGCACCCAGTGAGGATTGAACTCACCTTTCAATCGTAATTGATCTAGCAAGTTTGCTAAACATTACACCACGTCGAAGTGCCAAATGGCGATTTTTGTAGCACAAGGTCGAAAGTAAGAAGCACCCAGTGAGGATCGAACTCACTACTCAGTCGCAATTGTTCTATCGAGACCATCTTGCTAACCATCTATTTTATAATGTGTCCTTCCTCCAGTTGTCTTTCACGGGCTATAAGACACTACAGTTCCCTTTGCAGTCTTTCGTGGTTTTGAATAAGATCGATGTAGCAGCCCAGGTTAACCTTCTCTCACAATATACTCGGCTATAGCTTAGCCTGGTCCAGTATAACACCAGGAGTAGCATTAAGGCTAGCCTATTTCATAGAAAATAGCCTAGTCTAAACTCTACCGGCGTAGGTGAGTTTTTACCTCCTTTTCCTGTTAACGTCTTAACTAGAATGTTATGTGATAGTTTCAGTCACTAGTAATAATGGCGGATATGGAAACATTCAACAGGAATCCATGTTTCTAAAAAGTAATTAACCTGTTTTGATTAATGCAGCTATTTACTTGTAGTGAAAGAGATAATCACCTACCTTGAAAAAGAGTTCGTGTTTTTTGTGTGACCTACCAAAGACAAAAAATTACCGAAAATAGTTAACAAAAATCTGCTACTTCAAGTATCAGAATCTATGCTAATGTTCTTTCCTCCCCTGAATGGCGTGGCCAATCAGAAAAATCGTTCGGTAAATAAAAGCTGTTGTTTTTCGCTTACGAGGGCACGATTTTTTCTGAGCTTGGTGAATGAATATTCGTTTTTACTGGCGAGAAGTGAAGATTAGATGTGTGACTCCATTTTGTCGTTTCTGCGCTGTCTGTTGGACTGCTACAACGGACTATCCGTTTGAACTGTGATTTGGCTACAAGTGTTGCAGACGAGAGACAGAAGAAACCTATTGCAGGCGTTTATTGCTACTATAAGTTGACAGTTTTTTTTTCTTATTTTTACTACATTAGTAAAAGTAACCAGAGTGCTCTAGATTATACAATTTTGTTAGTAAAAGAAGTTTATATATTAGGTTGGTGCAAAAATAATGACGTAATAATGTCGTTTTTAGACGTTAAAAAATACGTCAAAAAACGACATCATTACGTCATTATTTTTGCACCAACCTAATATCTTTATCTTTGAATTGCTAGCGTTTCATATTCTTGACAAGCACAATAGGCATCCAGAGATTGAGCCTACTAATGTGTAAATAATGGTACAGCATTGTCTTGTTTAAACTATATCCATCCAGGCCTTTATTATTAAAGAATCAATATTAGATTGAGGGTTGTAGACTGCATACACCAAACAATGATAGTCAATTACAAAAATTGCCATTCTTCAATGACTTAGGCCAAAATCAATTGACATGCAGAAGTTATTAATGTGCAAACCAATGCATCAGAATAAAATTGAGGTCTGTAGAATAAACACTAGGAATCTCTGCGGACGTATGACGCTACATAATCCATATTATCTCGATCTTCTGTGGCTGGAATAATATACATTTTGTTACCTTGGAAAAAGAAGTCGCATATTCATATAGTAGACCTTAGAGAATGGTGGAAATCAACAAATTTTACTCTCTTTCCAAGTCTTAAGTATTGTCTTCATTTTCTTTTTCAATGATCACAAATCACTATTTTTTAGTTATTTTGTCATGCGTTCAGAACATCTTGTTATACAGTGGAAACTCGCTTCACGAATTTAATTCGCTCCTGAAGCCCGTTCGTAAACCGAAATTATTTTTCCAACAGAAATCAATGTAAAATGGATTAATCCGTTCCTGGTCCCAACAGTACTTTGTGCACAAGTTTATACACAATCATTAAATCTGAGAGAGAAATAAATAAACCCAATACTAAACAGATAAAATATAGACGAACACTTCAGTTTTAGCGTACCTGCATGTAGGAGAGCTGATGGCGTAAGTGGAAGGGGAAGGAAAGAGATGTTATTGTTTGGAAAAGGGAAGGAAAGACATGATCGTCTCTTTATTTATAAGAATAGTATAGATCGTTGATTTTGCCATATGAAACTGAGTAGGAAGAAACAATATCATCAACAATTGTTTTTCTCTTAACTTTTCATTTTCCTTTACCAGTATCACTGTTAGCTTTCTTTTGAGCCATGACTGACGACTAATAAAGAGACAAAAAACAAAAGGCACTGTACAATAAAATTGGAAAAGAAAAGCACAATACACGAATGTATACAAAATGACGTTCGACTCAGAAATTATTCCATTCGGGTTAACTCGGATCGGCTCGGTTCGGCTCGTTTCGGCAATGTTGTTCGGGAACCGAAATTTTATTTGATAACCGAAGCATTTTCATCTCGAATATTCTGTTCGAAAACCGATTTGTTCGACATGTGAGACGTTCGAGAACCGAGGATGCTCTGTATTTATTTTATATATTTTATGTCTCATTTTATTCCTTTATTTATTCATTTTTGTTAATGTTGATTTGCATAACAAAATGTCCGGGTAGTGGGGGAAAAAGTTTAGTCAATGTATAAATTTTTATCTACTTTCATACGGCGTAAAGTTTACTTTGTGGTTAAGTTTTTAGGTTCGGTTTTGTATTGTTTTAAATATCAAATCTTCACCTCTGCACCCAAAAGAAAGTCCGAATTAATATCAACAAACAACATGAACGCCACTACAACACACTGTCTTATTGTTACAGTTCCCACCGTTGAATAATCTCCAGTTGAAGCAATAATTTAAACTGGAGGCCATTCATTGTAATGAAAGTTTTCACCTCACTTTTTTAGAGTTCTCACCGACTCCATTGTCTGCTTCGTTACAGCGAATCACAATAGGACTTTTCAATGAAATACCCCCCCCCCTCTCTCTCTCTCTCTCTCTCTCTCTCTCGTTTTTGCAGACTTGGGCCTTCCTGCTGGCAAAGGACGCTTTTTCCATTGACACCGGTATTATTTTAGCTACTTTACACCATCAAAGTTCGTTGTATTAAAAAGTGATGCTGAGAATGTATATATGCATATTTTTGTTCTTGAGAATTTAATACAAAAATATTAAACACTATTTATTTAGAAGAATAATTTTATCTCTACAACATTCTAAAAAGTAATGCAATTAAAACTAATCCAATCACTTACCAATTTATAAAGAAATAAATATGAAAGCAATTTTGTATTCATAAATGTCTAAACATTTACTAAATCATTAAAATATGGGAATCACCTATAAAGAAATTCCTTATTATTTGGCATATTATAAAGTTGGAAACAACTGGCAATTAGTCGATGTTTTGCCAACAATTCCAATAAACAATATAATAAATAAATAGTGTAAATAATTATGATTTATTATTTTTGTTATCGATTCTCCAGAGCAAAGAAAATGTATAAATACACTTTCTTATGTATTTAGGTTTAATTAAGATTCTAATCATCGTTGTTTAAAGGAATAAACATTGCCGAGAAGTGAAGGTAGTTAAACTAAATGCAGCATAAATGTAAACCCGGTTTGTTTGTTTTATTTTTGTTTCTTTTTTTTTGTTTTTTGTTTCTTTTTTTTTTTTTTTTTTTTTTTGTCACACCGTTTTTTTGTAGGTACGAATGTTTAAGTTTACCTTTTAAGTTCTTTTTTCTTTTACACACGGGAGTAATTACCATTTCGAATTAAATGTTTTACTCTTGGTCTTTTACTGTCTTCTCCGTGGTCTTTTTGTGCATTAACTTTGAACTGGCTTTTATTTATTTCTTCAGTCTTTTATCTCTCCTTATATATATATATATATACACGATAGACCTTTTCGTATCTGTTCACAGTACTCTTTATTTATTTCTGCCTGTAGCTTCTAATCTTATCTTATCTAATCTTATATTTTTTCATGTGTTACAATCAAATGAGACAAGAAATGCACTGAAACTATGAAAATCACTTTTATTTGCTGTTTTCTTGCCTCATTTGATTATAATACACGGAAAAATCTTCGTGAATATGAAAGTATTATGCTAAAAAAAAAGGAAACATAATGTTTGTAATTTATTTAATCAGACAAGCCTAAATGAGAATTTGCTGCCTAAATACACAAATGTATTTTATATATATATATATATATATATATATATATATATATATATATATATATATATATATATATATTCTGTTACGCCCGGGACGCAACGAGAAAATAAAAAAAAATATAAGTAAGAGATCCCAAGGTTCGATATAAAAATAAAGAAAAGAACGTTGGGAGGGGAATTCTCCAATTCCGGACGTCGGTAAACGCAGAAAGAAAATGAACCATACACAGACACAGAACAACAGAAGACAACACGAGAATATATAATACAAAGATTTTATTTATAGAATACACAAAGTGTGAATATAAGAAAAAGAAAACTAAATAATGCAAGTGATGGGGAGATAAGTTATCAATTATCTATAGAGAGGACACTCTTTTGGGAGAGAAAATGCTTTCTTAGCTTGTGGGTATACAAACTCTTTGGCACCATAACGTGCCGGACTATTACAACATGACAGCATTTTGTATCATCCATTTGCCTTCCTTTATGATGTTGGAAAGAATATGGGGTTAACGTAACACCCCCTCACCAAAAAATGAAAAATGATCACTTGCGATTCTTTTTCAACACAATAGGAAATGGGATTTATAAAAAAAATAAATAAAAGATTTACTCTCCTCTGTTTCCTTTTTTACACACACACACACACACACACACATATATATATATATATATATATATATATATACATATATATATCAAGGGTATATTCTTTATTATGTTAGCAGCGCGATAAAGGGACTGCATGACTAGAGGTATAGAGGGGTCCATTTACGACTAGGATGGGGCTTGGTTTCCCTCTCTCGTAATATGGTTTGAGCATATTAATGTGGCACATTTGTGTTTCTTTCTTTCGGTCTGGAGTGTTGAGGTCGCTAACCTTCCGGGAAATTTCGTCAGGACCGTGAAAGTGAGCCTTCAGGGGGTAACCAGACAAGGGTAACCGCACCAGTATTTTCTCTCCGACATCGACACTTCTTCAAATAGTGTTTCGATCGTACTGTCTCTTCATCTTGTTCTGGGCCGTCCGAAGTACTTCCTCTCTGTATCTCCTTGGTAATACCAACTGACGTACACTTGACCAATCTTCCTGGGCAGGTGTGTGTGTGGGCCTCCACTTCTGCATTAAGATGTCGTTCTAAACGTAGTATCCTGAGGGTACCTTGTTCAATTCTTCCTCACGTAACGTTTCTTCGAAAAGGGGGCGATTTGGCTATCCTCTCTCTGTTCGATTGCCATAGACTTTTCTATGGTGGGCATGACGTCTGTTATTTCCTTCCGCGGGTTAGGGCGTGATGTTATGGTCTGTTCGAGCATAGGGTTCGATCCTATCTCATGACCTAAACAAGTTTGGGAGAGGTCAACCACCTCGTTCCCTTCGTCCTCGCTTTCTATTCTGGCACTCGTCTCCTCAGCTCTCTTCCTCGCATTCGCTCGGGTCACCACACATGATGAGAATGTTCCAGGATGCATTTCCTCGATCTTCTCAGTCTCCTCCGAGACGCTCGGTTTTTGAAACACTCTTGGATGCGGTATAACTCTTTCTCCAGCCAGGTCATTTCCCAGTAATGCCTTTCATAGGTAGACTATCAACCACTCCGATGACTATGTCAGAGTCAAGGGAGATCCGGTGAAGCGGTACACTAACAAAATTACTTCCTACCCCTTGTATAACTACTCGTTCGCCCGTAGCTGTCTCTGATCCGCGTGGCATGTCTTCTTCGACTATCAGAGATTGGGTTGCTCCTGTGTCTCTTAGGATTTTGATTTTAACCCTCTTCGTGGGGTCATCCACCAGACATACGGAGCCGTTCGACACAAATGGTTTGTATTCCTCTCTGATTTGACCCTTGATCTTCTTACTGAGATCCTTATGCGACGATATAAACCCTTGTGCTTTATTTGAGACTGCACTTCTGTATTCGACACTTTTCTTCTCGAAACAATTCGCTGTCATGTGTCCTACCTTCCCACAGTAGTAACACATTATGTTTTTCCCTCCTTCCGTCCGTCGGGGAGTAAAAGAGCGTGAATCAAACCGTTTACTTTTCGGGCTGTTCGGTCGATGTGGGTTGTTTGCCTGACCAGGTCTTGTCCTCGGACCAGCACTAGCCATTACTCGAGGCTTTGTGCTTCTCCCATATTCAGATGGGTCATCTGATTTATTCTTGCCTTGCTTATGTGTTAGTGCGTATTCGTCCGCGAGGGTAGCCATCTCGTAGGCTGTGTCGACCTGTCTTTCGTTGAGGAATGTTTTGAGGTTATCGTGAACGCACCATTTGTATTTTTCTATTAAGATTAACTGTCTTAACTTATCGTAATACGCACCTATTTCTTTCGCCGAAATCCATCGGTCGAAATATGTTTCTTTCTGCCTGAAGAACTCTACATATGTTTGGTTTTCGTCCATTCTATGATCTCTAAATCTCTGTCTATACGCTTCTGGTACCATTTCGTAGTTTCTTAGGATCGATGTTTTTTACGATGTTATAGTCGGGACTGTCCGCAACTGAAAGTGAGGGATACGTTTCTTGTGCTTTACCTTTCAAAGCTGTCTGTAGTAATATCGGCCAGGCTTCGATGGGCCATTCTAGATTTAAAGCAATTTTCTCGAAGTGTTGGAAATATTTATCCACGTCTTCTTCGTTGAATGTAGGCACAAGTCGGATTTGCCTGGTGAGGTCAAAGTTATTCCGCTCCCTCTCGTGTCGTAATCGTTCTTGTTCCATTTCTCTGATACGGGTTTCCTGACTAATTCTCGCCAGCTTAATCTGGGTCTCAGCTTCGATCTTAAGTTTCTCCAGTTCGATCTGGGCTTCTGAGAGTTGAGGAGCTTCTGACACAAGGTTGTCAAGAACGCTCCGGTCGAAAACTTCATTATCGACCATGTCTTCTGAGACCACTCTCACCAACTGCGCCTTTCGCATAGACCGTCTTACGTCCAACTCCAGTTTTAACCCTATCTGTAAAATATGGTCCTTTTTCAGCTTTAATAGTGGGAGAGTTTAGAAAAGTATCTATTACAGGCATCTCGGTTAATGTGTCTTCCGCAATTCTATGACTGCACTGTTCCTCACTGCGAAGTCTTGTGGAAAAGGAGAAATAATTCCCGGACACGAGCCCCCAATTCTGTTACGCCCAGGGTTTCGTTGGGACTATGATAGCCGGGACGCAACAGAAAAATAAAAAAGAATATAAGAGATCCCAAAGTTCGATATAAAAATAAAGAAAAGAACGTTGGGAGGGGAATTATAAAGATTTTATTTATAGAATACACAAAGTGTGAATGTAAGAAAAAGAAAAAGAAAACTAAATAATACAAGGGATGGGGAGATAAGTTATCAATTAAACAGATACTAATGCGGCGAAATACATATGAATACGAAGATAGCAGATTATAAGATATGGAAAAAACATGCAGAAACTTACATAAGGTTGGTATCGACGTCGAATGACTATTATCGGGGTACAGTTTGTTCAAAAGGATATTCATACACTTCTCTGAAAGTAATGGATGGGATTGACAATGTTCTAACATGATTTTTTGACTAGCGACGTCCAATCCGTGTTGGTGGCGAGGAGAACACACAGAAAAATCACGGGAGTGTAGCCGACTTGGGTTGACGATGTTGATCTAGATTCTCGCGTCGGACCTTTGGTTTTTGGTGGCATCTAATTCTTCTGGCATCAAACAACGAAGTCTGGATTTGGTGACAACTGCTTCTTCTAATGGCAAATAGCTAAGACTGGTTTTGGTGACGTCCGATTCCTCCGATAGCCAGCAACTATGTGAGATCGTTGTTACCTCAACACGTGCGAAACGAAAAACTGCTATATGTTGGGTCACGTGTTGGCCCCACCAAAAAGGTATGCGTCATTCACGGACCCTGTTAATGTCATTCGCACTTATTTGTCAAACAGCGTTCGTTTTGGCCAGTGACTATGGACCTGGTTAATATCATTCGCACCTATCTCTCAAACAGCGTTTGTTTGGGCTACGCATCAGAGACCAGGTAGGAAGTGGGGGGAGAAGGAAAGGTTCTTTTCCGAGAACTGGCCCTGACTCATCTGGGTATAAAAACAATACATATCTCACAATCTGCATATTCAAGAAATAAAGAAGTTATTAAGATTCATATGTCTCGTCGCAAGTACACAAGGTACTGAAAATATACTTATAAAATCTGAGGTGAGGGTACAAATATGGGTTAACGTAACAATATATATATATATATATATATATATATATATATGCGTGTGTGTGTGTGTGTGTGTGAACTATAGACCTTGTTTAAGTTGCCTCGGTGCTAGGTGGCATCTACCAAATACCTACATTGATTGGAATAACTTTCCTTATTATTCACAAATTAGTATAAATCAATCGTACTCGCACAGTCATGTGAAACTTAACTGCCATTCGTCAGTTTCTATAGAGGGGACACTCTTTTGGGAGAGAAAATGCTTTCTTAGCTTGTGGGTATACAAACTCTTTGGCACCATAACGTGCCGGACTTTTACAACATGACAGCATTTTGTATCATCCATTTGCCTTCCTTTATGATGTTGGAAAGAAGGCATGTAATATATTTCTATAATTTGTTAGTGTTTTTTCCCCTTAGGAAAAAAAAACCCTACATTTACATTATTTCAACTTCTATCTAGCGTTATATTTTATAATTTATATGCATTAATTCAAATCATTTAATTGCATAAGATGAGCCTAAAATTATCGCAAAATTTTCTAAAATTCCTTGTGATTAATTGTTTATATACAGTAATACATATGGGTAAAAATGTCGCCATTTTATATTTTTAATTTCGAGCATACACGTTGTTTGTTTTTAATTTTATTGATTGCACGTCATAGGAGGATCAGTTGGGCACCTTCTGTGAGAAAAAGAGCACCATGATGCAATTCACTCAGCCAGAAATTTGAAAACGACATGTTGTACTGCTTGGCATTCGTGTCGGAAACTCCAGCATTTCAGGGTGTCAATCGGAGAACTGTGCAGAGGATTCGGAAACAGTTGTACGAGTCTAATGTTGATTACGAAGGAACGGCAGCTCATAAAACTCACTCTGATCGTTCTGATAAGAAAAGAACTCCCGAAATTGTTGGTGGGTACCTCTGACTCAACACGGAGGCCCACATCAAGTGCCTTGAGGAGGTAGTGCTGCCTTGGGTCAAGAGGTTAGCTGCTGGAAGATCTATGTCTGACAACCATGCTAAACAAGCGGGAGAACCCAGTCAGGGCTGTCAGACAATTTCTGTGACCAAATTACCCCTTACATCTGTCCAACTAACTCCCCAGACTGCCACCCTCTTGGTTATTATGTATGGGGCGCAGTTGAACGAAAGACCAACGAAACTCCTTGTAACACCAAAGATGAACTGAAGGCAAGGATTATGGCAGCATTCTCTAACAAGGAGACCGTCCAGCAGAGATGCAGGAGATTCCGAAGTCGTCTGGAGACCGTGGTTGAAGCCAATGGCGATTTTATTGAATAAATTTACTCTTTAGTATTTCAAGATATTTTTGTGTAATTTTGGTAAATATTTCTGTTAAAATGAGATGCCAGTGTTATTTCATTTTTGTTTAATTTGGACGACAATTGATCTATCGCATCCTGTAAAGACGTAGCCATCAGATTTGATATGTTTTCTTGGGCAGAATAATTTCAAAGAAAAATGCTTTTCGAAAACTTCGTCCAAAGCAATACGACTAATGGGCCGTATGACTTGTTTATATATTTGACTGCAGCTTATAAGAATTATAGTTTTTGTGAACTAGGTTTTCAGAGCTCGGTCAAGTGCCTAGCTGACCATGTACTTTTCGAAATAGAAATCCATACAGAAGTTAAATTAATTGTCAAATCGTGCCGATACAACGTTAGTAACAAGCCGATAGGTTGAATTCCATATACAGAGTTACGGGGAATATCTTAAACAGTTCTGCTAAGGCTCCTAATGAGTAGTCATATCGTATATGTCCGCTGAAGTCGCCAGACAAGTGGCAGACGTGAGAAAGACGTGGAAAGGGTAGCTCGTAGCAATGACTATAAGAAAGGCCACCAAATTATTAGTCAACCCTTGAAATGTAGGAGAACAAGCTAACATGCACATGAGATTTGTTTTGTCATCATCATAGTAGTGAACAAGCGATTCGAACTAGTGCATAACGCTGTCAAACATTATTACTGGAGAAATGTAGACGCTAGTTGGAAACACATAACCGAACTAGTGACCTGAGCAACGAACCTCTCCCCGGTATATTGTTACATTTGGTACCGTCAATAGGATTTCTGACCCCGAGATTACCAGGATAAAAATACAACAAATAGTATTACATGCACGCTGATTTTGTTACAGCGTTCGCACTCTTTGAGGCAAAACCTGCCATCGTTATTTGATATTCTGAAATATATACCTAAAATTTGTTTGAATAAACAATATTTGCTCGATTTTATATTCTCGATAGAATGCAAGATATATTCTGTTCAAAGCCATTACCAAATCACAGTGCTGCTTTGCAATACAGATTTATTAATGATAACCAGCAATATCCGTGAAAATTTTATGATTTGTCTAAAATTTGGATTTTTTATTGTCATAATTCTTAATTTATTGAATACGTTCCCTACAGTTTCCATGACAATATAATGCCCACGAGAATTCCTTTTGTCAATTACAATAACAATAATAAATATGAATGCAGTTTATTACATAAAGAATTAAGAGGATACAAATGAAACGATTCAAAACTGACACGGTTTTCCATTTCACTGAAGCAGACGTTAAACACCTGAGAGTGTTATCGCCCACTCTTCCTTTTCTTTCTGTTGTAGCATACCTATGGGCGATAGTAGGTATGTCCCCATTCACATAAATACAGTAGTAAATACTGTATGTTGGTCTGCAGTCGGGAAACAGCCACTCGACCCAATTTTATACGGGGTCTTTGGGCCACATTAAATCTGGCCTTGTGCCACATCTGACAGCGTGGGGCGGTTGTTAGATATCCTGCAGTTGGAGATTCATCTCCAGCTGTGCTGGTCAAACTCTCTGCCTCCGTACAGAAAGGATCCCCACATGAGGCTATGTCGAAAGACAGAGTCTCGTCTCTGAAAACAAAAAATTCTTACAATCCAAAAATATTTTCTGGCTTTATATAACCTTCAAAAACGTTGCTAAGTCGTAAAAAACAAATCAATCAAAAACCTTTTTTCTTTCTTTCTTTCTTTTTTCTTTCTTTCTTTATTCTTTCTTTTTCTAAACCAGAATAATCCATTATTTATCTGATAGAAAAAGAGCACAAAAATATGATAATCTTAAGTATCCTTTGAAACTTGTGTGACAGCTCCTCGCCAATTAGACTATAGAAGACCATCAGCTTATGAAATTCAAATTTAGTCGTATTGCTATGATTTTTCACATCCGTATATAATATTGTCCTGTAGTAGTTTTCAATTATTAATTTTATTGTCTAGTTTTTATTTTCTCCTTTTTATTACAACGAAATTATAAACACTCGATATAAAAAATCGGCCCGATTTAAATTCGCTCATTAAAAAAAAAAGAAAAAGAAAACAGAAAAAAAAAAGAATAATCTTTTTGGGAATATTTTTTGTAGATTAACATTATGGATGCGAATTCTCTTAACGTTATGGTCCAAGTTCCTTGTACCACGGTGATGGTCCAAGGTTAGAACTAATGAAAGAATAACACGAACACAGGTATGGAATACAACGATATATTACAACAGAAATATAATACAAAGAAGTATTAGAGGTATTAGTAATGACTATCAGATTTGGTTAGAGTGAACTATGTTGTCTCGACAAGTATCACTATTCCAATGTCCTTACAATATGCTCTCAATTATCTCTCCTCGTTTTACAATATCTCCTGATACCTCTTGAGAGGCGCACTATTTATAATGTCAGGAATAGTCCATTATTATTATGGGTAAGTTCCCATAACACTTAAGAAGGTTCCTTGCTTTGAACCCCCCTTGTGGGACTCAAGCTCACCTCAGACCTCAAGTGAAACTCATATATGCGATCTATGCTGGGAAATTATCGGTTCGTTGCGCCGCTCCATTAAGTACCTGACTCCTTCTGCTATTTAAAGTAGTCCGTCGAGAATAGATGATGAGCCAACCAAACGCAGCTAGGTGCCTTGTGCAGGTTGGTGTGATTGCAGTGGTTTGCTCTGAGCTACAACAAACCTCTCTTCCTACTCCTACAATCCCAGGGCGCACAAGTGTGTGACGTTTGTGAAGAGAAAGCAGACCGAAGGGGATGCCAGATAATACCAGGTAGTACTGGGTTATTAACTGCCTTCAGGTCACTCTCTCTGGATTTGGAGGCTGGTTTGTATTCAGAGTTTTCCATCTCTTAGACCGGTTGCCACCCAAGACTATGGAACCCAGTCTCTCTTGCTATTTACACATAGCTGAGGGGAGAGTGATGGATTAATACCTTTCCCAAAGCACATAAGTGGATGTAATGGATCAGACTGGAATTCGAACCCGACTCTGATTCTTCAATTCGAGCCATTAAGCATTACGCCACTGTGCCTCCTTCTGCTATACTCTGTCTTTAAAAAAGGCAGATCAGACCAAAAATGGAGTACTGTTGTCATATTCGAGATGGAGTTGTACAGTTATTAGGTTGGTGCAAAATTAATGTCGTTTTCTCACATATGTTACTGTGAGAAAACGACATTATTTTTGCACCAACCTAATAGCACTTGTCTGCATTGATATAGCTCAAAAGCGTCTACGCGGCCTTGTGGGTAACTAATTATTTCCCATCTTGAAACTCTCTTTCTTACAGACGAAACGTCGCAAGCCTCTCGCTACTGTGTCACTATTTCCATGACATTCCTTGATCCCACCAGCCATAACCTTTGCTGCTGAGACCGCCAATGCCGCGTACATCCCCTTCGTATTACATTAATAAGAAGTAAGTTTGATTCGAACTGCTTTTTCCCAAGAAGTGCTGCTTTGTGGAACCTGGCAGAATTTTTTTTCCTGATCACTATAATCTTGACCTCTTCAGGTCTAGAGTCATTTTAAGATGCTCATACAACACCATACAGTATCTTTCTACCTTGAGTACCTCTTGGGACTTGTATGGAGTGAACATTAATATAAAAGAAAAGTCTGGAGGTGAATAAACAATATTATTAGGTATGAGAGGTTTAGTCACGTGTTCATATTGGTCTGTATTACGATAGTATTACGTCGGCCATATTTGGGAATACCTCCTCCCACCCGTGCTAGACTATATTCCTGATGAGCAATACCGCTCCTCTCTCTCTTCACTTTCTTTGTTATAATCGGGTTTGTTAATGCATAAGTAAAACTTATTCTGTCTCCGGAGAGACTTGAACAAGGAAAGTAAGTTTGTAAAACTAACAGATAAGCCTCGTCGACCACCACTGAAAGAAAGAAAGAAAGAAAGAAAGAAAGAAAGAAAGAAAGAAAGAAAGAGGTATCCACATAGAGAAAAAAAAGAGATAGATTGGGGAAAGATAAAATTGGTAGAAAGAAAGAAAGAAAGAAATTGAAAGAGGTATCCACATAGAGAGAGAAAAAAAGAGATAGATTGGGGAAAGAGAAAGAAAGAAAGAAAGCAAGAAAGAAAGAAAGAAAGAAAGAAAGCAAGAAAGAAATTGAAAGAGGTATCCACATAGATAAAAAAAGAGATAGATTGGAGAAAAAGAAAGAAAGAAAGAAAGAAAGAAAGAAAGAAAGAAAGAAAGAAAGAAAAGAAAAGAACTGAACAATATTTTCCTTAGGTTGATATGTCGAGATGGGTAGTATTTAACATACCGACCCCGTACTAAGTTCTGCCTGCCACAGAAACCACTCAACGGGTTTGTAAACGAGATTTGCTAACTTCCGCCAAGCAGAACTCCAAGTGGGCAAACACTCATGGACAGTGAAGTAGTTGCATTTGCATGATTTATGTTTTCGCCTGACACTGGTTGATCTGTCGTGAAAAAGGTTACGAGGTTCCCCAACATGAGACAGCTACAAAAACACATACCCAACCCTGTCAATCTGCTGTTGCTACAGCCACTTACTACTCAAGCTGGTTTCAATATAAATTATAAGTCAACCGACATTTTCTTTTCTCAGCGGCCATATTTAAATCAAATGCCCAGCATTCAGCAGGCGAGAAATTAAGTCTTTGTGAATTGTTTTCAATTTATTACCGTGAATGCGGATATTTAGATAAGCACATTTTTATGTATTTGTCTAAGGAAAAACTAATCTTCGTATGAGTCAAAGAGTGAGAACATGTTAAAGAATAAAATTTTTAAAAAAAAGTTGTAAACTGTGGCTCGCAAATAATCAGGTCAGACATGTTGTATACTTCAGTTTGATGGAAGACATCCTGTCTCTTTTTATAGGTACGCACCTGTTTCTAACTTGCTCTGCATTTAGAGTGAAGCATCATATTTATTCATTCAATCATTTCCTGAACACCTCCATCCTGCGGCTACATCACGTTGAAACAACAGTTCCCGTACGATCACCGAAGTTAAGCAACGTTGATCTTGGTCAGTACCTAGATGATTAACCATTTGCGAACACCGGGTGCTGTAAGCTTGATTGTGCAAGTGGTGTCATGGATCGATGTTGCTTAACTTTGGGGATCGTACGGGAACCAATTTTGCCACGCGGTGTGGCCGTAAGACCCGCAGAGTTAAAGACGCATTTTATTTTGTTGGAGATATGTGACGTTGTGGCAACAATGCAATCAACTATTTTCCTGACCTCAAAACGGAACACTCATCCGCAACATTATCAGGACGTTTTAATGGGCGCATGGCCGGTTGGTTAGCACAATCGCTTTCCAATAATGAGACCTGTGTTCGAGTCTCGTCCCAATTTATCAGGGAGGTGACGTCTTCATTTGAAGGCGGTCCCAGCGAGCGGCACCCTTGTAAAATGCCTGAAAGCCATACCACGGATTAAGCCAAACCGTGTGAGTGAAATTGGGTAGACGGAAATGTTTGTCGATGACTTTGGGCTACTGTTATGGAGTGATTTCACAGTGGAGGCTTGTATTTGTACTAAGTCGGTCCTAAAAATAGGTTCGACGTACAAAACGTTAGAAACCTCATATAATAGGTATAACGCAGAGAAAATCTAGTTGTGGTCGCTGATTTTTTAGTATTCGACTAACTGTCGTCCGACATCGACTGACTGATCGACCCACTCAGCGACAACCTCGTTACTATTACTACTACTACTTATTATAGGTGGGAGAGTCTATTAACTATAGAATAGGTGTGTTTCACTATAACAGGCTACAAAGTGCAGTTGATTTCATCATGACCGTGGGTTTGAGTATGCTGGCATATACAAACTGTTGCCTACGTCAGATTATGAGCTCACTCCCAGAAACTGTAACTAAGGCCCGCTCAGCAAAGTTGCCACATAAACCTGAGCTGAGAATTGATTAGCCGCACTAGAAATCATGCATACTTGGATCATGTAGTACTCTAGCTGAAAAATTACACACTGGTCAATTATAAAATCAGAATATTTTTTTCTTCAATTAACAATGTATAAAAAGTATAACATTTCTTTTCATTTCTTTAAATATTTTTTTTTAACCATTTCGCCCCAAACATGGCAATAAAGCCACTACGACGCAAGGGTTACTGAGCGTGGGCGAATATGAGGGAAGAAAATATTATTAAGGAGAGAGAACAATAAAAGAAAAGGAATTAAAACGAGTTAAAATTTTTGAGTATCAAAGTTGACTGGGAAGCAAGAAGCAGGAAGAGAGTTCCACAAGCGAGAAGTGCATTAGAAGAAACTGTTAACATAGAACTTACAGTTACAATTGGCCATTTCAACTTTAAAATGTTGAGACCATGTTAACAATCTAGTAATGAAATCATTGAGTCTAGGAACCATGGCTAAAAATTCATCAGAACTCTTGATTAGACCTTCATTACAATAAGTAGGGAGGAGTTGAAGCAATAGGCAACAATAAACTACAAAATTGATTGCTGCATTTAAGTATTGTATTAATATCTAAGTTTACCTTTTAAATTTTCAACGATAATTCTTCTGCCAACATGTAACTTAAAGACAATTTGATGTACGTAGGTCCTTAATTTTTGTACAAACAATTATTTTTATTTCATGGAGGACTTTTGCTGGATTCTGCAGTTAATTTTCATTATTCCCAAATTTATTTCCAAGTTACAAAAATCACGTAAAAAATCGTTGAAAACAATCGCACTATTGAAAAGTTGAGAACCCCAAATTTCAGGATTGCAGGTCTGGATCCGGCCCAGAATATTTTAAATTTGCTGACGGAGTCGGCCTGATTCCCAAATGGTATGATATAAAAATGGTCTGAGGATATTGGTGCTATGGACACACAAATGGTTAAAGTACAATAACTGGAAAAATCTAGAAAATATTTAAATGTGAGAGAAGAAACTGTTAGCATAGAACTTACGGTTACATTTAGCCATTTCAAGAGTAAAATGATGAGATCTTGTCCCAGTCTGATGCTGCATTTAAATTCGTAAATTCTAGGTAACAAAGAAGAAAGCTCACCAAAACAATTAGCATGAAGATATTTATAGAAAAGTTTCGGGGAAATTACTTTACGGCGATGTGAAAAAAGCTGAAACCTGGGATGCCTGTCAAGGACCAATAACTGCAGATTCATCTTTGCATTTTATCAACATAGCAGAAGCACCAAACCAGATATTCAATGCATGGACGAATGGTAGACTTATAAATGTGTAAGGTAGATTCTGACAAAAAAAATTGTCTAGCACGACACATATCTTTTAATTGAGAATTTAGATGATAAATGCACGTTTTAATAACTTCACCGGATTTATTCTCCATTTTTCTGTTAATGTAACGTAGTTGTAACCTTGAAGGCACGTTACGGGGAGTCTATGAAAAAAAGAAAAAAGTTTTTGCAACGTTTATGTAACATTGAAGCATCGTTATTTTGAAGAAAAGTAAGGCAAGGTAACTTTTATACCTGAATAGTGCTTTTTATGCATCATTTAAAAATTGCACCATTATTGTTTGTTTTATATTTTTTTAACAATTCTCCCCAAACGCCTCAAAATCTAGTAATATATATATAGATTTTGGTTCTCATCTGTCGAGGTGCAATTGAAATGCACTGAAACAAAGTTGCATCGCTGTCGTGAGTAAACTGTTTTGTCTATATGAAAAAATTATAAAATAAATATACATAGTAATGAGGAGGATTAGATAATTATATTAACTGATTCATCGAGTCTGATAGAAACCACTGGACGGCCGTTTCGTCCTATATTTGGGACACATCCACTACCGAGGGAATCGAAACCCTGACAGTTGGGTTGGCAAGCGAACACTATACCAACTGCTCCGCCGGGCCTCGGTGACGAAGAGATTGCAAATCGATTCCCTCGGTAGTGGATGCGCACTGCTGATGAGTCCCAAATATAGGACGAAACGGCCGTCCAGTGCTTCCTGAGGTTTCTATCAGACTCATATATATATATATATATATATATATATATATATATATATATATATATATATATATATATATATATATATATATATATATATATATATATATATATATATGTATATATATATATATATGT